>OX392514.1:13197608-13577423 GCA_947623375.1 Apotomis capreana
GGCGATTTCTATAGCTCATGAGTGACCAGTTCAAGTCATTAAAAAAAGTTCAGTCCATTCAATTAGGTAGTTTTTGCTCCAACGCTATGTGCATATTGGAGCACAGAGTAATGTTCCAAACTTGATATTAACTAGTGCGGTCAGCATCAATAGTAGCTGACACTTTTACTACTGGCATATGTCAAATTGTATACTAAAGATGACGGCTACATATGATGCTGTCTGTACGTGCGCTGCGGACGTAGAGCGGCAGATTTAACATTGTATCCAATTATTCCGTTTTCAAATAAACAAGCCGCCTACAATCCCAGTATTTTCACTAATTTGACTGCTAACAAAGTTTAGAGTATCAAGAAAACCCTGGAAACCAGCATTGAAGGCATTACTGATGATCCGGGTGGTCACAACGTCGTCCCGTACTGGCCCTCCTTCCGTGCTGGAAAACTACTAGTACTAAAACTCCAGTGCGAGGACGTAAAGGACGTGGAATGGCTCAAAGACACCGTAGCCACTCTTGTGTGTCCAATTCCCTACATTCCCAAACTGGTAAAGTCCGCTGTCCTGTTACTGAGCTGTTCAGATGACTTAAAGATGATCCATAGCATCTTGAAGGGCAGAACAAGCTATATCAAGTCAGCAAATCGTCGCTTTACCCTATCGAGCGCCATCCCTTACTAATTCACGCACCTGTATTTCTTTACTAACATCTATCAATGCAATTTTGATGAATAAGTTCTGTTCCAGAGACTCCTGCGCTTCTGGACGGAGATAGGCTGACTAGACCCCTAGCTAATAAATCTGTACGCACAACGGCCCAAATATACGCTTCTGGATGGAGATAGGCTGACTAGACCCCTAGCTAACAAATCTGTACGCACAACGGCCCAAATATACACGGGCTAAGTACGGAAAACGGAACCCATAACTATATAAGCCCAGTACAAACACACTGCACGGCGGGCTCAAACGTATCGGCGACTTAGGACAGATGCTTCGACTTCAGTGGCGCGTGCGGCGGTTCGCGCGGTATGCGTGGCATGTTTGCCGCCCCGTGCGCCGCTCTGTACCCTTACCATGAGTTAACGTGACTGCGTAAACGATTTATATGGAGAATAATACAGCGCCCCTACCGGTTACTTTGTAGAACTACAATTCTCCATACAAATATTTTACAGTTGCCGAGAAACTTCTTGAGCCTAACCTTGACTGCGCAGTAGCCGATTTACGTACAAATATGCATGCGCAGATCCGCCATTTTGGGTCAAGAAGTTTCTCGGAAACTGTACGCAGTCACTAGCCGGTACCGGTCACGTTAACTTGTGGTAAGAGTACTGAAGTCGTGGCATCTCAAGATCGAAGTAGTGGCCGGGCCGAGGTAAGCAACTAGACCAAACAAAATTACAGACTTCTAGACATTATTACTGAAGCAGTAAATTAACGTTCCCCACAGTGACGTAATTACATCATCTTAACTGAGACAGAATACACGTTTCTTTTGTTTTATCACAAGAAGTACATAATTTACGAGTAGGCTACCGTTTGCAGTAATTAATTAATTGTAAACGTTAATATTAACTACTGCGCTACCTATATGTATGTTGTCTAGAAGAGATCGCTATTTAGCGATAAGATCGCCTATTGTTTACCTCTGCCTGCTATTTTAATGTATCTCATGTTGTTTTGTCTTGTTCTTAATGTATAAGGTGTACAATAAAGAGTGTTTGTTACAAAAACTGTTTAGGTATGCTCTTTTATGGATCCAAAGGGCCAAACTACAAGTAGGTGGACGTTGCGCTGAAGTAACATTAAAAATCGTCGCAACATAACGTCACCTTATCGTGGAATTGTGTTATCGTCAATGAAAAGAAAACTAGTAAAAAAAAATCATTACATTATGGGTTTGCAACTCAAAGGATTTTGTCATTGCTAATGCTAACCTTGATTTTTTATCCCGCACGAGTAAGGATACAATTTTAGTCATAAAGTCAAATGTCGGAATGCAATCATGTCGAAAGACAAAGCACATTCATCAAACAATTTTCCAAGATATTGGTCCTTTTGTGTGCCGATTTTCTTCTTTCGCCACATTCGCCTTTCCCTCATATCTAATATGAAATTTCCGGCTTGACTTTCGACGAACAAATGTTTTTGCTACTTATGGGCATAGGTAGAGTAGGGATGAATAAAAATAATAAGAATACCTACTCTTTATAGTGCGCCACTAAATATAAATAAAGGAAGCAAAAAGAAATAACAACAATAAAGTTGGTAACAACAGGCAGTTTTGTCGCTAAAAAGAGATCTCTTCCGGACAACCTTAGGGTAGTGAGTAAACGAAAAATTATAATGAAATAATGAACATAGTGAACGTTATTTACTTTTCTTTTAACACTTTTCTACTCGTACCCAGTGTAATTAATTAAATCAGACGTTACTTTGTAGAAAGCGGTTTAAATAAAACAATAATATTTGTTTTAATTACTCTTGCTATGAAATATATTCTCACGAGCAAGGCATGTAAGTATTTAAATAAAACAATTTGAATGGTTCGCGTATATTCATTATTTGAGCCTTCCTGACGCTTCGGCAACTTTACAGTTACCGTTGTCAAAGGTTGACTTAAATTGTTTTATTTCAATGTGAGACAGTCGCGGAAACTGAAATGGTATGGGTACGCGTCGCCGTGCCAACCTGGCGCCATCTGTTTTCATAGTTTACTTTGTCCTCGTATTATGGCGAAATGGCTGGACGAATTTTAACCAATTTTGGTACAGGGATAGCTGGACATCCAATGGTGGTTATAGGATACTTTTTATCCGGTATAGAAAAAAAACTTTGACGAAGCTGCGGGCATCTCCTAGTGTAGTTAATTTTTTTTGCATAGAACGGAAATTATTTAAATAAGAACATCGAACTCTGAGTGAATTGTTGCGCACTCGTAGTAGCCACTACAAAGACACAGTACGAATCGTTATACGGCCAGCTGTGCCGCGCGGTGTTACCAGCTCATCCACCCCAGCCACGAGAACACTGATATTCTTAGGGATAAAAAGTAGCTTATGTCTTAATCCAGGGTACCAGCTTACCTTCATACCAAAATTCATCAAAATATATCCAGCCGTTTAAGCGTGAAGAAGTAACAAACATACAAACAAATAAACACAGTCACAAACTTTGGCCTTTATAATATTAGTGTAATATCGGGCCACTAGTTTTGTCTATGACTGAATGTAAATTTTGTTTAAATTAGTAATGAGTAACCTTCTAACTACTCAAGTAGATTTTTTAATTTTTTTAAAAAATATTGAGAAAACAAAAGTTAAAACATTGAATTGATTGCAACGGCGGCAGAAATTGTAATTTTTTTTAAATACTATGGTAGTAAAATCTTCTATCGTAAGGAGGCCTAAACGATGTATAGGTATCCTATCCTATTATTTTCAGAGTGTAACTATCGTGTACCTGACACAATGTGTAAACATGCACTGTCGAATAAAATAACTGTAATTATAGTACAAACTGGCGAACAAGCGCGTTACGTAAATTACATAAATACATCGATGCTCCATCACAGTATGATGTAGTCTCATACCTGCATAAGAACTGCTCTTATTTCGAAATAGGTATACTAAGCATAGCAACTGCAGCCACCCAACAAAGGTCAAATCACGCCACCTAAACCCACGTTGAGGGAAAAGGTAACAAAACACATTCCTATCCCAAACGCATAATTTGGTGAACCGGAACCTTTATTCAGAAACGAAAACCGCAAAGTACGGTTTTCACCGGTATTTCACACCGCCTACTTAATCTGGAAATGTTTCGCATACCAATGTTATATAGGCGAGTTTGTTTTAACCTTTGAATACCGTGCAACTTTCGGCGATCATGCGCAATGACTGTCTTCAGTAAGTTTGGTGGCGCGTTTCGTTTAGTTGCTTGGCGGTACCTAAGGGCGCCGTGCGCGGTTGTTGTTATCAGGAAAAGTCCGAACGTCTTTTTCCACAAGTAATCTGGCAGAGTGCTATATGTAAGCATATATGGAAAAGTAGTAAAGCATGTATATGTGTGTTTAGAGAGCTGAAACTCGATTTCCCCTCAAAACTAGGTGTGCCTGTGATTTTATTGTGGAGGTAAGTTGCTGTCCTACCTGTAGATTCTTGTAACGGTTCTGTTTACTGTTGGGAGTTTTTTGCATGGAAAACGAACTTCCGTTACCTATGTCTGTGTAATTTCCTGAAGTGTTTTCCGCCAGGGAAATATGTGTTTTCGAGTAAGTTTATTGTGTCTGAAGGCGCTTGCCCGTAAATGTTACTTCGTTCGAATTACGAATTGTTACCGAAGTCATAAAATGTATTCAGAAATGTAAAAAGGACTTATTTCAACTTTCTAGACTTTATTCTACGTTTAATCGTTATTCATGTATCTTTGTTTCCATTTTTATCCCGTTTTCTAATTCAATTAGCTATTGTGGAGTTTCGATACAGAAAATAGTACGGTAATATTTAAATGCATGTTGATGCTTAAAATAATATAAAGGCATGCCCTCAACGTCGGTGTTCATCTATTTTTTATAATTTCATTTAATAATGGATTTATTTCATAATTTAGTGTAAGACGAAAACACCGCATATGATGCGGAACTTAAATTATTAAGTCAATAAATTAGATTTTCCGCAAGATTTATTTTCTATAATAGGACGCCTGGTAATTGAAAATTAAACGTAAAATATTGAATTCAAAATCGGGCGCTTTTACTGTGCGTACAAACCAACCCAACGATAGTATGACGTCATAAAGCTATGCGCGAACAAACCTGAGGGTAGAGAGAAATGGAAGTTGCTCCAGCGACAAAAGACTACGAGTAGCTCCTTAATAGGCTAGTTGACTCATGTCAAATTGTAATAAACTAATGCTTATTCCGTAGTACTTAGCAAATTAAACCTATATATTTTTCAATTCATAAAATTGAAAGATGGCTGAAAAAATTGAATTTGAAAATATGGTTTTTAATCTGTATTTTGAAATGCTTAAAACGCTATCCGCCATTTTCGCTTATGATAGTGACGTCATCGATCCTGTAAATATAACTGAAAGTCTACTTTGATGACTTCGAATAGTGCCGTCCCTCTCGATCTCCTATCAAAGTATATTGGAGTGAGCGGAATGGCACTATACGACGGTCAAATCTCGAATATTTACAGGTAATTCTACGTCACGCTCACGCCACAGATTAGCAAAAGGCAAAAATGGAGCAAACATTTTGCTTTATAGCTCTCACAAAAATACAAGAGATTTTTTTAGAGCTAGTAAGATCATTATTAACCATTTCAAATACCTACATTTCAAAACTAGGTCTACTAGCCTATTGACCGAACGAGCGAAGTGTTTACGTTTTAGCTACAGCCGAAATTCTTTCGTATGTCCGGATATTTGGATGTCCAGATATGCTTTTCGGCTGTTTTTGCGTAGAAGCTAATACATTTCTCAACCGATTCTCATGTTTTTTTTTTGGTAGATACGATAAGTATGTAGATTTATCTTGGTGCGTCAGTTTTTCGAAACTTTCCAAAATGGCGGAGATATAAGAGCTTAAAACATACCTACTCTGTGAGCTGTAGACCTCACGAGTTTGGTTTCCAAATTGCCAAATTTTTTATTTTTTCACGTTTCGAAACCCCATATCCCGCCATTTAGAAAAATTTCGACACAACTAAACCAACAAGTTATCGAAACGAAAATGTTCTGTGTCGGATCGTTTAGATTTTTACGCTTATTATTATAGAATTTGTGTACTAGGCGTCTTCCCGCTTCGATTGCAGTGGATCGCATTCAATTTTTCTTTCTTAATTTACCTTTGTGTCATTATTTATACTAGGCGTCTGTTATTGACCAAAATTCTGCCGCATACGGCATACGGCCTCATAGTACACACTTTTTATAATTATTTGCGGAAGAATCGAAACGGTTTGACGCAGAACATTTCTTTCCCAATCAGTTCCTAAAATTTTGTTAATATGGGTTAAGTTTTGGAGGAGGAAACATAGAAAGAAACCTCTGTATAACCCGGTTGCGTTAAGTTTGGATTTCATTTGTGTCCGACGCCATAGTTATCAGGTGCAAACTTAATGTAAACTGAGAGTATGGGAAAAATAGCGTGATATGTCCTCTTCATATGGTTATTGTGATTGTGTTAGCTAAATATATTACGACAAGACTAAAACACAACAGGCATTTTCAGACATCCGAGACAGAAATCTTATAAGTTCGATCCTAATTAATAGAAAATAAAATATTCCTAGAGCGCGTTTGTTATTATAAAATCTTTACACAAGAAATACGGTAACACGAAAATCAAGTAACTAATTAAAAGCCTTATTAATAACCCTTTCAGAAGAATAGAGACAGACAAGAACCTTTTAAATAAAATCATTGAAGTAAAAATTCCGCTATATTCATTATTTGACCCTTCCTGACATTTCGGCAAGTTGCGATTTACCGTTCTCAAAGGTTTACTGAGAAATACACAATTTTTCTATGTCAAAGTTACTATAAAATATGAGTTAAAAATTAAAAAGGTGTACATGCCAGATAGGCTTAATGTTTAATATATACTTATCAAAATGATTTTGCATACCGATAGCATCTGACCTGAGCATTGTGATAGCAGCTTTTCTTCTAAATAGCGCGCAATTCTCGAAGGATAATCTAATTAGTTACGTTTGCCATGTGGGCTAAACCTCATGAAGTATTCATATCTAGTCTCATCTCTCACAAAAATCTTGTAACTCGTCAGCTTTACCCTATTTTTTCACAGGTTTCTTATCTAAAGACCTAAATCAACGTCTATATTTTTTGCCGTCGTTTGTTTTGTGCAAGACGGCTTGAAATACTCGTACTGATATTTCGAAGGGTTTAAGTAGGTGTATTTACCTACGTACGAATACACCTACAGTTATTCATCAATTTGTCATTGCTGGTAGCGTTTTTTATCGCTTATGTGCATTGGGTTTTTGGGTTAACATTTTGTAGATCGTTTCAGTTTATGCTTTTTCATATGAAACAAGCAACATATAATAAGTTACAGAACTGTTTCACCTATAGGTACTCTAAACCGCTATGTACCTATATTCATAGATTCAAGTCGTGCCTCTCGCTCTGCTGGCCCTTAACGAAAAAAGACTATACGCTTTAAAACCAGTACACTTTAAAACGAGACTATAAGTTTTAAAAGTTGTTAATAATATGGATCCATAACTCGTGTTAATAGTGATTTTTATTTATTTTATACAACTTTTAAACATTTAACACCGGGTCAAAATAGTGAAAGACTTACTCAAAGCTGGATATTTGCCATCAAAAGCTAAAAAGCCTAAGTAAAAAACATCAGAAAGAAAAATTAAGTGAGATTCGTGTTTCATTTTTTATAACCTTCGCTTCCTAA
This sequence comes from Apotomis capreana, assembly GCA_947623375.1. Lineage (NCBI taxonomy): Eukaryota > Metazoa > Arthropoda > Insecta > Lepidoptera > Tortricidae > Apotomis > Apotomis capreana. The sequence continues at coordinate 13,205,053 of OX392514.1, forward strand.
ATTATAATTCATTTAATTTAGGAACGGTATATAGATAACATATATTTGACTATATATATTGTCAACTTTTGACAACGGTAACTGTAAAGCTACCAAAACGTCTGGGAGGCTCAAATAGTTAATATACGCGATATAATCCGTTTAAATTCTTTTATGTATACATATTTCACTCGCCTGATTCGTCTTGAATCAAGACTCTTGACCAACAATTCCCGTTTGTGTAAAAAGTACGTAAGTCAGTATGTAAACCTTGTCTCAAAAAATCAATTTTTGATAAAAACTTCATAGTTTTCATTTCATCGAGTAGGTATCTATAAATATATTTAGTTTTGTATATTGTAGACTACTTAAAGCGAAAAAATACGGACGAACTCATTTGCCAAAGTACATTAGTCAACTTGGTCAGAAGGATTTATATGTTGTTCTTTTTTAGGGTTCCGTACCCAAAGGGTAAAAACGGGACCCTATTACTGAGACTTCGCTGTCCGTCCGTCCGTCTGTCACCAGGCGTCTGTCTCAAGAACGGTGATAGCTAGACAGTTGAAATTTTCACAGATGATGTATTTCTATTGCCGCTATAACAACAAATACTAAAAATAAAATAAAATAAATACTAAAGGGGGGCTTCCAATTCCATACAACAAACTTGTTATAGATTATAGTACGGAACCCTTCATGCGCGAGTCGGACTCGCACTTGCCCATTTTTTTTGTTGTGTGCGTTTATTGCAACAGCAGACTTTGTGTCTGTGCGAGTGTGTATATTATGGTGCTATGCTTCCCTCCTCCTAAAATTGCCGAAAAAAGAGGTTTTGCGTTTGGGCTAAATACTCAAAGTACGTATTTGTGTTCCTTTTGTGAAATCCTTTACTGCTCACGCCATCATTTTCAAAAATAACTTTTCTCAATCTCTTAATCTCTTTGATTTCATTACTTTAATGGATTTGATTTCCCTTAGTTATCGGGTATTTATAATGCCCGATGCCGAGGTATTGTTTCTTTATAATTCTTTATCGTAATTGGAAATAAAATACCCTAAAATCATGGATTGCCATTGAGTGCAAATAGATAACGAGAGTTTTTAGGCACAAACTAAACTTAGGTACGGCTTGCCGGGTTATCGGGTACTTATAATGTCCGATGTCGAGGTATAGTTTCTTTATAATTCTTTATCGTAATTGGTTATAAAATGCCCTAAAATCATGGAATCAAATAGATACCGAGAGTTTTTAGGCACAAACTAAACTTAGGTACTGCTTGCCGGGATTCGAACCCATCATCGCTGGCTCAGTAGGTAGCTGGACCACCACTATGCCAATGCCAACTAAGTCACTTCATCAGTAATTTACTTTGATTATATCTCTCATTAATTTAAATTCACGTTTTGGTAGGTGCCCGCGTTTTTTCCTGATTTAAGGAATTTTATAGCTGACTAAACCCGTAGGGATTAACGCTTGATTCCACGTAATTAATTGTTCATAGATACTCATAAATATACTTATATTGTCTAAAGGGAACCTAATAATTTATTTAATCAAATATTACGCAGGTAGTTAGTTGATTACTAATTCTTGGCAGCCTCGTGTTTAGGATTACTACATTTCAGCTGGAGATTATCCGATATCTACATCCATCTAATAAAGCATGCATGAAGTTATTATTTAACATTAACTATTAGTTCTGTATCGTTATTATTGTCTTTTGTAAGTAAGTAATTAGGAAACATTCCCTGTTGTTTTATTACATTTTATGAGTTCAATCAAAGTTAAATCGTTTAAGTACTTTATCGCAGCAAAAAATAGTAGTGAATATATGTACGTTTAACTACGTCAGAGAATAAAACACTAGCTTCTCCCTTTTGAACTTTGCGAAAACCGCCTGAGAATTGTGTTTTACTGGTTGTTTGTGTAAAATGCGGCGCATTCTGTCGTGATTGGTGGCGACGCGATAGACTGACGCATGTGTGCCGCTACGACTCCACGATACTGTAATTTTATGTTTTAATGGCTCATTAAAGTGAACCATCTGCAGTGAAAATAATTTGTTTTTTTTAGGACTGATGTTCACTCTTTATTAGAATGGAATTTTTATTAAAGAAAAGAACAGAAATAAGATATGTATATAAATAAACCTTAAAAAACTTACCTATGATCTAATTACCCAACTTAAACTATTGGGACCTAAACTGTAGACCTAAACTATATGTACAAATGTAATTATAAGTTGATGAGATACAACAAATTATGTATTTGATTCTTATAATTTTAAGGTTTGACTTCCGTTTGTCATCGTAGATGCCAAACTGGTAAGCAGATTTGAATGCGGTTTCTTTAATCGAAAGCTTGTCGGTCGAGACGGTTCTTATCTATGTATGGTAGAAATGAAACCAGTAGTCTCCAAGATATTCAGCTTTTATTATATATCATTAAAAAACGAGAGGTAGTTTATCTTTACCCAGTTCAGATACAGGTAGTGGATAGGTAATGGATAGTGTAAACGAAAGGTTTACAGTACCTTTGAAATAATTAAATAAATACATGTGTTTTATAAATAGCTGATATTATTGAAGTATTTCTTTGGAATTTGGTCCTATAAAAAACTGTCGCCGCGTCTAGATTCAAGTGTTTAGTTTACAAAACAATAAATAAGCAAATTTATGGTCAGCGATAATTTTTTCAACTATCGTCTCGTGAGAAATCTCAAGTGTCCAGCTCATTTAGAACAAGTAATGAAAAGGTCGTAAGAGCATTAGATTAACATATGCGTTACACCTTATTATTATTGAATGCGTTGTCTTTAAAACAAAAGGGCATATATTGATAGTAATTTTATAGGTATTAGACCGTTTAGTTTCGCAGTATTGATATGCGTAAAATATTATTTTGAAAAAATAATAGGGCAGTCGGGATTGGAAGTTCGGATTGGGAGCTGGTCGGTGACGTGCGCGTTTTAATTAGCCCCTTTATTATTGATTTTCTTTACATTCAGTAATTGAAATATTCTAGGTAGAATAGGTTTTATTAGTGACGAATAAGTGTTAAAACGCGAATCGCGAGTGTTAGTTTAGGTTTCGGAATCGTTCACGCCGTCTATCTTGATATATCCTACGGACAATTTTTACATACTTTAAGTGCTAGTGATTTTGCTTTTTTTTTAATTAATTTAGTGTTAATGTTAATTAATGTAGTGTATTAGTATAACAGGGAGTACAGATTTTCTATTTTATCATATAGGTGCTGCTGTGTTCTGCAACTTTCGAGTCGAGTCATCCTTTGTTGTCATTGTCTTGTCATTGTAGATCACTTCTGCAATTGTTCGACCACAAGGATGGCGAGTTCGAGTGTTCCAGAGTACGAGCGTTCCAGACAATATTTAGGAATCTAAATTGTGTTTTTATTTTATATTGTCTAAAAATGATGAATGTAATTTATCCTTGCATTTCAATATGTTGTCGATAAATTCACAGTTAGTATTTTAAATAGGTAGTTAGGTATTAAGGGCATCTGCGCCCAGGCCATCACTTTGTTGGCTTCGATAGTTATATTCACTCCAATCTTATGTAGCTCCCGTCTTGTCGATTTGCCTGATTGGAGTTATAAATGATTTAGGGATTATCGCAGCACTAGGACCAGTAGTGTACGCCTTGATTGTGATGACTACTTGCTGCTAGCTTAGGCAGGGCACCGAGATCGTCTCTGACCGGTCGGAGTATACTCGTTAGGACGAGATTCAGTGACGGCTGAAATACGTCCCGATATGTTTTTCCCTTAACCACTATGGTTCCCTCTTTTTAGGCTATGTAGGTAGGAGAGATGAATTAATGAATGATGTCGACTAGTATGTTGACTGACGGTTTGATTGTTTAATGGATTTAGTAGGCCATCAATAAGGTCGTAGGGCAGGTGAAGTCTGTTGACTTGCTGCTTGGCCGGGTTATAGGCGTGAAGGGAGACCCGGTTCTTAAAAAAAAAATTAAGCTAGGTTCCCATTTTTGACCTAAAGGTCTAACTTCTCAAGGTCCCTTTGAAGTCGGGTTTTCAGGCCGTCGTTGTTTATCATCGAGCCAGAGTTCACTTTCTATATTTAATATTAATATAATTTAGTGTTTTTACTATTAATTTTTAATTATAATAATATGATTTAATTAATTTATATTCCGGTTTAGCTTATGCTGATTTGGGTGAGTTTGCATGTTCACTAAAATTTATTTTGATTTACTTTAACATTTTATAATTCATGTTTTATCGGAATTATTGTGTTGCGTTGAATTTATATTATTACGATCGGTTTTACTTTAAACCGAAATTTGTTTATTACGGATTTTCTTTTATTAATTTCGTTTATTGCGGACGGTTTTACATTAAACCGAAGTTTTCGTTTTATTACGGATTTTGATTTATTATTTTATTTTAATGCGGAAGGTTTTATTTTAAACCGTTTTACTATTTTCGTAATCTTCTTTTGCGGATTTTATTTTCTTAAATATTTTATTTATTTGAAATCGGTTTTATTTTAATCCTATTTCTTTAACACAACGTAAAATGGGTCCTACATTTAGTACTAGACGATCACACGTATTTTTAATTATGGCCAATATTTTTAGGTTACTGATATTTTATTTGAATAGTCTTATATACTTACTTATTTAGGTATATTTAAGGTTTTTTACAGTGGTGCCGCGTGACCAGGATTCAAGTCATTAAAAACTGAATTAATCATAATTCTGTTACTTGATTAACGAATCTGAGTTTGAATTAGATTTTATACCCAGAAGATGCTTATTAATTCAAATGCTTATAAGAATTTAGTTTCCCAATTAGATTTATAACAGATTTGACAACTTAATAGGAAGCATTTCTTATTCGTTTCGGAAATTTCTGAATAGTCTGGTTGGAAAAAGTTTGATATTTCAAGTTCGTATCTAGAAAGAAAGTTAGAACTACCCAATTAGAATTTTGCATAAAAATTAAAGAGATGAGAATTGAGGAAGTTTTGTTTAAGGTTAGATTAGGAATAATTATCTCGTAGATTAATTAGGTGTTTTAGAACACTACTTACAAATTAGTTGAGTCTTTATTATCTGAGGGCGCAAGTTCGAACCGTCGAGTAATACTAACGGATCATTTAAATTTGATAGGTTGGACGATTGAAAGTGTGCAGGTTCGATACCTACCTGTGTATTGTTTATAAAGTTGATTATGTGGACTTAAGTTTCACAAATCGTAGAAATGTGAGGGCGCAGGTAGATTTTTTAGTTTTTAATATTGAAGTCAATAGTTATGAATTGGTAGTCATTACATTATGAGGGCGTGGGTTCGGTTCGAAAGATTTTATGACGATGAATAAGTATGTGGAATTCTTGTTTATGAATAATTAAACTGAGATAGCCTCACTATTTCGCTCTCGTTGGTCACAAAATAGTATCGTCTATCTGAGGGCGCTCTGTAAACGAAAGGTTTACAGTACCTTTGAAATAATTAAATAAATACATGTGTTTTATAAATAGCTGATATTATTGAAGTATTTCTTTGGAATTTGGTCCTATAAAAAACTGTCGCCGCGTCTAGATTCAAGTGTTTAGTTTACAAAACAATAAATAAGCAAATTTATGGTCAGCGATAATTTTTTCAACTATCGTCTCGTGAGAAATCTCAAGTGTCCAGCTCATTTAGAACAAGTAATGAAAAGGTCGTAAGAGCATTAGATTAACATATGCGTTACACCTTATTATTATTGAATGCGTTGTCTTTAAAACAAAAGGGCATATATTGATAGTAATTTTATAGGTATTAGACCGTTTAGTTTCGCAGTATTGATATGCGTAAAATATTATTTTGAAAAAATAATAGGGCAGTCGGGATTGGAAGTTCGGATTGGGAGCTGGTCGGTGACGTGCGCGTTTTAATTAGCCCCTTTATTATTGATTTTCTTTACATTCAGTAATTGAAATATTCTAGGTAGAATAGGTTTTATTAGTGACGAATAAGTGTTAAAACGCGAATCGCGAGTGTTAGTTTAGGTTTCGGAATCGTTCACGCCGTCTATCTTGATATATCCTACGGACAATTTTTACATACTTTAAGTGCTAGTGATTTTGCTTTTTTTTTAATTAATTTAGTGTTAATGTTAATTAATGTAGTGTATTAGTATAACAGGGAGTACAGATTTTCTATTTTATCATATAGGTGCTGCTGTGTTCTGCAACTTTCGAGTCGAGTCATCCTTTGTTGTCATTGTCTTGTCATTGTAGATCACTTCTGCAATTGTTCGACCACAAGGATGGCGAGTTCGAGTGTTCCAGAGTACGAGCGTTCCAGACAATATTTAGGAATCTAAATTGTGTTTTTATTTTATATTGTCTAAAAATGATGAATGTAATTTATCCTTGCATTTCAATATGTTGTCGATAAATTCACAGTTAGTATTTTAAATAGGTAGTTAGGTATTAAGGGCATCTGCGCCCAGGCCATCACTTTGTTGGCTTCGATAGTTATATTCACTCCAATCTTATGTAGCTCCCGTCTTGTCGATTTGCCTGATTGGAGTTATAAATGATTTAGGGATTATCGCAGCACTAGGACCAGTAGTGTACGCCTTGATTGTGATGACTACTTGCTGCTAGCTTAGGCAGGGCACCGAGATCGTCTCTGACCGGTCGGAGTATACTCGTTAGGACGAGATTCAGTGACGGCTGAAATACGTCCCGATATGTTTTTCCCTTAACCACTATGGTTCCCTCTTTTTAGGCTATGTAGGTAGGAGAGATGAATTAATGAATGATGTCGACTAGTATGTTGACTGACGGTTTGATTGTTTAATGGATTTAGTAGGCCATCAATAAGGTCGTAGGGCAGGTGAAGTCTGTTGACTTGCTGCTTGGCCGGGTTATAGGCGTGAAGGGAGACCCGGTTCTTAAAAAAAAAATTAAGCTAGGTTCCCATTTTTGACCTAAAGGTCTAACTTCTCAAGGTCCCTTTGAAGTCGGGTTTTCAGGCCGTCGTTGTTTATCATCGAGCCAGAGTTCACTTTCTATATTTAATATTAATATAATTTAGTGTTTTTACTATTAATTTTTAATTATAATAATATGATTTAATTAATTTATATTCCGGTTTAGCTTATGCTGATTTGGGTGAGTTTGCATGTTCACTAAAATTTATTTTGATTTACTTTAACATTTTATAATTCATGTTTTATCGGAATTATTGTGTTGCGTTGAATTTATATTATTACGATCGGTTTTACTTTAAACCGAAATTTGTTTATTACGGATTTTCTTTTATTAATTTCGTTTATTGCGGACGGTTTTACATTAAACCGAAGTTTTCGTTTTATTACGGATTTTGATTTATTATTTTATTTTAATGCGGAAGGTTTTATTTTAAACCGTTTTACTATTTTCGTAATCTTCTTTTGCGGATTTTATTTTCTTAAATATTTTATTTATTTGAAATCGGTTTTATTTTAATCCTATTTCTTTAACACAACGTAAAATGGGTCCTACATTTAGTACTAGACGATCACACGTATTTTTAATTATGGCCAATATTTTTAGGTTACTGATATTTTATTTGAATAGTCTTATATACTTACTTATTTAGGTATATTTAAGGTTTTTTACAATAGGTAATGGATACTATAGGTACATTTCATAATGATGATGTTATGGCGCGCCGTCGCCGCTTCATTTTTCTACGGAAGCTACCGGCTACTACTTCACTCATTAAAATTAAGATGTTGTGATGACTAGGTATAAATTGTGTTTAAATTTTTTAGTATCAATTTTACCTTACCAAAACTCTAAATAGAATCAGACGCGGGGATAGATTTAGGTCTAACTTAGTGACCTTCTTCCTAAGAATGGAATGTCTAGACGTGCTAAAAAGAACAGACTGCTCGATTTGAATAGCTGAGCTAAGCTTTGTGAAAGTTCTTAACCAGAGGATTCTTTAAATTTCTTTTCAATCGACTTAAAAGAGGAGGAGGTTGTATTTTCCGAGGAATATCATAAAACACGAGAGATAGTTTATCTACACCCAGTTCAGATACTATAGGTTAAGGATACTATAGGTACATTTTATAATGATGATAGCGACTGATCCCTCGCGCGCCGTCGCCATAACATCACCAATATCATCATTTATGTACGGGAGCTACTTATGGTAGTACGGAGTAATTCATATCTACATAAAATAAAATTTATGGTAATAATGATGAATATGTGCGTACTTAAAATAGTGTATGCATTTGTTACAAAATTAGGGATCTTCTTTGTAAACTCTCGTGTGATCCTAGTATTAAATTGGCCTTCGGCTCGTGTATTAATAGGCCTTAATATATACACAAACTTCTTCACAACTTTCACCACCTTTTCAAGATAATTTGACAGCATGCTTTTAATATGCCTACGTTGAGTTTCCTTTCTATTTTGAATCACATTCACATGTCTCATCAAACGAGCAAAAATGACTTATTTAGGACCGTTGTAAGCTACCGATTCACTCGAAAAGCGGACGTGAAAATGTAATGCACTGCACAATGTCAGCTGGTTTAATCAGCAAATAACAGTGCTTTGGTTCAGTGTAAAAAGGATGCAACTAACATCACCCGGTGTCACTAATGAGAGCTAGAATAGCAGTCATAGAGTTGGTATTTCACTCAAATGTCTACTTGCTAAATGCCGTTTCTGTTTTAGGGCACTGGTGGTGAATCTGGGTTTGTGGCTGGTTTGAACTCTAGTATTTTAGCTAATGGCAATACCACAGATCAGCATTCTACAATATTAATCGTCATTCATAATTAATGCAAAAGTGTCCTTTATACCTAGAGGTGTACCTCTACACCTTTTCCGCAATAAAGGGAGAACGTAATGAGACAGATACTGATCAGTCACTTCAATCAATGTTAAATATGCGGAACATATTTCAAACTAGTATGCAGTCCCTATTCATAATCATACATAAGCCAAAAGATAGTGTTAGACTGATGCAGTCACGATTTATACTACTTATAATGCAATATTCTTTATTTATTAGTAAACGAAACACAAGTAAAAATTAACAGTAACTTAACCTAAATAAAATTAACTAACAAAACCGATGTCCCCCAGATCATGGCCCTTCGGCAGGGTACCCATGATGCCGGCTACATTCCCCCGTTGAATAGCCAAGCTAATCCTTTGGCCGAAGAATGAGCCGGCTCTGTGGTCAAATTGTATAATCAAATTTTAAAACTAATAATATTAAAACTATCGTGAGACATCTTTCATAATTTAAAAAAATACGGTTTAAACTCAAGTAAAAAATTGACAGAAACGGCCCGATATGTTTCAAACTCATATGGAGGGTTTCATTCATCAGTTTCAGGTATCTGTGGTGCTACGCGTGCTAAGGACCGTTAGTCGCGTAGCAGCGCGAATAGCTGAAACTCTGATGAATTGCTCCATATGATTTCGAAACATGTCGGGCCGTTCCTGACAATTTTTACGTGAGTTTAAACCGTATTTATAAATTTTAGTTGTATTGAATTTTTTCCATAAATAAAATGTATATTAACAACACAGCAGCCTTTAAACTCCGGTGTACCGGCCCGTCGCTTCAAATTCAAGGAGGAATCAAACTGGAAGACCCGTTATCTTTAAAATTATTTACGAGTGCACTTAAGGAAGTCTTCAAGAGCCTGGCGGGATCGTGGAAGGGAAGGGGAATAGTTGTCGATATTAGAAGATAATCTAATGTTCGTTTTGCTGACAATATGATCCCCTTTACCTCCTCAGCGGCAGAACTACAGCTAATGCTTCAAGATCTCAATTCGGCAAGCCTTCAAGTTGGATTGAACATGAACAGTACAAAAAGTTTTTGTTCAAAAAGTAAAAATTCAATATATGACTAGCACGCAGCGTAGGGTAGTGGTAGATGGGCAGGTTATACACTATGTTGACGAGTACATATACTTGGGCCAGTTACTCTCGTTCAGCAACAGGCAGGACAAGGAAATCGAACGCCGCATCCAGAATGCCTCGAAGCTACTGGTCCATGAAAGAGCTAATGAAGGATAATAATATACCAAGCAATATAAGTATCCTTAAACACAAAACGCCATACAACACACTGCAATTACTGTATATGGCAATGGCAGACTCAGTTATAAATTATGGTATCTCTAGCTGTGTAGGACATACAAAACTTATCATGAGCGCATTAATAATATACGAGTACAGTTAAGAATTTAATCACTATTGTACCCCTAAAAATCATAAGCTAAAGTTTGCCGTTGTAAACTGTGGTCGCCATACATCGACATAGGCCGCGGTTAGTTTATCAACTGCTCAATTAATAAGCTCAATAATTGTTTTACCGGAAATGTCAAGTTTTAATTGGGTTTTTTAATTACATAACTAACTTACGGAATTTGCGGAACTGACAATTACAACGAAAATATTTCACAAATTTTGTGTAAAAGTTTTCGAAGTCTTAATAATTCCGGCCAAAACAGACGAAGAGACAAGCAGTTTTTTTCCTTTAAGTAATTAAATTAATCAAGATAACTTATCCGAACAAGGCTTATTGCAAATCTTGAAGGGAATTATTTGGTTTTCTATTCAGACTAGATTCTTAGATATTGTTATACAAATTGTGATTATTGTTGACAAAGGAAACTAATAAAATGGAAGATAGAAACCTAAAGGGAAAGGTGTTGGCTAATTACTTCATATTTATATAAATGCAAAAATAAGATAGTCTTAAAAAAACATACAGTATTGAATTAATTGTTAGGAGTGAAAACAAACCAATGATAAATTATTTCATTTCATTTTGTGGCAGTAAACTATGGTGTTACTGAAGCCTTATTCCTTTTAAAATTCTGATTGTTTAGACATTTTTCTCTATGATCAAACATGTTTCTTAACATATAATTGATGTTACTACCTAGAACAGGGCTATTGGGATTTATCGGTATATATTTGAAACCTACAGTTTGAATTTTATTGACAAAATTCACGATACTCGAAATTGACAAAATTCACGTAGAAAATTCGTTTTTTCAACTTATTTTCGACTGCACGCAATGAAAGCATGAAATAGCTACGTTACTACCTAGAACTCGGGAAAAAGTATTATTCACTTCAAAAGTTGGTTGAAATTATCAATATATTCGTCATAATATGAAAAAAATAAATTTTAAAAGGAATAAGGCCTCTTAAACACTGAAATTGGCTAATCGCCATACTACATGACATGATTTTTCACAGAAATAAATAAAGTATTTAAAAGTAATATAAGTAAGTAACACTTTATTCAATACAAAGCAATTTACAAATTTGGGGAAAGCCGTGTAAAACCCCCAATTGTATAGAAGCAAAACAAAAATACCAATTCGCATTTATTACGTTGTTCATAAAGCATCCATCACTGTCATAATCACGAATGTATCGGAATGTGACAGGCATGAGACATCGCATGATAAACACAAACTTCATAGAACTGAAGGATAAAATAATAGTTCAATGTGCAACATAAATTATGTACTCTACTTAATTTATTAAATTATTCAAAATAAATATTTCTTATTTATTTAAGCATTACTGTCTGTCAGAAAATTATATAAATTTAATGCTGACTCTTCAACAAGATTAATGCCCGTTTTGTTATTTTAAGCAAATGTTTCATATACCCCACGGCAAATTAAAAATAAAGCGACTGATTTAAAAATTCAATGACTCGAGCATGGTTTCGGTGGACTAGTAGGTAAGACCTGTGTTGAGTCCTGGATCTGGTGTGGGGGTGAGCTGTTGGAAATGCGAGTTCGAACCCCACCCGAAACAATAAATATTTAAATTTTGTTGATAACACTGTAGTAGCAATTTAAGGACCGATAAGGAAATAATTTTGTTACCCAAAAGTTAATCAAAATGAATAATCTAATGCGATCACATAGCGATTACTGAAGAAGCAATTTGATGCTTGATGAGGAGGCGTGGGTGCTATTGATGTACAAATCAATTATGCAGATACGATTAAATAATTTAGCAGTGTGGTATTTACGCTTTACGTGATCGTCAAGGATCGTTGAAACTCACGAATTTGCACTTAGGCAGGTACATTTTCATTTAAGTTGCTAACTTGCTATACAGTATATATATTAATGGGAACATAACGGCCTACACAAAAAAAAACTCGTTAAACTGAGAGACTGCTCCGTTTTTCAGGGTTTCGTACCCAAAGGGTAAAAACGGGACCCTATTACTGAGCCTCCGCTGTCCGTCTGTCAGTCCGTCTATCACCAGGCTGTATCTCGTGAACCGTGATAGCTAGACCGTTGTAATTTTCACAGATGATGTATTTCTGTTGCCGCTATAACAACAAATACTAGTAAACAGAATAAAAAAATATGAAGGGGGGCTGTTGTGTGGTGTGGAGTGGTGTTGGTGTATTTTTTTATTTCATTGCATATGTTTGGGAAAAGGGCTTGACGGCTTCGTATCTCTATTCGGCTCTATACCTCACTACTTAATCATTTCAAACACAATGTATATTGTTCAATGAATAAATGACTTATGACTTATGACCTACTCACCGGGCAAGCCCTTCTTTCCTGGCGTCTGCAGTAATGTAATAGTACATTAAATCCTGTAATTCTACACGATTACATAGCGGCCTAATTTTCTTATCTACGTCCAAAATTACTTAAAAAGAAATACAAGTTGTAAATTTTCGTAAACGTAAGCTCCCTACTAAAATACTTGAAGAGTTCACACACCCAAAGGTTAAGTTAAACAAACCCTGGCACATGAAATCCATTTACCTACTTTATGGGCTCAAAGGGTAGATTTGATTAGGATTTCAATTTAAATCTTACAGGGTATAAGGTTCATCTGCCCGTTTACCATTTATTAATAGATGTTTGGACTAGTACGCTCTGAGTATAACATAGCGTTGTTTGTACAAAATTTAAGATTAACTGATTAAATAGACAAATCTCTGCTATACTAATATTATTCCTCTTCACGCTTAAACCGCTGAAACAATTTAGATGAAATAAATCTGTAGATAGATTGAGTCCCGGGGATAAACACATAGAGCAGTTACTATTAGGGGGATACATAGCATAGTTTTTATTCCGGAAAAGAATGGTGTAAGTTTTGATGGAGAAGTACTAAGGTCAGTCGGGACAAGCGGGCCATAAAAATTATCGAAAAATTCAGATTTTATACCACTAACGCGAGAGGGTTTTGGAGAGTGTGCGCAAGAATTGATTTAATTCCGCCATCCCCGTTACCATCAGACAACCAGACGAGGGGAGCGATTTCACCCTTATGTTGTCAGTTTATCACTTATTCGCACGAAGCGATTTGCTTCATCATTTCTAATGCGAACGGCTAAGAAATAGAACTTGCTCCCATCGTGTGTATTTCCAGAAAATTATAATTTGGGTCTCTTCAAGGCTGAATATGCTATTACTGAACCGGCGTGCTACATCCTCAACTCCGTAGTCACGTAGGTGATACTGAGGTCAATCGCCGGTCAGTTTGTGACTAAAAACGCCATCTTACAACCATGCAACTAAATTAGTTGACTGACTTAATTTAAGGCAGATGACAAATGCTAGGTAGAGGAATAACACGTGAATACGTTTTGTGTAGTACCAGCTAATATTACCAGGTAATTCAATGTAGTGAAGGATTGATGAACTAACTTCATTATGATTTGGCGTGACGGGATCCAACGCAAGCGTCACGTGACGTATTACACTATGTACCATAGTGATGGATAGCACATTAGTGAGCAGTACCCTTACTATGAGTTAACGTGATCGTACTCGCTAGTGACTGCATAAATACACATACAAATGGAGAATATTACGGCGCCCCTACCGGTTTCTTTGTTTTTTTTTTTTTATGTCGTGGGGGCAAACTAGCAAACGTATCGCCTGATGGAAAGCGATTACCGTCGCCCATAAACACCTGCAACACCAGAGGAGTCACAAGTGCTTGCCTACCCGGAGGACGAAGATAGAATGCCTCTATGCTAGTAATTTCACCGGCTATCTTACCCCCACACCGGAACACAACAATGCGAACATTGCTGTTTGGCGGTGGGTTAGCAGGCGAGACGGTAGTAACAATCCGGACGGACCCTGCACGAGGCCCTACTACTCCAAATTGTAGAAATCGTTTCTCTCCGTAGAAATCGTTTACGCTGTCGCTACTGTCGCTAGCGCGTACGGTCACTGTAAACTTATGGTAAGGGTATCGTATTTTCTTAAGCGAGATGTCTTATTTGGTATTCGACTGACAGTAAGTTCATAGCAAGATAATATGAATAAAAGAAAAATACATTACGAAAGCAAAATAACTCAAAATCTGGGACCTAATTCATGAATGCCGTTTGAGAGATCGCAAAACGTCAAAACTGTATTAGATAACAGTGATATCGCCTTTGAACTGTCATTAAAATGCGATGAGTTTCAAGTGACATATCTCATCTCAATTTTGGAAATATGAAGGCGATAATGATTGTATAAAATATGAATTCATATGCATTCATGCATATGAATTTTTGTTTTGAACGAAACGTAACTGACTAATTTCACGCAGTACACGGTCAAGTTAAAGTAGGTACGCGCCTGTTATTTATGCCTTCACATACAAAGGAAACGCAAATTAAGTACGATCGGAGTGGTGAAGTTGCGATGTTCTAGGGATATCGCCATCGCCACTTTTCAAGTAGGGACACGAAAAAGTGACAAATGAGAGATCTCCATTATTTCTCCAAAATTGACGTTCCGAGAATTAAAAATATAATACTTTCATTTTCCTAGAATTTGATATGAACAAACCCAAAATATTCAGTCCGACGTGATATGACTAGATATTATAATACTCGTATACAAATACGAACGTACGTACAATTATTAAAGAAATACAATTAGGTGTTTCTTTCTATGCAGTGACTACAAAAGATATACTCAGACATGTACAAGATATTATCGCATCGTTTCTTTTTGTTACAAAGTAATTTTGATTTAGTGGTAAATTAACTGAGGACTAAATAAATTGCTTCATGACCTCATATCTCATTTCGCCAACGAAGTTTTTTCTGAAATGAAACCGTAAACTTTTATGAAAAACTTCTACGAACCGAGACATCATATTTAAAGTAAGTCCTACGATAGTTTTGCATTCTAACTTATTGCTCTAAGATCCTTTGATAAAAACATCAAATGGAAAGTTGTTACATTAAATTTATAACATGACTGAGTTGAGAAGTTATTATATCATAGACAAATCTTAGATAAAACGAAGATTCAAATCATAAGTAAGCACTTTACAGAAAACCATGTTTGACTACTAATCCACTTCATTTACTCTACACTCAATATAGACCATTGACTCCTAGAATTATTTTTCATCGAATGTTTAATTTCGCCGAAAAATCATTTTGCGCTGCTTCCTCGAGTTTCATCCAGTCGAGGCCAGTTAATAACATAATTAAATTATGTAATATGACTTCCAAAAACAGCAATTTAATGGAGGTATCCTGGATCTATACTCTCCTAGTGAAAACGCCGGTGTACTTCCTTTTCGCCGAATTATGTTTCGTCAAACGTTTCATTTCGTCAAATGTTTCATTTCACAGGTTTGTTTTATAACAATTCGAAATAGTTTACCGTTTCAGTGAAAAATGCTTTTGGCGAAATGAAACATTTGACGAAATGAAACGTTTGACGAAACCTAATTCGGCGAAAAGGCAGAGAACCAAAAACGCCGCCTTATGGGTGAAGAAGCTACAGAATTTACGTAATGTTTATAATTAGAAGCTGCGTGACTTAGTGAAGACATGCCATAATTATGGTTAAAAAATATTGTCAGTTTGCTCACTGCGGTTGCCACTCGATCAACACACAACACTTACGATAAATGTAGCTAGAGAACGAGCTTATTTTATGTGATTGCATCTGCTTTTATCTTTGTGGAATCTAGTGAGATTCCACAAAGATAAAAGCTTAAAACCATCCTCTCGGTGGAAATTATTTTGTTTTCTTATATTTCACGTACAATCCTGCTATAGAAATGATGTTCATGAGAAAGGATCTTGGGATTATGAAGCTTTATCCCATGGTTTGTCCTGATTCTAGCCAAATCAAAGAGAATGATTAAAACGTAACTGGACGTGACAACGACTCCGTGTTTGCACTCAAACTCCAGCCTTTATTTAGTTTCCCGTGCTCGTTAGCCGAACGCAATTAGGTGGGGTGGTAAACGTGTTTAGAGAACAATATACAACTATAGTCGATAATAGTGATGGCATTGATTTAACCAATGCTAACTATGAATTGTTTTCATTGAAATGTCAAATGTGCAAGTGAACTGACTGATTTTATATATTCGTGCAAATTGTGAACAAGTTGAATTTTTTTGTCTCTACCATATTGAACCAAGAATAACCATATATACAAAGATCAAAGTACAAAGAAAATTTTAAATTCGTAAAGCTGGCGGAAGAGACCAGATCAAATAATGCAAATATCGACACACAAAGCATAAGAAAAAATCGAAAGGTTATCTGGCGTTAGAGTGGTGTAGAGGTTAACACGCTGGACCGGTAATCCAAATGTGCCGGGTTCGATTACCGGTCTTTTTGGCCAGGTTACGCATTTCAATTTTTCTTTGTACTTTTGATCTATGAATCAATGGTTCATTATTTAAAAAAAATGTGGTGTCATACATTTTGAAAGCTCTACCATATAAAAATGTACTGTGCACTCATTTAAAATAACCTGTAGGGTCTTTAATATAAACTAAAAGACCATTTAATATCTTTCCTTAAGTATTTATTCAGCAGAACACGAAATCTGTTAAATACCAACATTTTAAACACAAATTAGGTGAAATGTTTGCTGATTTCCATAGAAAATCCGGAATTAGTATTCGGTTTCCGAAATAACAAGTAATTTACAGAATTCGTACTTAAAACCGTGTAAATTAGGTAGGTACCTACTATTATGTTCCTACGCTGTAGTTACATGTAGCTTGGTGTTAAGATATTTAGTACAAACTGTGCTAACCTAAAATTTGATAATCAATTGAATGACGTATGCCGTTAAAGCGCATTCAAGTCAAACAAGCCTACCACCTTATTTTCACTAATCATACCACTTTCACTGTTGACTCACTCACTTCTATACCTCTAAGAATAATAATAATATAATAATAATAATAATATTTATTGAGCAAAAATATTGACAAATATATATTATTACATTAACTACGAAACAAAACTTATTTACTAGTGTAACGCTGCTACTTGTAATAGGTATAACCTGTGCTACAAGCATCAGCTACCTTCCATATGACTAAAAACAACATAACATAAAAGAAAGGTTAGTTCTTAGTATACGAGCTACCACACAGCAAGTTCTCTGCCTTCCGCTTTTGCCTGGTGAAAACGTCGCGCGTTTGTAGCGGTATATTTACTGTATGTGTCAGTCGGTTGCGTTCGTCGATATGACCACCGACCAATAGGCTTGTTTCCTACAATACATATCCCTTCAGTATCAAAAAATGTTGGACGTAAAATTGTTTATTTTGGAAATTGAACAAAAAAATACGGAGATATCCGTACTTTCTTTTTCTTTACAATTAGCACTGCGAGTATTTCCAATTTATTTTTCAACAATAGTAACATCTTTTTTTTGTGTTCCATGATAATCAAAATCAAATCACAAATATTGTGCAGAGTTCACATCTACAAAGAGTTTAAATATGGAACAGTCTTCCTTTGACTGTATGATCGCATTTTGTCAAAATGATACTCGTATGTCATGTTGAAATCAAAAGCTGGCCGATGGCAGTTTTATTTAGCCTGGCGAAATTCTTTCTGAAAGACTTAATTCATGAAATGTGTTGTGAATTGAACGATGCCGCCTTTTAATTTAACACAAACGGTGTTAACAGAAAGTTAAATTATTCGGTTTTTTTCTATGCGAGTCCCGTCCTTTAGTACGACCTCTTTGGTTACTTAATTTTATCAGAGGTTTCACAATACAATTGTGATTGTTGTGTTTTAATTTCCGTCAAAAAAAATTCAGCTATTCTATTTTTAATTCCCCTCAATTTCATTCTTTATCAGTGGTAGCCAGCAGCGGTTTTCCTTTTCATTTCTTCCTATCTTGTCTGAGACAATAGCGATTACCGCCGCCATCTCCGGGCGCAATCGGGTGCCTTGTTGGCTTGGCTTACTCTGTCCGCTTTTTTAATTAGAGTATTGTTTTCAATAACTGTCTTCAAAAAAAGAGGTTTGCAAGTTTTTTACTATTCGAGCTGCATTCAGTAACTAGTAAAGTAAGATATATTCCTCGCCCCTGTTATTTGTAGTGTAGCATTATGGCTAATTAAAATGTTTGCTTATTTAAATATTATGATATCCAATGAACAAGAAGAATGTAATTTTGGTAACGATTCTATATCGGTATAAATTTGCTGGTGTGCAGGAAGTCCAAGTTTGATGTTACAATTGAGGCCCTTTTTAGTTTTTTTTCTATGACAGTCCCAATCCCATCTGTTATAAAGTTTACGTTGGTATTTTATACTTAATTTTATTTGCAGTTTCCCTCGCTGTGATTGTTGTGTTTTAATTTTCATCAACCAATTTCTCAGTTATTTTATTTTTAAATCCACCTTAATTTCATTCTTTATCGGCTGCGACCAGCGACGTGTTTTCATTTGATTTCTTCATCTTATCTAAAACAATAGCGATTACCGCGGCCATCTCCGGGCGCAATCGGATTCTTTGTTGGCTTACGCACTTCGGTTGGTTTCAATTGTTTTTGTTGTAAAAGAAAGTTAAATCTAATATTTTTTTTAATTTTTAATTTTTAAAAGAAAGTAACTAGATCTAGAACTAGAAAAAAAATCTAAAATTGGATCAGAAAATGAGTTTTCTAAGGAAAAATCTTGACAACGCGACGCAGATTATTACAGTCCGACCAAAAAGAGTAGAAATTAAAAATTGGGAATACTGTAGTGTCCTCCCTTTCTAATCAATATATAAGAAAACGGGGACGACACTACACAGTTGCCACTTTTTAATTTCTACTCTTTTTGGTCAGACTGTACGGGCGCGCGGCTCGTACCGTACAGCCGCAGGTGTTGGTACACATTTCTTTCTCCTCTCATCACGCTGGGCAGATTTTATCAAATTTTGGTACCGAGGTAGCTGGACATCCAAAGATTATAAGATACCTGTACCAGTGTCTTGTGCAGTGCCAGCACTAGGCACGGATTCAAGTACCTACCCAGTTTAAAATGCTCCATCGCGCTATTAAGATTATTCCTCAAATATTTATCCTATAGAAAACGGATTTTCAATAAATAAATAAAATATCAGACAACCTCACACAAATCAACCTAGTCCCAAATTAAGCTCAAGAAGGCTTGTGTTATGGGTACTAGGCGACGATATACATACTTATATAGATAAATAAATACTTAAATACATAGAACATCCATGACCCAGGCAAAAATATTCGTGTTCATCATACAAATATTTGCCCTTGCCGGGATTCGAACCCGGGATCGTCGGCTCAGTGGGAAGTTGCTTAACCACTGCGCCAACCAACACAATACAATTTTATAATTGTGTAATAGAATAATAGCATAAGTACATAAAATTTTGAGTAATGTCAGTTTTCTTTCATTGTGATGACGACCAGACCTATTTTGATCGTAAGATTATCATAGCTACCTATAAATATTTGTAAGGTCACTTCACTTTGAAAGCCGCAAGCCTAAGTAAGGTTTCATGAAGTCTCACAAACAACCAATTGAACTAAGGTTGTTGTCCGGAATTCCAAGTCCCTCAAACCTCTCGGGCAAGGATCTTCCAGAAATAGAAGTTCTTATTGAGTTTAGAAAAGTATTCAGACCCATTTGTTAAGGGCTAGCAACTTCCAAAGTTTATACGATTTTTAACCCCCGACGTAAAACCAGGGGCGTTATGTTTAACTGTATCTGTGTGTCTTTCTGTGGCATCATAGCGCCCATACGGGTGGACCAATTTGAGTGCGGTTGTTTAAATCGAAAGACTTGTTTGTCGAGATGGTTTCTAGCTATATTTGGTGAAAATAGGACCAGTAGTTTCCAAGATATTCAGCTTTGATTGGCAAGTGGCAAGATCTCCGCCAATATTGAAGCTAAGAATACCAAATTTGGAATTATGTCAGTTTTAGTAGCATTTTCTATATCACCAGCTACTTGTGTCGGGGGTGTTTTAAATTTTTTATTTAGGTTATACAGCACGTGAAATTAATACTTACATATATTTTTTGTTTACTGTAGATTATTATTTTTGCAAGAAACAAGATGCTATTGCAAGGTGCGATAGCGATAACGTGATTAATATGTATTTTTGTAGGTGAAGGCTCAATGTAGGAAATATCTGGTTTTACGGTATTTGCCTGCAACATATAAATACCTATTTTGAGGCTGGCTCACGGCGCACGACCTCCGCCTTCCGCTATTGTTCGGGCAGATTCGATGCGCGTTTGTAGCAAATATGCGTAGTGTCAAGTGTCACAACACCCCACAGCGTCGCCTTAGTACCAATGAAAAAAGTTCTCATCCTTTTATGAATAACAAAAGAATTGTTGTGTTATATTCTGTGGTCCGATTACATACAGATAAAGACAGCAAACTAACTTTGAACGGTTGCAAACTTTATGACTACTCCCGGCTTGAGATACTTAGCTAATAGAAGAATGACTACAAACTGGCACTAGAGCATATCACGTGGCCTACATAAAATGTAGTCTTCACAGCCGCCAAATGAAACACTACATAAGGGAAAAATATCTTAGCAAAAGGGCATTTTCATAAGAAGTGACGCACTTAATAATTATGACATAATCAAGAAATAAAAATAATGTTCATTTATGTAACCAACATTTTCATGTTAAGTACTTAGTAACAAAGTGGAATGCGGCTAGGTAATTACATATACTTAGCTTAAATTATGTCAATAATTTCATACTTAATTCTGTATATTCTGTCCATTTTGAAACTTTTTCATAATAGCGTCTTAGAAATAGCAAAAACAGGTTATTAACATTTCTTAACATATGCTAATTTTGCCACAGTTAATTGCATCACTTCTCGCGAATGATCAAAAGCAACCGGAGAATTGTATTTTATTGGTCCTTTGTATTAAATGCGATTCGATTTATCGACTCAGGCCCGCCAATGTGCGCTAACAAAAGCGGAAGGCGCACGTTATTAGCACGTTGTTATTAGATGTAAGTAAAAGTATCCCTTGTATCAAAAAAAAATATTTAAGTAGATCTGTAACAGCTGTTCTATTCCTTTTGATAACAATCCCCTTATAATATGTCACGTTCTGTGAACACCCTTCGTATAAAAATACATTTTTACCCATTTATCATTACGTCCATGTCTCACGTGTCGACTGGGGTACGGGATAATGTTAAAGAGCTCTTATTTCGTCCATACGCGTTGTTACAAAATGTGAATTTCCTACGCATGTCAGCCATACGCGCTGTTACAAAATGCGAATTTCCTACGCATATTCAAAGACACATTTCCAAAAGCAGTCAAAAACGTAACATGATAATATAAAAGCGTATATCTAGCGCGCGATGCATAACGAGTTCGTGTATTTAGGTGAATAATCCTCCTTATAAGCCGGGTATGGGTTTGCACTGAGGGAGGGCCAATTTGATTTAAATAAGTAGGTCAGTATCAAAATGGATGCTTGATGTTAAATGCTAAATCATATTTTATTTATTTATTTAAAAACTTTATTGCACAAAACAAAAGTCAGTACATATGGCGGACTTACTCCTAAATGGCATTTTCTACCAGCCAACCATAGGGCCAAACAGATATATTAAGGATATTTCAAACCCGGATATACCCAAGAGATATATCCCTACCCTATCATACTGGGACCTAATTCGATAATGCCGTTTGAGAGATCGCAAAACGTCAAAACTCTCTTAGATAACAGTGATATCGCCTTTGAAGGGTCCGTAATGTTTCATATAATGTCAGATAAACTAACATACACTTGATATACAATCGATTGATATAAAGTTGTTTCATATAATGTAACGTTTCATATAATGTTTTTTCCTATATTTTGCTTTTCTCTAATTATCGATTGATATAATAGGTTAAATGACATAATTGACAATATGCATAATTATACTTTCCTATAACATATTTATCACATAAATTTGTTTAACATACATACTATTTAGAATAATAGCGTTTTCATATAAATACTGCCTTAAGGTGAAATAGGTAATGTTAGGAATCGTAAGCCAAGTCGGACCTGCGCGGCTCGCTCGCTTCGCTCGCTCGTTAGGGTTGCAGTTCCACCTAACACTCCTCCTCGCTTCGCTCGTCGTCGTACCTAACCTGAGCCAAGTCGGACCTGCCTTATGGTGTAATAGGTAATGTTAGGAATCATAAGCCAAGTCGGACCTGCGCGGCTCGCTCGCTTCGCTTGCTCGTTAGGGTCGCAGTTCAACCTAACACTCCATTAAGTATATCAATTGTTACATTAGATCATTTGAAAATTATCTAAAACAATATTATACCAAACGTTACATTATACAAAGCAATGGTATATCAAACCAAAATAGATTAATTGAAGTTATATGAAACGTCGGGCACCCGCCTTTGAACTGTTATTAAGATGCGATGAGCTTCAAGTGACATAACTCATCTCAATTTTGAAAATACGAAGGCGATAATTATTGTCAATAATGCTATTCATGCATATGAATTTCTGTTTTGAACGAACCGTAACTGACTAATTTCATGCACTACACGGTCAAGTTAAAGTATGCGCCTGTTATTTATGCCGTCACATTCACATACGCAAATTAAGCGCGACGGATTGACGAAGTTGCGATGTTCTAGGGATATCGCCACTTGTCAAGTAGGAACACGTCAAAAGTGACGGATGGCGATGAAATGGAGATATCTCCATCATCTCTCTAAAATTGGTCAAATTACCCTAGACTAAAATTGGTCATTTGCGTGCGAGTACACGGCGGCGTTTCACTCGCGGCGAAGTCGTTGCGTGCTCGCGGTGAATACTAAAAAAAATATCGCCAGCATGCTAAAGGGATGCACGACGATTTACATAATTTCACTTACCTAATCTATTTCGCTTTAATATACCATTGCTTTGCATAATGTAACGAATGATATATGTCGTTTTAGATAATTTCCAAATAATATAATGTAACAAGAGATATAATGAGTTTGGTGCCACAGGGCTATAAACCTTTCAAATCGCCACTTGTATGCCAGGTTAGGTTCGTTAGGTACCTTGCATCCTTCACAGTGGGAATAGAAGCTCCGCGAAGCGGGACTACGTCGGCTTGCTATCGTTATTTAACATTATAACAGTGTAACAAATAATAATTAGACTAAAACAAATTACAACTGAAAACCGTTATATCAAACGTTACATAATATTAAATAACTTTCTGTCAATTTAATGTATATCAAGAGGTGATCAAGATAAATCATTATGTACCTGTGTTAAAGCTCTAATGGCTGGATGGGTAATTATTATAAAAAAATACAGTCCCGAGGAATATGCTAATAAGTTTAAAACGTGGGCTTATAAATTTAGTAGCTATTTTTCTCAGTTACCCTTTTTACTTTTAATAATCAACCCTGATTTATGGAAATACAGCAAAAGGATATAATTTAGTTACCTTCACATAAATCTGAATGTTAATGTTTTAAGTAAATAAGTGCTAGAACTCAGGCAGGTATCAAGCGAGAGAGGGTCATAACAATAAAACTTCTGACCGAATGAATAGCACTAAAACTAATGTGTATTTATTTACCTAGCCACCGAGTAGAAAAGATGGAGGATACAAATACCAGAAATATTATCAGAAGAAATTGTTTTGAATTGAATTGTTTCACTGATTCATACAAAATGTTGCACAATCGTTCGACAGGATAAAAAGTTCTTCGTTATGTAACTTCAAAACTCTTCTTTCAGAGCGACATAATTATTAGATGCGTAACTAGTGCCACTTCCGATCTTTTTCTTATATCTTCTAAATAAAATAAATTTTCAGTAAATTAAAAAAGTTAAGCACCAGGAAAACAGCTTTAATATTCACAGACACATGGTCATTTTGATCATGGCGCGCACGGACAAAACTAATTTCGAAAACTTATATAAACAATATGAGAAATTTTGTTCTGTAGAAGGGGTACCTGTGGGCCAGGAAAACCACAGAGTGAATCCTACGCAATAGGGTTCGACTCTATATATATACAGTCGAACCCTATTGCGTTAAAATAAAAATATGGCCATAGACGAATATAGTCATATTTAGCACACGAAACTGTGTCATCATCATCATCATATCAGCCGTCCACTGCTGGACAAAGGCCTCCCCAATTTTCTCCACAACGATTGGTCATGCGCCGCCCTCATCCAATTGCTCCCGCAAACCTAACCAGGTCGATCCGCCAGGTTGGCTTTCCATGCTACGTGTTCCGACACGCAGTGTGACGTGAAGCTGTGCATAGGGTTATAAATTTGCCTTACTAATTCCATATAGACCATAATAATGTTGTATGCCTTCGGATTACACATTGAGGTTTAAAAATAATTATATCTTGAAAAGTATATGACGTAAAAATAAACTACACGCAGATTTTGAGTCCAAATAGCATATATAACCTGTTAGGTTAGGTTAGGTTTGTTTTATAATTATTTTGAAATATTAATAATTTTGGAATAAATAGCTTTCGGGCAAATCAAAATTCGGGATTATGATAGGTAACCAGCATATAATATACTCTCAGGATAAAATATAACAGAAATATCTTTGTACACTTTAATGTTCTTACTTGAGAATTTTTTACAATAGTCAT
This sequence comes from Apotomis capreana, assembly GCA_947623375.1. Lineage (NCBI taxonomy): Eukaryota > Metazoa > Arthropoda > Insecta > Lepidoptera > Tortricidae > Apotomis > Apotomis capreana. Next base: position 13,229,986 of record OX392514.1, read on the forward strand.
TGTAAAGTTACGATATGTCCTCAGAAATCAAAAGTTACTTACATGTTATGAGAGGGTCAAAAGTTACGAAAAATGTAACAAATGTAACCATCTGGCAACGCTGATTATGACAGATACCAAGTATTTACTAGTAAAGTGATTACTCGAGTAGCTTATAAGGTTGCTTAATCTAATAACGCTCTTATCCAGGACAATTACACTTATATGAATCTTGAAGAAGACTACTAAGAATGCGAACTTATAATAACCTCAGCTTAGTGTATTGTAAAATCTTGTACTCTTATAAAATACTACTGTAGGATCAAATATTATTCAAGACAATTTAATCTCTCTGCATACAATTATAGGATACTTATACTTATAAGTGTCATTCAAGATAATCTTGTAGCCAACTAGAAGACTGCGCAATAAGAACGAATGATCTTGAGAGTATTTACGCTTGTGAAATGTTACTATTAGTATAAGTATCCTACCGTCCTGGGTGCTTGTCTTAAAGCATACTATAAGACTGACATATAAAAATGAATGCTCTTGAGTATGTTACAGCTTGTTAAATGCTATTATAAGTAGAAGACTCTACAACAATGCCTTTATAAGAACGTAAATAGTAGATATTTACTAATAATATTTATTTATAGGATTACTTTGCTAGTTGGGTACAATTCGTCGTTCTGTAGTTGTCCTCAAAACGTAAACTATAAAACCACCATTTTATTTTTGGACACGTATTTTTTGAGGACAACTTAAAATAAAGTTAATATCAGTTCATTTCCTTCATTTGTACCTACCTGCTGGTATGTATAAATAGTTTATGGCACATAGGACATAATTACTCGAGTACAGCTAGTTAAAATAGAGGGTTATGTCATTTTTCTTCCTCACCTGTTTAAAAATATGTAGAACACGAAAAATATTATTCTAACTTGAGATAGCAAAAAATATACCTGAATCCTATAATATAATCCCTCTGAAAGAGAATTGTAATAAAAAATATGAGCATTTGTTTTCATTAGGCGCCTACCGTGAAAAATTATAGTGTTTCACTTTTCAGCTTGCCTTTCCGCCGTATTTATTAAGGCTATTTACTTGCGACGAGGAACAGCAAACTGGTAACAAAGAAAAAGGGAAGTAAATTGCAGGGGCTTGTTTGCAAAATAACCGCATTAAGCTGGAAAGCTAAAAAATGGATGACATAAGTCGCCATTTTTCAACGCGTCGTTATCAATTTCCTCAAGGTGCCATCTAAAGGATATCAGAAAAGTCAAAACTTTTTTGCTACAAACAGGCAAAAGTATAAAGCCGTGTACGCACGAACGATCAAAAACATGTATCCAAACATGTATAAAAACAAGTATTCTTAAACTTAAAAATAAAAATACTGTCCACAAACTAACAAACTAACTCAGAATTTTACTGTACCTACTTAATTTGCATTACTTATTGTTACGGTGGACTCATTAAACTGTTGGTCATACTTATAAATAAAACCCTGACATTTCGAAATTAATTCTGGTATTCTGATATTCAACGCTACTGGAAAACCGCCTCCCTCAAGAATCACCAGATAGATATTTTAATATTAAAAGAGTAAATAAAACGATTTTTTTGGTTCGGAAATTATATTGTTGTTTTCAGGACATTCAATGTCTCCGTTGTGTATCGTCGCTAATTGGTATCGTGTCCACAATGTTTCCAGAAATCTTCAATTATAATAGACTTTAAGACACAATATTGTATGTAATTTGTATGAAAGGTACCTATGGAATATACAATGAAAGATGAACTTTGAAAAATAGTCTTATGCATAGCATATACTTTGTAAATCGCGTTGTAACGTTTGCTTTGTCTTATTTGGTTGTCGATATTCTAAGACTTAATAAAATGACAATAACAATTAATGAATATTAATTATGTGTCGTGTTGTTTGAACACATGTCGAGGCGAAATAGTGATTCCATTGAACGCCTAGTTGTTCAAGGGAAAGTGGAGGGCACGCGACCACGTGATAGATCACCAATGCGATGGACTGACCAGATAAAATCTGCTCTGGGAAAACCATTGCATGAATATACCAGCGGACGAGATGGCGGGACATCGTTAGGCGGGCGACAGCAGCCCCCAACCCTCCCTCACGAAGACCACGACCGCTCTGACAAGAGCGAAACAAAGAAGAAGATATATGTCAATGCAGACAATATCTAGTAGTTTTTAGTTCACGTGAAATCGGTATGATTGTAATATTAGCTTTGCCGCGCGGTGTTACTCACAAAAACACTAAATTTAAATTTTTCGGGATAAAAAGTGGCCTTTGTGTTAATCCAGGGAGTCAGCTACCTTCATACCAAAATTTATGAAAATTGATCCAGCTATTGGAGCGTGAAGAAGTAACAAACATACAAATAAACACACTCACAAACTTTCGCCTTTATAATACTAGTGTGATAATCGGTATATCAGTTATACCATGGTCGTATGCGGTGGAACGAGAACACCTTAACCGCAGACGCCTCCTACCCTCAACGCATATATCTATGGTAGGTAGGTACAGTCAACCTCAAGATTAACTAAACAATTAAGTTCTATGCCGTACTACAAATAAGCTTAACTCGTATGTATACGCGTGAGGTTCAACGTACTATGTTTTCATGTGTTCCAACCAAAATAGAAAGTCTTATCGCAAAGTAAAGTTGGAATGTCATTGCGTTCGTGACGAGGGTGTGAAAGGTATTATCAATTTTGCTAACTAATTATTTTATACCTTGTTCGGTTAGACTGTCTGAAGGTTGAAATATGAGCCTACTAAAATATTCAGTTGTGCCTTCTGCTAATAACTAATGACTTATTTACAAACGGTTTGAAACAAAATCATTTTCTAACCGATTAAATAAATAAAATAAATACACAAATCGACCTGGTCCCAAACTAAGCAAAGCTGGGTACTAGATGACGATATACATAATATATAAATAACATCCATGACCCAAGAACAAATATTCGAGTTCATCATACAAATATTTGCCGCGGCCGGGATTCGAATCCGGGACCGCCAGCTCAGTAGGCAGGTGTCTGCAAACTGCGCCAACCGCATCGTCAGATTGAAGCATAATAGTGTGATGGTGAAGGTTGATGGTACCTTGTTCAAAGTTGAGCTTTATTGTCATGAAATTATGACGTATGTGGGTGTAACGTCTCGTCTTTTTTTACTCAAATAAAATAAAAATAAATAAATATGGGACAACCTCACACAAATCAATCTAGTCCCACAGTAAGCTCTAGTATAAGCTTGTGTTATGGACACTAGACGATGATAACCAAAATTATACAGATAAATACATACTTAAATACAAATAACATCCATGAGTCAAATCCTTTTAAAATTTTCATAATTTTGATTGTTTCTCTAACCTTTATTAGTGTGTGTACTATATCAACCAACAGTTGGCAGATTTGGATACCAGTAGAAATATCATCGGCAGGAAGCCATTGAATATCTGCACATCTTGAATACTTAAATATGTAGGAGGGTCGAGCGGGGTAGGTGGAGACCCATCACTTTTAGCGCACTCGTCCATGATATTTTATGGAAATAGAACTTGTTTACACGTCTCGCGTTTCATATTCTGATTTATTCAACAATCTACACAAAACAATCACAAATTGCTCGGGTGAAAACAGATTTCACGCTCCAAGAACAGCATCAATCATGAATATTGCTGTCGACGGGTTTTTGGTGGACTAATGATTTGACGCCTTCGGTAGGCCTAGTGTCAAATCATTCATGCACCTAAAACCCCGGGTGTGGTGGTAGCACGATGATGATCATCGACATCAAGTTGAATCTAGAAGCATGTACTACTAAACATGTCTCTGAAACAACAAGCTGTTGCTTTATTAAGTCCTTTATCAGAATCCAGCAATCTTAATCACGTCGTAAGTTGATTGTATCGACAGTCAACTTTCTAGGGTTCCGTACCCAAAGGGTAAAAAACGGGACTCTATTACTAAGACTCCACTGTACGTCTGTCCGTATGGCCGTCTGTCTGTCTGTCTCTCATCAGACTGTATCTCATTAACTGTGATAGACAGTTGACATTTTCAGAGATGATGTATTTCTGTTACCGCTATAAAAACAAATATTAAAAATATGTGTTTGTAACGCGCGAGTCCAAATCAACCTTGGCCGATTTTTGTGCAGAAATTAAATGTTTTTTGCACAGCTCTGCTCCGGGTAACTAGAGGTCGGGCTTGGGTTTGATTCGATGTATCAAAATTTATAAAAAGAAATGTTATGTGCTTAATTGCTTATATTCTGTTTCTCTTGTTATCAGGTATCATCAGATGATAAGAGATGCTAAGTCGGCCACCATCAGGCTACCGGAATGGTGATGAGGTGCGGGCGGTGAACACCAAGAAGATATATTCTGTGAGGCCCTGGTATGCGCCTCCAGTTAACCCTGAAGACTTGCTGAGGGAGGAGTATAACAGAGGTATTCAAACTTTCGTGAGACATATTTAAATATTGTAAGCGGTTTACACTCACATGAAATTGTTAAGAACGGCCCGACATGTTTCGAACTCGTATGGAGCTCTTCATCAGGGACTGCTACCCATACACCGCCGCGGCAACTTTGTCACTGACAAGCCGCTTAATACAATAACAGAGGTATTAATCAACTAGCGATCCGCCCAGGCTTCGCACGGGCGTATTAGGTATACATATAATCGTTCATCTTGAATCACTTTATTTATTAAAAAAACCGCATCGAAATCTGTTGCGTAGTTTTAAAGGTCTAAGCATATAGGGCTAGACAGACAGCGGGAAACGACTATGTTTTATACTATGTACCTAGTGATAGTGATATCGGATTGTTGAAAGCTAGTCTACGTCTCCATACTAAAAGTGCGCGGAGAAGATATAAAATGTCTCTCCTGTCACACTATTAAGTCATTTATTTAAAGATAACAAAAAATTTAAAACAAAGTAACAATAAATAAAAACTTAAACACTACCAACTACTATGTACAAAAAAGCTAAAATTAACTAAACATGTCGAGCGTTATTCGACTTCTACGACGTGAGTAAACCCGCTTAACTATTTTAATATTGTAAAAATTAACTAAACTAAAACAAATTCAAAAAATTGCTCCCGTTTAGCATGGTACCGAAAATGCTGGCATCATTTCCTCGCTGAACAGCCATGCTGATACGCTGTGCGAGGAAGCTGCCAGCTCTCCGGCCCCCAGTGGTCTCTTGAAGCCTTTTGGAGAGCTCTTTGTGAATTTTTTGGGCGCTGGGACCCCATGGACCTAGGATCTCGACCACAAAAGGTACATAATTGTACGATCCCCTAGAACAAAGTTAAATATATAGTGATTTTAGGAACGTTTACCTACATACTGTCTATAGCAAATTTACCTTCTCAGGGTTAATCATCACTACATAGTATAAAATAAATTCGCTTTCTGCTGTCTGTCTGTCTCTGTGTATGCTTAGATCTTTAAAACTACGCAACGCATTTTGATGCGTTTTTTTAAATAGATAGAGTGACTCAAGAGATGTATCATATGTATAATACATTCATAAATTTATCAGCATTGCACCTGTGCGACGCCGGACGGGTCGCTAGTATTTTTATAAGTCGGTAATTAATATTTTAAAACATAACCTTCATTAACTGATACAAAAATAAGTCGAATATTTATAAACAAATAAAATAAAATATATAATTAACCCCTAGATAGATTATAGGATATTCGATAAATTCGTCACATTGACAACATAGGAACACGACATACAACATAGGTAAACGAATTTATCAACACTCAAGTCACGTGAGGCCCAGGAATCAAATCTTTCAATGATGTTTTTCGCGACAAATGCAATAATCTTGTACAATGTCACATAAACATTCAGAATGTTCGGCGTTTTATTTTAGTCTAAGATGTGAATAAAAAACGATATTCACCCATCGGTTCAATGGTTGAAAAATCTTTTACCTTTTAGTATGCAAAAAAATATATCGCGAACGGGTTGCCTAAAAAAATCTGGCTATTATATTGTTAAAATTTTGAACATCACTACAAACCCGCGCGTACGCATAGGTACCCTTAACATAAAATGTACCAATGTACTCGATTGCCCGGCACTTACCTATTTCGTTTAAGAATGAATGAAACGATAACAATGCAATAATAATGAAATCCACCTTCCTCCATTTTCTCGCAACCTTATATACCTGTACGATAGAACTTGCCGAGGTATCTTCATAATTTATTATCAGCTCGCCTCCTACTTCATAGGGCATAAATTCAAGACCCTTACTGAGATACCAGCACAAACATATGGATATGGATGACCGTTCATTGGAGCCACTAGACCGTGCTAATAAGATTTTACGAAAGTCCTTCGTTTAATATTTACAGAAATATGAGCATGGCCGAATTTCCTTTGAGTTATATCTTCAAGGAAATGCGATTGAGATGTCGGTTGGGTGTAAGTTTTATTACGCGAATGTGGAAAACGTATCTTTGGTGTCAAAATAGTAACTACGGTCCACTTTATCAAAATGTATTTTTCAGTAATGCAGAGAAAAAATATTATAAGTTTAATACGGTATTTGACTATAGAGAAAATAAGTTGTATCATTGAAACTACATTCAAGAATACACGGAACTAAATAAACCTCCACTAACTTTTGGACATTTTACTATTTTTGATGGGACAAAAACTTAAAAGAAGATGTGTTATGACGTCACAAGCCATGGACCTAATTCGAGAATGCCGTTTGAGAGATCGCAAAACGTCAAAACTCTATTAGATAACAGTGATATCGCCTTTGAACTGTCATTAAAATGCGATGAGCTTCAAGTGACATATCTCATTTCAATTGTGCAAATACGAAGGCTATAATTTTTGTCAAAAATGCTATTCATGCATATGAATTTCTGTTTTGAAGGAAACGTAACTGACTAATTTCACGCATTACATGGTCAAGTAAAAGTATGCGCCTGTTATTTGTGCCGTCACTTGCAAAGGAAACGCAAATTACGCGCGACCGGATTGACGAAGTTGCGATGTTCTAGCGATATAGCCACTTGTCAAGTAGGGACACGTTAAAAGTGACTTCATACTCATTAGGGTGGGTGACGTTTGTATGGGAAAAAAAATATACTTTTATTTCTTTAGGCATAGCAAAAAAAATGTAACTCATAATAATATAAACTAAATACCAAAATTTCATTGATATTGATGTTGATCTTTTGCCTCCGGATCTATTTTTTAAGTTAGTATAGAAATGCCCATATTAAATGAGCGTTTTGAAGTCTGTTTTTATTATTCTAAATTTGGCCCAATATTTTAATGTATTTTTATTCTGAGTATAATAAGTAGGGCATCACAAACGAAATACAATAAAAAAAATATATACAAGGCCACTTTTTTTTAGTGCTCCATACATTAGGAACTTTTTTCTGGAGTCAATAAAACGGAAATAAAAAAATAAATAAAAATATGTATCCATTAATGGCACTAAATGGCACCTTTTTTCAACTGTGCCCGTAAGAAAGTAAAAAAAAAAAATGACCCACCCTAATATTCATAGTTTGTTTTTTTGTCATTTCATAAAGTGTAGCTGATTTGAGCTGTCATCAATAACCGTATTTAGTTTGAGTTGCGAAGATAATGATCTATATAATTTTAGTAGCGTGATACAAAGTTAGTTTTGGAATTAAATAACACTATATACGTCACGTTTTGTGTTTGAGATACCTTTTCACGTCCTTGACTTCGAGATCTTTTAGGATTTCATGACTCAATCGATATTTAGTGCGTTAGATCGCTCAGCAGTTCATCAACCAATCGGGTCATGATTAGATGTGAAACAAAGCGTAGTATGGGACAAATGCTTTATTTCATAATTACGTTATCACTATTCTCCCCTATTCTGTACACGTGCCCGTCACCACAGCATGGACGCCATAAATTGTGTTATGCAACTGTACACAGTTAGGCCTCAAAAAAATCGTGTGATTTAGTTATGAAACTCGCCTTTGACTCATTTCATAAAACCTCTCATGATATGTAATAGTTGCAGAACTCACTATGTAATACTATAATATATTTTGGTTTATGGCAGAATACGAATCGGATACGGGGGAGCCGAGCGAGCCCGAGGTGTACTATGACCCAAGTCAGCCCGAGTATGACGAGCTAGTAGCAGTGACTTCAAGGTTCTACGAGGTCCAAGACGACTTGAAGACGTCTGCGCCCAACCCGCCATTCGAGGCCTCGCCCACGGGCAGCTCTGTCACCGGGTTTTCTATTGCTAATGCTGTTAACTTAAGAGGTAAGAAAACTTTACCATTTTAATTAAAACAATGATATTGCTTTGCTAAACCGTTACTAGTATTATCCCGGCTCCACACTACTCGTGAAGTTGATTGAGGCAAAGTTGGCTGATGTATGAGTTTCGGCAACGAAGTGCCTTTGTAACATTATTGTCAACAACGGTCAACCAGGAAAAATCGTCGTGCAAGAGCAGGCGAACTTACCGTACACTGACAAAAAAATTTGATTACATTTATCAAAATTTTGATTGTTTTAACAAAGTAACTTAATGTATAGGGAGCAGATAAAGTTAGCTGATTGCAGCAATCAAGTTGAAATGATTGAAAAAGGTAATAAAGTAACTTTGTAAATCCAGTCATGACTTAAATATAAAAATCATGTTTGTTGACTACTATAATCAAGAAATCCTTAATAAAACCCATCAACGTCTTTACAGATACAATTAAAGAAAATGTTTGATGAAATCAAGTAAAATGATTAAATCAATCAAGTCTACTTTATGAAATATATATAGTGCACGATTCAATTAATCAAGTCTACTTTATGAAATGTATATAGTGCACGATTAAATAAATCAAGTCTCCTTTATGGAATTTATATAGTGCACGATTAAATCAATCAAGTGTATTTTATGAAATATATATAGTGCACGATTCAATTAATCAAGTCTACTTTATGAAATGTATGTAATGTACCAAAAAAGCCACAGTAGGGCTAATCCCGTTCGTAAGGACCATGTAAAAAATGCACTCTGGTCTCGAAGGGATAGAATTAAACACCGAAATTGATAACAATTCATTCAACGTATGTTTAATTCTTTGGACTATATGCACTCCACACATATCGACAAAACAACAATAATAATTTACAGTACTTATGCATTTTATGGTAAACAAACGTTGGCGCGATGTACAATTCACGCTCTACGGTACAGCGCCATCTATCAGACAATTAAGACAACTAACTATTAAATAACAACAAACACGCATGATTAGTTGAAATAAGTTGATTATTTAATTCAATCACGTTTACGTTTGATGCAATTAATTGCTTTTAATTGAATTAATGTTTTAACTTAATTCGTGTGTTTAAGTTCAATGATACCATTAATAAACTGACTTAATAGATTCAAACAATTTCATAATTGACTTAATAATTTTAGTCAAATACATTGCTTAATTGAAATAAGTTGATTATTTAATTTAATCTCCTGCCTGTTTGAGGTAATTAATTGCATTTAATTGAATTTATGATTTGACTTGATTCGTGTGATTAAGTTCAATAATTAACTTGATAACTTTAGTCAAGTACATTGTTTAATTTTATTAAGCGCATGATTAATTGAAATAATTTGATTATTTAATTCAATCTCGTTTATGTTTGATGCAATTAATTGCTTTTAATTGAATTAATGATTCAAGTTAATTTGTGTGATTAAGTTCAATGATACCGTTAATAAACTGACTTACTAGATTCAAATAACTCCATGTTTCGATGAGTAAAGTAAATGATTAAATTAAAAGTCAATTAAGAAGTTGATCAAATGAAACATTGTTACTTAATTAAACCTTTCGATCAATTTAACTTTGTTGTAGTTATAAAGTATACCTTGTGTATATGATCAATTAAATAATTAATTCAATCACATTTTTTCTAATCAAGCAAAAAGTCGACTTGATTAAATCACTTTTTTCTCAGTGTACTATGGCGTGACGCAATTAAAAATAATATATCAGTCGATACCTGCAAGAGAGTACTGAAGAAAATGGGCTACGGTTTTTACACAACTAAAGAGAAACCGTTATACTTACTCAAAAACAGAAAACCAACAGGTTGAAATTTGCTAAAGAACACTGAAACTGGACTGCCGATCAGTGGCGAAGAATAATATGGAGAGACGAATCGAAATTCGATGTCACAGTTGGCGACTAACGAAGTAAAGTCATTCGAGAAAAAGGAGAAGTATTTCATAATGACTGTCTTAAGCGAAAGGTGAAGTTTCCGGCATCTTTGATGACTTGGGGCTGTATGTCGGCACAGGGTGTAGGCCGTCTGCAATTTATAGATGGTACCGTCGACGCCGAGAAATACAAAGGCATCTTGGAATAGAGTTTGCTGCCGTCTATACCGAAGTTGAAACTTAGAAATGCATTTATTTTTCACTTTTCAACAAGACGGTGCCTCATGCCACACTGCAAAGGCAGCGATGGCGTGGCTGAAGTCCGAAAAATCTCTACTATGTCAGACGAACTCATTTGCATTGGGGCTCGTATTCGCCCAACCACGGTCAACTTCGCGGGTAGTGATAGTGCTAGCTAGCCCTAGCACTACACTACTTTGTTTTATCGACAATGTGGTTATCGCAGTGGTAAAGCAGCTGCCTACTGAGCTAGCGGTTCTCAGTTCGAATCCCAGCAAGGGCAAATTATTTGTGTGACAAAACGAGTATTCATCATGAATATTCTGCGTGATGGATGTTCCCAACAGCTTACCAATTCTGCTCCAAGGCAAGAAAACAGCAAGAATTTTACGAAAGAAAATGGCCCTAAGGTAAACAAATCATCAGAATGCTGTTATATAATTACTCATTGTACTTACCTACCGTATTTTGTATCTTATAAGTAACGACCTTATTTATTATAAACGGAATGGTATAAACCTGTATCACGTTTTAGGAGCAAATTTGCGTTCATTCTCGTTAAATTATTACAAACCTATAAAAACCCGTATTTAATGATGTTCATAAAAATGTTCATAGCGCCATATCATATTTCTAACGCCATAACTGTCTGCCATAAAAGTCAGACAGGAATACTTGGGAACTTAGGTCAGTCTCGGCTTTATTGTAGTACATATTACTTGATATTACCCTTTTAGTTTGCAGATAAAGTAGTAATACAATAAAAGTACAATTGTTAAATATTAAACAAAACAGCATCAAAATCCACAGCACAGAATTTTGTCCAATCACAATAAGGTGTACCCACAGGATTCGTCAATAAGCAATAGTACAAATAATCATCGTCTGTTGACAGCCAAAGCTAACTCACTAGATAAAAGAATAAATAATTATTTTTAAAGAGCTTGCTAAACGGCTCGTCGACACCACTGGTGACAGGGCTGGCAGTTTCCTCGCTCAGCGTCTTAGTACAACAATACAGCGAGGTAATGCTGCCAGCGTCTTTGGTACAATGCCACCGGGGCCATTTTTAGACTTAGTTTACATTTAGATTTAGATAGACTTATTTTTATTGGGCTATTGTTTATTTTGTTGTGTTATATATACTAAAAATGAAATTGTTGAATAAACTCACTAGATAACAAATACCTAACTACTTAAAACAAAACTCGTATCTCAGTGTCAATTTATAAACTTTAGAAAAGTAGAAATTTTAGTGATTTTCGGTTTTCACCAGGTGATTTGTCTAATGCCTGCTTTCAGTTGTTGAGAAGCTAAAGAAATACCATGAACCAGGTACGAAACATAGCTTGGATATTATTATATTATTAACAATTTCTTCATTAATTTAGGAGCTACAGAGCCATAAACTAATGTATAAGTACACAATTTAATACCATGCCGATTTTATATCGGAGGTTAGGAATATAGTCTAGTAACCAATGTTAACAATAGTAAACAGAGTTGGAATTCGGAATTGCTTAGAAATTAGGCACTTTTCCTTTCAATTAATTGAAACCAAAACATACTCGTAAAGTGTGTTCCGTTGTGTCTTTATATATTTTTTGGGTGACCAGCTTTAAAAAATAATTTATAATTTTACAGAATCGTTGAATAAGTGTTGTTTCTATCAAATAGTGTTATTTTGTTTTAAATCACCATACATTTTAGTGGATTAGTAAAATATGTAGAAAACTACACTTCACATTCGTCGAAGCTATTAGCACCAAACCCAAAATATTTACATCCCTTATCGCTACAGAAATATCAGAAGAAGGATTTATTACTGCAATTTGCTCGGGACGCTTCAAAAGTTTCGGCCAAGGGACGACCCCCTTAGCTCGACATTTTGTTGTATCCGAGTCAAGTCCTTGAAATGTGCGAGATAAGACGTGAAACTTCGAGGGTAAAGAAGGATAAACGTCGGTTATGGTGAGGAAAGTGTCAAAAACAACTTGTTCCGCAGATATGCTTTTAGGCTGGAACAATCGTTAAGAGGCTTACACGTAGAAGTGCTTTTATGAGACGTGTGATAACTTCATTGAATTTAAGGGCTTTTCTTTGGGCCATTTGTGCCATAAAGCGGTAGAGGTTGTGTGGTGAGAATATTAACATGCCTAAAACAGAGTCTAAGACAATTTACCAAGACAAAGGAGGTCGAGAAAGACGGGGGTTTTGTATCTCAGATTAACATTTCCTACCAATTTACATACCTACACGACGTTTTTTTTAATTCCCAGAATATCGGCATGTGCACCGTTAAAAGAACAAAGTAGCAAAACAGTTTTACAAAATAGGTAATAAAAAGCTAAGCAATAGGCTTGATACAGTTTTTGGAAGACCATTAAATTATTGACTGACATTTTGAATTCAATTCAATTTAATATTATACTCAATTTTACTTCGATATTACTTGCTGTAAGGATCTAAAAACTGAAATTTTGGCAAACATCTGTGTCAAACCATTCAAATTCTGACACATGATAGTGTCAAACCATTCAAATTCTGACACATGACAGTGTCAAACCATTAAAATTCTGACACATGACAGTGTCAAACCATTCAAATTCTGACACATGGTAGTGTCAAACCGTTCAAATTCTGACACATGACAGTGAGTGTGTACGTTACAAACAAGTCATATTTAGGGCAAAGTGACCTAAATTCAGTAATTGGCAAGTTCAGAAAGAAGTTTGCAAGCGTAATTTAACTTTTAAGGAAAAAGTTATTACAACTTTATCTTGATGATTGTCTGCTTAGTTATTGTTGAATAAGTAGATTATTTTTCAATTAACAAGTTGTTTAACGTTCCTAAATTAAAGAAAAATGCTTAATTTTTAGGTTGAGAGTGTTTTGACTGGGCTCAAGATAGCATGGTAAATTCCTCTTACTAGAAGGGGGGTATAGAGCTATTTTTTTCGTCACTGATGAATCGTTAATTGTACCTACTATAATTATTTTGAGATGTAATTTGATTGCGAAACTGTTTTATTTTTCTCTTTTCCTGATTATTCATACTGTATGCACAAAAAATCATCGATTTGCATCAGTTGCGGGTCAAGTTCAATAATGGACTGATCGAGTACTTACTGAATGAAGATAATTAAGCCTCGAATAGTTGTGAACGTGTCCAAACACTTATCGAAGGTAACTTGACTAACTAACCTAACCACTAGAAAATAAGATAAGATAAGATATTGAAGACAAACGGAGCACACAAAGAAAAAAGTGAGACAAACAAATTGGTTCCGGGCCATGTACGTTTCTAAGAAATCAGCTTCTAGCTGTTATTATTATTCACTAATTTATTTAATTTCTGAGGATAAGTTTTTACAATAAAATCTATATATAAAGTAACATATATAAAATTAATTCTGACAACAGATTTCCTCAAAGGACGACAAAACAAATATACATTACCAAAGTTTTCGTAATATTACGCTCGTAGCAGATAACATGAAATAATACATACCTATTAGGTAATGTAGCGAATACTAGATACTACCATGAGGTCAATTTAGCGGGTTCCTGGTAAATTTATAATAGTTTGGTTTTGTAAACCGTAAAGTAAGTATTCAATTGCTCGTAACCGGGTCGTCGGTCCACCTTAGGGCGGGGGCCTTCCCACGCTGCGTCTTCCAGTCTGCGGCCGCCACTCAGAAACCTTTCTGCCACAATGGCCATCGGCCATCTGCGTCGTCCACTGCCACTTAAGTTTGGCGATTGCCTGAGCTTAGAGATGGGCTGTTCTCGAGTATGGGGAAAGAACGTTCTCTTCTCAAATCGCGAAACGCTCTCGAGCTGAACGGCACATATCTACCTGAGTTATATCTACAACCTTGGTTCTCTTGCGTATCTCATTATCAATTGGATGAAGACGGCGCACGACCGATTGTTGTGGAGAACTTTGGGAAAAGCTCTTGTCCAGTTGTGGACAGTGGACGTATCACACAAATCGACCTAGTCCCAAACTAAGCAAAGCTTGTACTATGGGTAGTCTAGACGACGGTATATAATATATAAATACATAATATACAAATAACATCCATTACCCAGGAACAAATATTCGAGTTCATCGCACAAATTTCCCTGGCCGGGATTCGAACCCAAGGACCGCCGGCTGAATACAGGCGCACTACACCAACCGCATCTTCTCATCAACTAATAATGTCGTTTTTTTTCTCAGAGGCAGCTCTAGTGGCATTAGGCGGCGCGAGTGCAGCGATAGTGCTATTACTAATAATGGCTGGCGTGTTCGTGGCGCGCAGACGCAAGAACAGCCCCTCCCCAGTGCCATCGCCGCCGATCCTGGTCTATCCGCCCCATGACATGGCTGGGTCATGCTTCATGTAAGTACATACACAGCCTCACTTGTATTGTATACTTACATATCTACTCGACTAATTGTGTACACATACTTAATTACCTTTTCACAAAAATTAACCAACTAAAATGAGAAGAAAGTATTTTTCCGAGAACAATTGTACGAGTTACTATAAAAAAAGCGCTAAATCAATTTCGATAGAATGTATTATGGGATCTCTGAAGTATAATTTACCAAACAAAAAAAGAATCATACAAATCGATTGAAAATTGGCGGAATGAGCGAGTAGCGTACATAAAAAAAAACTACAGACAACAACTTGAGAACCTCCTTTTTTGAAGTCGTTTGAAGATTATCTTCCAGCGTCTGTCACTCTCGCATACACATATTGCCAGAGAAAGTGACGGATGCTTTGACATTTATCTCCCGCATGATTAACGTAACCATAATAATAGTAATGCCGCGTTAGATGGAGAGCTCGCTATACTATACGGAAATAGGTAAATTGCAATTTATCAGAGTATCGAAAACCCTCTAGTTAGTGCCACGCTATCATTATTAATTGATCCGGTCACCTGGTAGCTGTTCAGCGATGTGGGTCCAAGTGGTTGGGCAAATAGGGATTGTATTTTTTCTCATCTACTTAGGGTTTCTGCTCGAGACTTCTCGAACTCGAGACAACTCGAGAGTTTCGCCTCTATTCGAGACGAGAAACAAAAAGCCGACTCTCGAGACTCTCGAGTTCCGGCGAACACAATATAAGGGCTAAGTCTGGCTCGCCATTTTGCCGCTTTTAACAATAATAATGCCGCCCGCGCACTATAAAGATGTGCAGCGGACAGTGCAAAGCAGTGCAAAGGGCCCTACGGGCCCGCAAGCAAAGTAAAGTATAAAAAAAAAAAAAAAATCTCACTCGCACGCTTTGCATTTGTAACTCCCTGCCGCCGCACCCAACCAGTTAGTCGAAAAAAGTATTACATCCAATAAAATTATCTATCGAAGCTTTGACACAAAGAGACGCATCGATCTTGACATCTGAAGCCACATTAAACGAGCTGACTGAGAAGTTAAATTCTATGGATATTTTTAGAAAATCTTAATAAGAAAATTGAAGGCAGGCGAAATGTTAATTTGATTT
Organism: Apotomis capreana; assembly: GCA_947623375.1. Lineage (NCBI taxonomy): Eukaryota > Metazoa > Arthropoda > Insecta > Lepidoptera > Tortricidae > Apotomis > Apotomis capreana. Next base: position 13,245,974 of record OX392514.1, read on the forward strand.
CCTTAATGAAATACCTACACGATCCTAAGGCATAATCTAGTAGTGACAGAAATTGCAGTGAAACTGCTTCAATAAACTTCACCGAAGGTCTTTATAACAGACTTTTTCCGAGCAAGTCAACAACAACCTCAACCGCCGATTGTTAAAGCAGCCAACCTGACGTGAAAGCATTGGAAAAACAAAGGCACCAGCAGTTTTGAGTCACTATTAAAAAAAAACTATAGATAAAGTAGATATGATTACAGCTAAACATGATTCACACCAAGTCATAAAAAGTTTAATGAGGAAGAAATTTAATATTTATGAGTCTACGGGAAAACGTACTCCTAATCTTGAGATGTTACAATTTCTTACCAACGACTCTGAGTCGAGACAACTCGAGAAATTGGAGTCGAGAATTCTCGAAACTCGAGAAAAAAAATGAGGCGAGAAATCAGAAACCCTACATCTACTCCACAGCCCATAGAGTGGGCTAACGTTATCCAAACGGTAGGGAGACAACGACGAAGATATTTTATTGTAACATATCGATAAAAACAGCACTGGCTTAACTCTGAGAACATTTGCGCATATTGAACTATTGAGTTATTGAACTATTATCAAACTAGTGCCCCTGATTATTCTTAGAAATGAAGACATGAAAGTAAATTCTCTCCAAGTGTGAACACAGCCCCATGGGTGAAGGAGCTAGATGTTAAATTATAGTTTCACATTTGTGTTTTTTGTTTTATGGATGTATGCTATTGGTTTATTTTGGTATTTAAGCGGTTCACACTCACGTGGAATTGTCGGGAACGTGTTCATACGAGTTCGAAACATGTCGGGCCGTTCGTGACAATTTCACGTGAGTGTAAACCGCTTAATACAGTGATGAAATGTTTCACGAAAGTTTTAATAAGATTATGCTATTCGATTAAATTAAATAAATAAAAAAGTAAATATTACCTACGTTCTAAGTTTGTCCGTTCGCCCACGGTACGCCGTACGCGGCGTACGCGTACCAAACAAACGTGATGATTACATAATAGTATGAATTTGACAGCTGTCATATACTGTAGCCTTCTCCACTCGTGCTGTTACTGCCGTGCCGCTACCGTGGGTGATATTATTATTACTCACTTCATCATGGTTAAGTACTTAGTTACTTCGGTACATGTTATGGAACAGGCTATAATAGTAGACAATACAGTTTTAGGCGCCATACTTGACCTTAACTAACTAGACCAAGACCGCGGGAGGTTTTATCTATTTCGTCCGGGTAAATCTTTCTTTATAGTAGTCAGGTAAAAAGTTTTCTATTCTAATGGAGAACTTACAAAAAAATACGCAACTAAACCTAGCATTTTCACGAAAGGTAGGTATGACTACACTATGATTGGAATGTTTAAAAAAGTTCAAAATTTGACTTGCAATTTTGAAACGATCATCTGCTTGTTTGTTCGCTCTGTTTTCCCAATTCCCCTAGTTCAAATTATTGTTTGTTCTTGAGTTTTTGATCCAAATAAAATGCTGTACTATATAGTACGTACATTTGCGTTTCTTAAGCTAGCCTCTCTGCCTCATCAACCTACCGCTCCAAAATTAAAACAATACACATGGTTCTCTGTGATCTTTGCAAAAGGCGACTGAAATAACAATTATGTATATTGTTGGTTGTTTGTATCAAATGCGACGCCATTGGTCGTAGAACGTGGCGTAGTGAGTGTGCATCGGTACGGGCGGCTACGAATGCGGGGCGACTTTTAACGAACCAAACAGAAGGCGAAGCGTAGAACTTAGGTGTTGCATAGGTTACTAACGTGGTTCGAGGCCCTTAGGGAGCCCGTATTGCATATAGCCAGGTATAGACAAATAAGTTTAAGAGTTAACCACAGATGAGAAGTAAGTTATCTTGACTTGGGACCCCTAGCTACGTTAGGGTGAATGCACCTTCATTTTATGGCTGAAGTAATTTGACTGCTTTGCAATACTTTAAAAACTTTATAACGATCAAAGTTTTAACTACAATTTTACAGCCAATGGTTGCTCAGTTCTTTGAATACTCTTGTTTGCGTGATACAATGCATCAGAAGTTTATTTTATACACGCCATTTAATTTATAAATATTTAAATTTGCAGGTTCATTATACCACACGGTACACGCGATATTGCTGTACAATCTTTGAATACAAGGGTAGACTGTGTTGCTTAATTTTATGCAATATTTTTTTCGAACGAGACCTCTGCGACCTAGGTGGGTCATTGTCAGATTTAGGTGCGCGTCTTTCCGGTAGACATTTGCGAAATTCAGGATTCCAGGGCCTAATTTTCTGATTAAATGCCTGTGAGAATAAATAACGTTCCCTCTTCTATAATCCGATGTAATAGCAACATAACCTAGATTAATAGAAGCTCTTAACTTTTGACCACCAAAGGGACAAATTTTGTTTTTTGAACTGACAATGCCTATACAAGACCCAGGTGCTCAAAATTTGTTTGGGTAAGCAATGTATCTGTGCAATTTTCTTATAATATTGGAAGTAATATTACAAATTAGGATTTAAGATATCTCACTGAAAATAAGTGAGTTAAGAAAAAAGTATTTTTAGGATTCCTAATTCATATTCGTTTATTTATATAAATCATACATTGTCCGGTTACAAATTAGGTAAATAATTATAATGCAGTGGTACATAAGTCATGTCATGCTAAAGCAATTACTGAATAAAAGCAATACTTAAGTTTAATAGAAAAAAAAAACATTACTAGATTATTCATTCAAGAATTCAGTAATTTTCTCTGGTGTTACCAACTGTACCTATTGTTTTTCTTTTGTATTTGTTTTTTTGTGGTGCACAATCAAAGATATTACTCCTACTACAATTGTTTTTTGCGATCCTAACTTGCACAAAAGAGTGGATAATTTACTAACCGACTACCGTAGAGCATAAACGAAGTTAGACTTAGTTCTTGTTTGTTCTTGCATCTGCATCCTGTATTCATCCAAGCGATTTGATCTCGCTCTATCGGTCAAAGGAGCTAGCAAAGTGTTTTATCTCACTTGCTGGCTAGCTAGTTCTATCTGAAAATAAAATAAATAGGTACACCTACAGTTTATAAAGTGAAAGACAAATCGATATGAGAGATATTTAAGCACAACGGAAAAACATAATACAGCCGCCATTAAATATTATAATATATGTAATTGCAGCAACCAATGCGCTCATAAATATCTAATGATAATTCTGTACTTACCTGAGAGTGCGCCAGAGTGTTTGGCTCCGACTTTTGCGTTTGTTCAGTCAAAATCAGCGCGAGCCCGACAACACCCGGGAGGACTATTCCTAGCTATAAACAAATTCTTTAGTTTTTTTTTTAATTAATGTATTCCCCATTAAACTGCATTTTATACAAGCGACAATAAGGTACGGTTCTTAGAAAAAAAAAACTATGGTGTTTTATTCCGTGTGTCTAATATCAAGACCGGCTAAGAATTTCCAAAGAAAAAGTAACCGTTACTCGCATTATTATTGATTCTCTCAATTCCATATCCATTCTTCGTTTCCCTTTGGAATGTTTTCTTTCTGTACCGCAAACTTTTTGTTACATATCTACCCTGTTGATTCAGTACCCTTACCATGAAGTGCCATGAGTATACAGTGACCGTACTCGCTAGCGATTGCGTAAACGATTTGTATGGAGAATTGTAGTTATACAAATTAACCGTTAAGGCTGTCGCCAGCGAGTACGTTCACGTTAACTCATGGTACCTATAGGTACAGATGCCGCCCCTCGTATTGAATCGAACTGTACAGCATTGTACTCGAACATTTCTAAATCGAAATCATAATTGGAACAGTTTGGCATTGATTGAATGTAGGTACAATACAATAAAAATACATAAAGGTTTTGTACGAAATGGAAAATAAATGTTGCAGAAAAGAAATTCGTGGGACAAAGTGAAACTTTTATTCTTGCAAAGCATTTTCAATTATTTATCGTAAACTTCAGCGCAGCGTCCGATTTTCTCGTAGGTAGTCTCCATAGGTTATTGTTGCATATATCATACAGCACCAATGACATCCTAGTGTAAGTGTGCTTTGATACCACCTCAAAAACGCATTTATGACAAATTAACCATAATTTATATGGCAAACCTAAATGCGAAGTTTGCTCCGTTCGAAACTAACACTAAACTTGAGGCTCTGCATATAAATAAATAAATAAATATCGGACAACCTCACACGAATCGACCTAGTCCCAAATTAAGCTCAAGAAGGCTTGTGTTATGGGTACTAGACGACGATATATATACTTATATAGATAGATATATACTTAAATACATAGAACAACCATGACCCAAGCACAAATATTCGAGTTCATCACACAAATATTTGCCCCTATTTGCTTATTTTATTTTATTTGTATATAAGTCTGCAACATGTATTGTAGGTAACGTGTTATTGTACAATAAATCAATATTAAGGGACAATCTTACAGACCTCCATAATCCATGACCTAGTAACAAATATTCGAGTTTATCACACAAATCATGTTTCCTGGGTTCAAACCCAGGACCGGCGGCCATGGTCAATAAAGTACCTGTTAATAAATAAAAAATACTAACAGACAAGACGATATTTGAAAATCTAGCTAAGGGTAAGATAAAATTACAAAAGAATATTATGTTGAATGTAACAATTAAGCATATTGTTATAGAGAGTCGCTCTTTTCTTTTTTACCAATTATGAATCTGTCCTAATCATCTTAATTATGCTACACAACAGTTCTTATTCTTAATAATAAATATATTTATTTTTTCATAACAATATCAGGGTCATTTTATTTTCTGTCGTATACCCCACTTTTTTGGATTTTAGATATTTTAGCTATTTTCCACTCAGAATAACGAGTTCTTTATTTGTTTATTTATTTAAACTTTATTGCACAAAAGAAAAACTTAACGTACAAATGGCGGACATAATGCCATGGGGCATTCTCTACCAGTCAACCTTAGGGCAAAGCAGAAAAAATGTAGGCGGTGCATCCAAGCAACATAATAAGTTAACAACGCTCTTTCTATCTAAGTTGGAGAAAAATGAGTGTTACAACTTTCTCCCTAGTGAACGGAGTTAGTAACTAGTAATATTATAATCCTAGAACCTTTCTGTACAATCCACCACATTAAAAGCACCATAGCAACGAGTCGCTGACTGTACAAACAGTTTACCCGAAGCCTCGCCACTTGAGGAAACAAACATTTCATTGGACGGTCTTCTCGGCAATTTTCTGCAACTCCACAAAGATCTATTATATCAGGAAAACGTGCATGTTACGCTCTTCTGGGTGTGAAGCTTAGTATTGTCCTCACCGAAGTAATGGAGAAAACAAATGAAATTAGGAGCACTCTATTTGCCAGTTTAATCCCGAGCACCAGTTACACGGTAATCTTGGCATAGCAACTAGTAAAAAGACCTTTGGATTGAAACAAATCGAATTATCTTCCCACACAGAGGAATACCACTGCTGTTTTGTGCAAGTTTTCAACAAACTTTTATTTTTGGTGTGTCCGATGTTCGGAGTTCCGGCTGTTCTCTTCAATCGATTCAAAATGGCGGAGATGGCATATATACGTAGTAATGCATTTTAACTCAAAGTACATTTAAGAAGGGTTTACACAGAGAGATAGAGAAAGACTGGAGGCCTTTGAAATGTGGTGCTGGCGAAGAATGGAGATGGTTAGCTGGACTGAGAAGAGGTCAAACGAGGAGGTGCTCAACATGGTGAATGAGGACAGGTGTCTTTTAAAAACTATTGAAAATCGCAGAGGGAAAATGATGGGACACCTGTTACGACACGACGAATATCTAAAAACTATTATAGAAGGCAAAGTTGAAGGAAGGAGGAAAAGAGGAAGACCAAGAAGAGCTTATATGGACCAAATAAAGGAAAAGGTGAACGTCGTGTCGTACCAGACCGTCAAGGAGAGAGTTTAAGATAGAGAGAATTGGAAATTGCTCCACCGACAAGAGCCTAGCTCTTAAGTTTATGATGATTACATAATTATTCTGAATAAATTAAATACCAAATATACTACGATGAAATGAAAGGCACAAAAAAATCGGTGGCTTAAATAATGAATATAAACGCTATCGCTTATATTCATTATCCGTATAAAATCTTTTAAATTTTACGAAAAATATTGACTATTAATACACATACCTCAATTCTAGAGCCCAACTAAGTTTAGCCATCATACGAGATTCCAAATGTAGGTATAGTCTGTCCGGAGTCATAAGATCAAATTATGTCAAACTGGCACAAGTGAAGAACCTTAATTTTACAAATATACGGTTATTTGCAACTTGTGTCAAGTTGACATATGTAATTTGATCTTAGAGTTTCGGATATAGTTGAGTTGTTAATCCATTGTTTTCTAACATATTCAGCATCGGGTTACAAACATGAAATTTCTACAACAGATGGATTGTTCCGTGGCCATTAAATATTTTCAGATGTGGACGGAACTCAAATTCATGCTTGTAACTCGATGCGCACAATTTCGCATCTTAGCAACTCTACTAATAGACTATGCATTTTACAAGAATATCCAACAAACACACTGCTGCATTGTAATACCTTTTAAACATCTCTAAGGTCAAATAAAGCTTCTGTACAACAAAGAGCAGGTCTAAGTAGCGGCAGGGTCGATCTTCAATAAAAGGCGAATGGGATGAAGATAGACTGTCCGGTCTCTGTTAAGTCTAATTTTATTGGAGCATTACATTGCTTTGCAAACAGGCTTGCCCTTAGGGACTCGGAGAATACCTTTGATACGTACGTGATTAAATTAAGTATTTAGATGGTATTTAGCTTCGTTAAGAGAATTGGTTTTGTGCTTTTATAAAAAAAAACGGTTTAGAGCGATTGGGATTCAAACTATAAAATCACTGCATTTTGCTGTAAAGAAAATATAAACTGTACTGAGTTATTTCATTAAGTGGTTTACACTCACGTAAAATTGACAGAAATAGCCCGGCATGTTTCGAACTCGTATGTACAGAGTTGACCGAACCACACCAAACTTTGCCGTTGGTAAACTGTTCTTCCTATGCATTGACATGGGTTGCGGTTAGTTTACAAACTCCGAATAAGTTTGTGAACTCGGTTTTCGGTCATTTTTATTAACTTGACCTATAATATGATGTTGTTTATTGCCAGCGTCAAGTATTTAAACAGATAACAGTTTCTTATTATCAAGAGTGAAACTATACGCAGATATTCTGGATTGCAATCTAGATACAAATAGCTATAGTATTCGTACTTGTACAATAAACAATCTACTAACACCTAACCTTTTTTCCAACAGGACGAAGGAGGTGAACTTTTCCCTGCCCACGCTTCGCTCATCGTCGCTCGGCGAGTTGCGTGACGTCGTCTCTGTGAGCAGCCTGGGAAGCGAGGTGTTGTGCCCACCCATTCCCACGCAGATACGATCCAATTCATTCAGTAAGTACTACACGATTTCACACTGTTACGCTGATCACGTTAAAATTGGACACTGTAATTCTACGCTACTGGTAGCGCCCTCTGTGTCTTTGACATTGAAACAGAATCGACAAATCATAATTATAGTCCGACCCTCCTGTTCTGGACTTTTAAGCCATTTTTTCTGTCATTTAGCTATCTAAAAAGTACTATACGCAATATAACTTAGGTTCTATAAAAGAGACAAAAGAGCGAGGTGAACTTTACCCTGCCCACGCTGCGCTCGTCGCTCAGAGAGTTGCGTGACGTCGTATCTATGAGTAGCCTGGGAAGCGAGGTGTTGTGCCCGCCCATCCCCACGCAAATACAATCCAATTCATTCAGTAAGTACTAAGACCTGAATCCATTCCACCTTTATTTGTCTCGAAATGTATACTTACATTGTTGATCTTCCGTTCATTCGTACGAAGTGATTCACTTTTACGTTCTTAATACCTTACTGCTCCGTACTGAGATTGCTTTTATATAAATTGTTATTGGTCTTAAAACTTGTCACGGCAATTTTCGGTGTATTCAAACCGTGCCCTCGGGGCACCTTATCCAGTTTGTATCAATCCCCAAAACTTCTATAAATAATTCAAAGCGAAACTTCCTTTGCTTCCTTTTAACCTTAACCTTGACTTTTAATAGGGAATCTCAACGGCAATAAATTTCCCGGCAGATGCTTACCAGAGAACAAACAAGGGCCCGGCCAAACAACTTCCCATAATTAGGTTCAGTTGTGTCGCCGACATAAGATAACCTACATTTTAGACAATGTTGCCTAGTGTTGTTGAAAAAAAATAATTGTGAAATCGGTCCTGGCTTACCCAGAGAAATTGTTTCACGCCATGCCACTAATAGATGCTCAAAAGTACCTACCAGTGGCACATTATTAGCGTTTGGCGCGGTTTGCAGACACCTGCCTACTGAGCCGGCGGTCCCGGGTTCAAATCCCGGCCGGGGCAAATATTTGTGTATGACTGTCCCATTACATTTATTTATTTATTTTGTTGAATTGTCACCATTAATTACTACTTTAAAATTATGGTCGAAGGTGCCCCCTAATTGGAAGGATGCCGAAAATATGGTAATTTACCCTACGTATCCAAACTGTATCTTATCTTATCTTATGGTAACTACGGCTGTCTGGGAACGCTTTTATTTTATAACATTAATACTAAATAGACTTCAAATAAAAAATCAAAGCAAGTGAGTGGATAGGTAAGACCATAAGACTCATTATGAGGCTTTTGTTCGGATATTAAAAATGCCCTTCCTTATTTAATAAGGACATTCTGAGAAGAATGCTGTTTCAGATTCGTCGTCTTTTTCATAAAACGCTTTTCCACATTTGAACCTTTTGCAATTTTAAACAACCTTTTGCGCTTTGTCTTCAGCATTTTGAATTAACACTCTTATGAATTGTCATGTGTACCTACTAACAAACTATAGACCTAAGTCGTCTGAAAATGAAGATATATTTTTTTTACTAGCCCTTACTGCCTAGTTAGTTAGCATTCTATAGTCTAAGTAATTTAAGTAATGAACAATCTAAGTGAATATGTTAGGAAGCATCGATTTCACACGTCTTTGAGAGTGCATTCACACCAATGGTAAGTCCTGAAGCTGGCGTTATGCCTTGCGAAAAATTAAACATTCGACGAAAAATAAATCGGCCCAGAGGCAGAGAACCCCTTAAGCTAAGTGCATAAACTTACGAAGCATCTGAGATTGACTCCTACTTTACATCTATTCACCAATTCTCTAGGGAACCTCCAACAAGCTGAACAATCTTTGAATTCTTCTAACATACCTTAATAGCGATTCAGGTATAATAAAGACGTTATTCGCCTTCTATGAATTTAAATGTCAGGATTTCCATTTTGCGGCACAAGTTTGCGTAAATATGCTGGCTTGGTACCTTGCCCCGGCGCTGCGATTTTACAAAAGGTTTATACAAAAGAGTTAAAATGCATACATAGTAGGTATTCAAATCTCCTTGGGGTTTCGTGGCACGGGTATTCTTTTATCCTTGGGTTTGTAGGGATATTATTTTGTGATAAAAAGAAGCTTATCCCGGTCCCTATATTTATCCATCAGTGGCGTGGCGTCAAAAATGTCAGTGGTATCGCTAAAGGAAGTTTCTTTTTTCTGGAAAAGCAGAACAGCATTCGATGCTTTGGCTAGTGGCTTTGATAACATAATTGGTAATGCAACAGTCTGGCCCGGAAAGCCATGGGTTCAAATCCCGCTCAAAGCATATTCGCTTCTATATAAACATTTAAAGTAGAACAAGTAACAGGCTACACAAAATCTCTAAACCCAAGGCAAAAAGGTGAAAATCAATTTCAAAAGTCAGTACCACGATGGCTATGTACAAAATGATGGTATATAAAATTGTATGACGGATAAGGTTGTATGACGGCGGCAACCGACCGTTCATCGTGTAAATATTTGGCGTCGTGGTCCAGATGTCGACTATTTTCGTTGGGTCTAATACGAGTCAGGCCTGCGGTAGAATGTGTCGATCTCGTATCGGTTTAGTTAGCCACCAGAAACGGTGTCTCCCGAACATTACACCACAAATCGTCTGCAATAAATGCAAGGGCCTGTATAATACGAGTATGATAAAATGATCAATTGATGATGCAAAAAATAATGTCGATCATAAATCTGCCGGTTGTGCTATTAACAGTTTAAACCAGATAAACCACTTCAGCATTTACGACGTAGCGGTAAAATCAACCTGCCATATATTTCAGTATTTTATTCAGGCTCTGAAACTAAATCTCTCGTATTCGATGAATATAGAATGTGGGGAGAAGCTAGGTAAGTGAACCACTGGGTGACCCTCAAAACGGGATAAATGGTTGGCTTGGCTACTAGGTATAAAATCCTATCTAACGCACTAAAGGAAAAGGAGATTACAAAGATACAACGTTACTAAATCACGCAGACACTCCGCTCTTGGTGAAATTTCTTCTGTCTGCCAAAGCAGTGTCACTTAATATACATATTTGATAAAAGTGCCAAATAACTCTGAGCAACAAGTGCAATCCAAGTATGATTCTTATTGGGATCTGATTACGTTTCGACGTGAGTATCAGGAATGACAGTCACAGGGTTTATTGGAACTGAAACGACAGTCACGGCACAAAAACCTACAAGCCTACTTTAGCGGCAGTCCAACACTAATTGAATAGGCTCATCCACAATACGCATTGTATGGGCGGCTCTCAACTGCGTAGAACAGTGCTCACGAAATGATAATTATAGCTTGAATAAAAAGCAATTCGTAGGAGGAGAATGGAAATTCTACGTGCTATGGTTTTGCCGTCTAATTTACGTGCCTTATTTATTATGTATACATTGATAAATGAAAAAGAAGTGAATAGTTAGTACATTACTGCAGACGCCGGGAAAGAAGGGCTTGTCGGGTAAGCAGGTACCTATAGACGGCCGACCGTAGGGAGCGGAACGAAGCGGGCAAGCCATTTTCTCGGCTAAGGCATGTATAGTACTGTTCTCAAACATATGCAATGAAATAAAAAATACACTTCTCAAAGAAATATAATTTAACTGTTTAGCGTGTTCATGAACACACACGTCATGTTTAAAAAAGTAGCCTAGCCTAGGCCTTCACTTTTGTATGAAATTCCTTTACAGTTCTCTCGAAATGTTCCGCCCGAAACGTGATACTTCGAAGCCTGTTATAAGGCACGTTATCACGACATTTCGGGGTTTTATTTTAATTCAGTATGATCTTGGAATATGATAATTAATGTATTGGGTTATAATAGCGATGGAACTTATAAGCATTTAAAAAAAAAGTGAATAAGTCAATTCATGTGGTTATTATAACAAATCCCAAATATTTATAATAGCGATTAATCATCATCTGAGCAGTATTGAAGTGTAACTCTATTTACATATAGAAAGAATGACTGAATAAATGAATGAAATGAAGGAATGAAAATTTATTCGTTAACATACACAAAGTGGACAATTAATATTAGAAATAAAATAAAATAAAATATATAGATGTATCGGCTATACAGTAATGTAGCCATGATATGGACGTGACATCGTCAAAATTGTATTAAAAATCAGTTCTATGCAAGATTTGTGTGGGCGCCCTGCGTCAGTCGTTCAGCGCTATCTGTTGATAACAATATATTATGTATCCACTCATCACGCCGAAACGGCTGGACAGATTGTAAACAATTTTGGTACAGGGATAACTGGACATCCAAAGATGGTTACGGAGACTGGACTAAGGTAAAAAAAGTTTTACGCGTTCTAATTTGCATGCACCATCTGGTTATTATTTCGCTAAAGTAGTGAAGTATCTAGCTAGTTTATCCCGAAGAGACTGCAAAAAAATAAAGAAAAGAAAACAAAGAAAGACACAAAAGTAAGACTGAATAGCTGAGGCTTGAATCTCCTCCTTTCCTGTGGCAATGAAAATTGACAGTCTTCCGTTTGAGTTTATAAAAATTACTACTACCTTCTAAAAATTATTACTACTAGCTTCATTAACAAAAATGCAATATAATCTGCAAGAACACTCCCTTTGTTTTTAGTTTCACAGAGATTTTTAAATTTGGAGTCGTATTTTTAGAGCAGAATATTTAAACACCCTAAAACCGTTTGTTGCTCACTAAGGAAGTCTGATCTGATTTACATACCTTGTGGTTTAATAAAAATATTTTGAAAAGTTTTGAAAACGAATGTAGAAATGAAATTTCTTCTTATATACTTAACAATAAATTCTACTTAAATTAATTGATGGCACGGTTTTAATTTCCATAACCACCCAAACATTTTACTCATGTATAAGTCAATATATATTTAACTTTAGAACTTTTGAAGTTTTATTGGCTTGGGAATATTCAGGTACCAATTATTACAAGTTATTGGATACATACCACGGGAACCCATTAGTTAGGTTAGTTTTCGAATTGGACTTTGCGTAAACTTAATACACTGAAGACATTTCAGGATTAATAGCCCCTAATGTTGAGACAAGGGTCGACTATTATTTGGTGTACCAGCAACCGCTTTGACAGTGACGTATTTTGGTAAATATCGTCTGCTCGTTTTCGGCAACAAGTGGGTAATAAAGTAAGCGGCTGTCTGTAAAAGCGAATTTTTTGTTGCTGATATTTATGACTGTATACTTAAATTCACGCAAAAAGGGCTGTCAAGCTCTTTGTGCAATAGGTAGTCATTTATACTGCGCAGGAAGATTATCAACGCTCTTCTCTACGTGAATTTAGGTATGCGTACTTGGTATGGTCTGGGTCGTATGCCCGGTTTTTAGGTTTGGTTTTCTCACGTATTGCCCGCGTAGCAGTCACACGAGTATTTAGATATTCTATTAATTTGTACCTACTAACATAGTCGTGCATATTCTGGCTGGGTGCAAGTGTCATATACCTTTGTGACTTTCGACATCACCTTTTATTTAAATGCAAAATGTCACATCGATCTAGTCAGGCAATACCAAACCACATTTGTTTTTATAATATGTGAAAGGATTTATATAGAACAGTGGAAAATGCGATACATAATATTAATATTTTATGTCATATTATATTAAAAAATTAAAATGAAAAATGAAAAAATGTTTATTCACAGTTTTTGCACAGTTTAACAACACAGTACCTATAAAGGTTGGGACATTCTATTAAGCATTAAATATGCTTGTGCTAGATTGACCCGCTCTTCTATCACTCGGACATTGTAAAAAAAAAAAAACAAAACAAAACAATCATACTTAATAACTTAATAATAATTGTGGGTGTGTGGGTGGGTGTATGTGTGTGTGCGTGTGTGTGAGTGAGTGTGTGCGTGTGTATTAATAATCGTCAGTTCTGAATTTCCTTCTCAGCACGCGGCAAGGAAACATTCAGTCCGTGACGTCACAGATTGGGATTCGGGCTTGGGTTCGGAGGTTCATATCTCGATCGTAAAAGAGCGAGAGAGACAGGTATGAGCTGACAGTTTACTACTGGTATATGTCAAGTTGCAAACTAAAATTGTCAGCTACTTTTGATGCTGACTGTACATTCTTCGGGCACTTATTAGAGCCACCAAACTGGAGTTACTGAGTGAGATCCTGTAACAAGAAGGCCTTTAAGGCATTGACCCTCCAAATGCTCCCTATCACCACTAAGGTTAAATTTACTTGCAATGTCACGACCATTATTTTTCATTAACATTAAACGTGACTTGCGACCTTTGGTTCGTTTTCGAGTAGTGAGAACAAACGGCCCAATCCAATCCAAGTGCGCAAAGTAGTTGCTAACCGTGAAACTGAGCCACACCACAATCCCCTTGAGAATTTGTGAGCTAACCACACCCTCTTATGACGCTCGTGTAATTTCATTTTACTTCACAGTAATTACTTATACACGCCACCAGAACCTACCTTAACCCTAGACATAATTTTACAACTAGTAAAATAAAGTAAGACCGTGTACGTAATGTATAATTATCGTTATTAATGACGCATTTTTTTGCACCAAAATTATTTTTATATAACCTATGTCATATAGCTGATAGGTGATGAAAATCTTTGGCTGTTTGATTTTAACCGTATCCATAATATCTCTTTGATTTTCCTGTACTTACGACACTCTTTTTACAACCAATTTTCTAAAACATGATTTCCAGTTCGGTTCTACTTTTCTTTTATTTTTTGTTATCTCAGAACTCCGTCATTTATATACCTATTTGATTCCATAAAAGATTGATGAATCCATAGGGAATCAACGGAACTCTTCTCCGATTTGGATAATAGGATTTGATGATGAGAAATCGAGGGAAAACTTCAAAATTGTTCTGTTGTAGTATAGTGGATACGTATAGTATTATTTTTAGTAACTCGAACAGTTGTTTTCGAAAAGGATCATTTCGCTTCATTGACGATATTTTATTTGATAGTACAAAATGTCAATCAAAATTACGCAAAGTCAATTTCCCGCTCAAAGCATAAACATTTTAAATTTTTCGTTCTATATAAACATAGAAATTAGGTATTCATATTGGTATCGTATACCTATTTTGGTCAGTTAATATACATATATGTACAGTTATACATATACGTATACAGTTAATATTAAAGTGATATTGGGAATGTAGGTAATCAAGTTACTCCTTAATTCAGCAAAGTAAATAATTTCAAATGATGTTAGCTCAGGACTTCTCTAGCCGCTTGTATTCGACACACTCATGTTCGCTTTGAAATACATATGTCTACGGAATTTGCTAAGAAGCTCCTTTTCGGTTTACTTTACCTCTTTAAATTACGCTTTAAATGTTCTATCTTTTAGCCAACAATAAGTTTGACCTCGTTAGGGTCGCAGGGAGTCGATGATTGTGGTCTAGCCAGGATCACACCTGGTGGGCGAGGCCTATGTTCAGCAATGGTCGTGGAATAGATAGAAGTCTGTCCTCTCTCCATTTTACACACAAAAGTATTATTTTAGTTAATCTGGGAACCGCAGCTCGTAGCTTTTGCCGATGTCAGTTTTCAATAATATTATCTTTATAAAAACTAATCAACGATGCTTGTATACTTTTGTATCAAATAAAACCACACAAATGTATACTTACCACATACTTTAAAACCATCAACAACAATTTTCCTCGCTGAAAATTAAGTTTTAGATTTTTAAAAACATTTATAAAACGTTTCTACTAATAAATTAACACAAATTATAATAATAATCGCGATAGACCCGTTAAAATTTGTGTTAATTGCGTTTCTATTACTACTGTAATATGCAAAGTTCATAAAATTATAAAAATTACAATATAAATAAGAGCTGAATATATTCCTTTATTTTCTTAAATTGCCGTCTCTCATTTTTAATTACTGGTTAGATTTTTTATTACGCTGCAAATGATTAATTGCTTTCAAATGAAAGAATTACTTCTAATAATAACACAAACATGTTTGTAGTTATACTTGGGAGTTATTAAAACACAAAGCTTAACTTTTTAATGTATTATGTTTTTTTAATATAAACCTCAACACTCGGGGTGCCTATCTGTGCGCCTCACAGATGCTCTTGCGGCAGCGCGGTCGATACACTGGGACACCATGGCCTCTCTTGCCAGAAAAGTGCAGGCCGCTTCTCGAGACATGCCACTCTGAACGACTATATGCGCCGCTCTCTTGCCACCGTCAACGTGCCAGCGTAGCGCCATGGGGCATCGCCAGGGACGATGGCAAGAGACCGGACGGGATGTCCCTGGTTCCGAGGCTGGGACGTGTGCTTGTATGGGATGCCACCTGCGTGGATACACTGGCACTGTCCCACCTTCATGGAACGTCTGGCAGAGCGGGTGCGACTGCTGAAGCGGCCGAAAAACTAAAGAGCACCAAATATAGGGGTCTCGGCCCCGAATACAACTCGGTCCATGCCTAAAAACCTTCACAAAGAGCTCTCCTAAAGGCTTAAAGAGACCACTGGGGATGGAAGAGCTGGTAGCTTCCTCGCACAGCGTATCAGCATAGCTGTTTAGCGAGGAAATGCTGCCAGCATTTTCGGTACCATGCCAAAGGGGAGCAATTTTTTGAATTTGTTTTAGTTTATTTTAAGTTTAACTTTTTTGTACATAGTAGTTAGTAGTGTTTAAGTTTTTATTTACTGTCTCTTTATTTTTCCTTTTTTGTTGTGTTGAAATAAATATCCTTTTTCAACCTCAATTACATTAAAATTATATCCCGACTTTCAATCCAAGAACAATACTTATCAATAGTGTAATTTATGTTAAGTTAATATGCAACACCCTTATAAAGTTCAAATAATATAAAACACAAAATACCAAAAACTTTTTCCTTTCGGTTGCGCCCAGACGATATCATTAGCCGTAATAAGACTACTTACAAAGTTAAATTGCAGTTTCAATATAAATAGCTGATAGCAACGTTTGATAAACTATTGCAAACTTTTCCACACATATCGGTCCCGTCCCATGCGGTCAGACCCAAATTCCTGCCACATGACACGACGCAGACCCCTCGGGGCCTACAAATAGACATTACATAAAAACGTGTCATCAGAGAATGCGAACTCTCTAGAGAGGGACATGAAGGTTTTGCTGAATAGAGACTCTATTAACGCTTTTGCGAACATTTTTGGAATTCAATTGGTAGGAAATGAACCAATTCAGATAATACAGATGTACGGGTGTACTTAAAAAGTTAAGTGCCTTGCTTCATTGTGCTGGAATTTGTTCCCTTTCCTACCTTCAATGGATACACGAGTATTTTCAAGCCTGTGCTCGACATTTATAAAAAAAAAAATAAGGGACAATCTTACACAAATCGACCTAGTCCCAAACTAAGCAAAGCTTGTACTATGGGTACTAGTCGGCGATATACATAATATATAAATACATATATAGATAACATCCATGACCCAGGAACAAATATTCTAGTTCATCACATAAACATTTGCCCTGGCTGGGATTCGAATCCAGGACCGCCGGCTCAGTAGGCAGCTGCACTACAAACCAAGCCAACCGCATCGTCGACATTTGTGACCCAAAAAACGTCTCTCAAATTAAATTATTTAAGTGTTAACTCAATCAAAGTTAATACAATTAAGATTGAACCCAAACTAATTAATACTTGATGAACTTCGAGGCTACTAAACAAATTTATCATTTCACGGTCGGTTCTACTTCTGGGCTTTAATTTGACTTATGTTTAATTCATGAAGGTAACAGGTCATTTAGACCCACCACGTTTGCGTTACGAGCCCTTTGCGTGACGCATTAACGTGAAGTCTCGGGAGGCCTGTCATAGAGTTGCGAGTGAAAATGACGTACGTCGTTTAATAATGTTATCGTGCCTATAGGTACCAATTAAACGCATGCTGAAACATGTTGTGAACTGAATGTAAATTATTTACGTATGCACATAACCGGGCCGAAAATCTTTCTACTTTTATGTATTTTATAGCTGTAGAACCCAAATTTTAATAGGTACGTATACGTATAGAAATTTGTGTTTAATTAAACTTTATGTCAGTGAACTGACTTTCCAAAATCGACTGAAGTGCCTTTTTTTGTATTGTAATACATTTTTATTTTGTTTCCTTTTCATATTTTTTCCTTATTTCTACTTTATATATTTTTTTAAATTTATTCTTATATTATTTTCCTTTTTTTATAATTAAATGTGTATTTTTTTGATTTATGTTTTTTTTTTAATCTTGTTTATTTTATAAACATCTTATGATTAATGTTAATTTTACTTAATATATTTCTTTGGGTTTTTTTTGTTTTGTTTATATTGAGTTTATTTTTGTTATGTTTTTAATTATTAAAGAAAATTATTATTACGTGGTGCGTATTTTTTTAGCTCTGGCATCTTTATATACGTACGTAACCCATACCACTCGCGTCATGCCACTCGCGTTTTTTGACAATGTTTATACAACTTTTGCATAAAATACTATTTCATCCATATTATCAGAACAACAGCAAAACCTCCAAGACTCGAGCCAATTAGTTCGCCCGAAATCTGACTACTGAAAAGCAAAATGTTTGTGATTGCGTACACGAGGACGGTCTACATATAATGGAAGTTAACCATCGAAACTTTAGTCACAATAAGTTGTTACGTACGTCTACCACCTACCACATTGTAAACTACGTCACGGATTAAAAGGTCACAGCTACATTATTAAATTTTAAACAATGCGTCTCGGCGCAGTTTTCTTAGTTGTCAAAGCCCATTCTGGTATTTTTTCAAGTACAATACCTACAGTCGTATGCCGCAGAACAGTAGCCTATAAAATACCTTAGTATTTTAGAATTTGGCCTTAAAAGAAAACTGTTTTTGATTCACATTCGAATTTTATAATAGTAACAAAATTAAATATAAAGAATAAAAAATAAAAAATTCGAATAAAAAAAAACAATAAAAAAAAATGAGCCAAGCGAAGCGCGAGGGCACTACCTACCTTTTCTCGAAGCGCTCCGTCGTTTTTTTTAATTATCATTAAATGTTTCGTTAATAAGTGTAGCTGTGAGGAAACTCACTATCGTCCTTTAACTTAAGTACCTATTGAGGTATTAAGGTAAAAATCCTCGTTTATTTTCGTGGCAGCTTTTCGTCATCAAATAAATATAATCTATAAGGCTGCCTGTCCACAGAGGCGGCTCGGAGAAAATGAACCATCAAGCAGTCTTTGTGAAGCCCAAAATATTAAAGCCTGACCAGATATATATGAGGATGCGCATCAACAATGTCAATTTCATTCGTGGTGGTTTCTTTAAAAAACAAATATTTCAAAATATCCAAAGAAAATGTCGAAAACCATTGACAGTCGTGAACGTAATATTATAAATAAAGTGTACACGTGTTTACTGCACTGTAGTGCGGGTGCGATAGGTTGTAAAAATGTTGCCATTTGAATCTTATAAATAGCGCCCTCTTGACAATCCTTCAAATCTGAGGCATATGTGATTGATTCATTTTGCATAACTCCGCTCCGTGTCTGTGGACAAGCAGCCTAAACTGCCTAAATGTTTTATTAAACTAAAAACAAAGCCCCACAGCAAGCAGCTGCTGTCAGATTGCTTTAATTTCGGTGACACGGTATACCTGCGGTTCCGCAACAACGTTTAATTGGTTTACGAGGGACGCGTCAGCCATTGTTGGCGGTGAATAGAATACATAAATAGTTTTTAGATTACCTACATGTCCAGTGAACATTTTTGAAATATCTATATTTATAGTTCAAATATTTTTAATAACTACGTAATGCATAATTGAAAAAAAAAATTATTTGTAACAGTAATTTTAAGATACGATTTTCACGAATTATTATGACATAATAAAGACAAAAAGGTATTTACTAAAGGCCTCAACGTTTCGCATGTGATGTTACGTCCATAGTCTCCAAAGGATTGAGGAGACGGGCGGGAACTTTGTGGTTGTACCTTGTTTTGCCTAACAACTTTTTGCCTAATTTCGGTTTGCCTAATTTCATTTAAACTAATATTATTTAGCATAACTATTCACTTTGCCTAATTTTCATTTGAGTGAAAGTCGTTTCATATAATACTCATTTCACATAATCTTATTTCGTCTAATTTTATTTGGCCTAATTTTTAATTCGTATAAACATATTTTGCCTAACAATTTTTTGGCCTAATTTCGTTTTGCCGAATTTTTGTTTAGACTAATATTCGTTTAGTATAATACTTATTTTACATAATCTTATTTTGTCTAATTTAATTATTGCATCGTCATAAAACAAACCTAACCTAACCTACAGTTTTCGGTGTTTAGTCTAACCTACTAACTGCTAAATTTCAATATACTTCCATGCAAGCAAGCATTCTAACGCTCCGCTCGCTTCGCTCGCTCCGCTATCCATGGTCATAAAACAAACCTAACCTATCCTACAGTTTTCGGACCTGCCTTAAGGTGAAATAGGTAATGTTAGGAATCGTAAGCCTGAGTCGGACCTGCGCGGCTCGCTCGCTTCGCTCGCTCGTTAGGGTCATAGTTCAACCTAACACTCCTCCTCGCTTCGCTCGTCGTCGTACCTAACCTAAGCCAAGTTGGATCTGCCTTAAGGTGAAATAGGTAATGTTAGGAATTGTAAGCCAAGTCGGACCTGCGCGGCTCGCTCGCTTCGCTCGCTCGTTAGGGTCGCAGTTCAAACTAACACTCCTCCTCGCTTCGCTCGAAGTTCGCTCGTCGTCGTACCTAACCTAAGCCAAGTCGGATCTGCCTTAAGGTGAAATTGGTAATGTTAGGAATCGTAAGCCAAGTCGGACCTGCGCGGCTCGTTCGCTTCGCTCGCTCGTTAGGGTCACAGTTCAACCTAACACTCCTCCTCGCTTCGCTCGTCGTCGTACCTAACCTAAGCCAAGTCGGACCTGCCTTACTTACCTGCCTTGCCTTCGTTTCTGTGAGGGACACAGTTTCAACCTAACCTAACTTTGTTTTCTGGCAGCGATTCGGTTCTGTGGGTATGCTATGGTACAATTATGCCGCAATAAATTCGGCGGGACTTATATTCTGCTACATAAAATTCTGCGAAATAAAAGTTGGCGATATTAGTATTCTGCTATACAAATTTGTGCCAAATGAATATTATGCGACATAACAATTGTGGTGAGTATATAATTATGCGATAGTATCATTCGGCTAAAAATAATTATTGTGCGAAAACGATTATGCGAAGTGTATTTCGGACAATAGAGATTGTGCAAGATAAGGGGTACCCGTTTAGCCTAACCTACTAACTGCTAAATTTTAATATACTTTCATGCAAGTAAGCATTCTGACGCTCCGCTCGCTTCGCTCGCTCCGCTATCCATGGTCATAAAACAAACCTAACCTAACCTACAGTTTTCGATCTTTAACCTAACCTACTAACTGCTAAATTTGAATATACTTCCATGGAAGAAAGCATTCTGACGCTAATAGTTGAATAAACAAGCTAGTAGTAGGCGTTATAGTACATGTTCAGATATTTATGAACGGCTTATATGCTGCGATATATCTGATGGCGACTGTACATTGTTTTGCCTAACAACATTTTGCCTAATTTCGTTTTGCTTAATTTTCAGCTATGTATTGATTAGACAAAATAAAAATCGACAAGGTTAATATTATGATAATTCAGAATTAGACAAAAACTTTTTAGTTAAAACGTTATTCGGCTATGTAATGATTAGTTAAAATAAGAATCGACAAAGTGAGTTTTAGATAAAATAATATTCGACAAAACAAGAGTTATGAAAATGATCATTTAGGCAAAACGAGTTTCGACAAAATAATAATTATGAGAAATGATATTATACATAATGACTTTAGACAAAATGTTCATTATGGTAAAAGTTGTTAGACAAACTGAAATTAGACAAAAAAAAATAGACAAATCAAGGGAATACCGAACTTTGTACCTAATAAAGACCAAGTGCGAGTAGCTCGAAATTCAACGAAATACTTCTGAACCCTTTGTTATAATAACGTCGTAACGTATTATTATAATAATTCGATGGCTTCGGAAGTCTTTGAGGTCGGAAATTAAATTGGCAAAATTTCAAGGACGTCTATGGTTGCGTCATCGCCATTATTACAATTAAATCGAGGAAATGAAATACAACCTCACGCAGCATATATTAATGCGGGACGGAAATGTAACAACGTCCGTTACATAATAAGTCCGTTGAATAAAATTTTCCTTATAATTACATTAATGACGTCTACAAAAACACCTGAGTCAATTTATGCGAGGTTAGCCGCAGTTTATGAAGAAATTGAAAATAATAATATAGTAAAATAATAATTTTCTTTGCGTCTGATCTTGTAGCAGTTGTAGCAGGCAATTGTAATAGTTATTTACGATACAAGTGTGTAAGGTAGGTGATTTCAGACGAGTGTGATTTTTATTCACGAGCGAGGTACGAGCGAGTGATTAAACAAACACGAGACGGAAATCATCTTACACACGAGTTTCGTACATAACTTTACTATGCATGTACGAGAAAATAGAAAATACCTTAATACTCACAAATAATGCTTGCATTTGAAAAAAGTGTTTTGATTTCACTTATCCAACAAGAGGCCGTTGTTTACATTTTTTAATTCTTCAAAAACATTTTACGGGTTTAAATTTATGATTCGTCCCTTTATCTCGACATTATTTCAGCAGATTTGCACAAAACAACTTCGAAATAAACTAGACATCAATAAAAAATGGCGGGGTTATTTGTAAACTGCGCTCGATATGTCTACTACTGCGCATGTGTAAAAGTATTTTTTTTAATATTCGTCTTATTTCAAAATGGCACAAGCGCGTGTACATTCAGCCAAATGTATTTAATGAATAACGATTTAAAGTTCGTTTATTAATCAAATTTTATATCTAATGTAATGAATGACGTGTTAAATGAATTAATTAATAAAGTATTGGTTTTATTGTACTTTTAGATGTAATAACAATCGGTATTTGACTAATTTATCAAACTTTTTGTAAATAATTAAAACCTCTTTGTGTGTGAGGCTGTCAGATACAACTAGGAATTTAAAAAAAAATTAAAAGTAAAAAGCACTAGTGTGGAAAAGTAGTAATTACCGCACAGTTTGAATGGCTAGAATACGCTATTTTCGAGCACATGCATTGTAAAATCTTAAAGAGTACAATTAAATATACTTATCCTGTTATTTAATCAAGAGTTCGAATCCTGTGTCATACAGACAGACAGAGAGGAGGCTCGGTAACAGACATCCCTTTGGATACAAAATCGTAAATACTACCTATAGACAATCTGTATACCACCCCAAAAGTGAAACTTAAAACGCACCTGATGCTTGCACTCATTGCTTGATGCTTAAAGCCATTTGGGTTTAACTTGATAAATTAATATTGTGTAAGGCCATATTACAAGCTATTAATTTAATGTTTTGACACAGTTTCTGGTGAAAGTGTTTAGAATTTCACAGAATATTGTAGAAATATCACCAACAAAATATCTTCCTGATACACTTGGTTAAAATAATTTCCAACCGTCTACTGCTTTTTTTGTATGTATCTTAAGCTACTTTTACCATTAGTCCTTTACCATGTTATTTTATCCTCTAACTAAATGCGTCTCACTTTTATCAGGATGCTACAAAATATGCTGCTACACATTTTTTATATAACGCTTATAAGACGATGTTTGCACACAACGTGATACAACTTCGTCTATAGATGATCCCAAAGATACTACTCTCCTTAATAAGCAAGCTAATCAAATCCTATACGACGTAATTAAGATTTACCACCGTCTTAATCACAGAGGCGTCTTAACAATTTTTAAAGAACGTTCTCATTTCTTAAGGGTAATCTAATGACAGAGGTTTTAGGTAGGTCGGCACGATCGGAGCGGAGCCAATGCATATATTTTACTATATAATATATTTTTATAATAGTTTATTATTTTTAACAGACTTCAAAAAGGAAGATGTTCAGTGTCCCTAATTCAATTTTCTATTGTATTTTTTGTACCGATTTTCTTAGTCGATTTTCTAAATGTTTTTTTTTATCGTCAACTGTTTTTCTATTGCCATC
The DNA here is from genome assembly GCA_947623375.1 of Apotomis capreana. Lineage (NCBI taxonomy): Eukaryota > Metazoa > Arthropoda > Insecta > Lepidoptera > Tortricidae > Apotomis > Apotomis capreana. Next base: position 13,269,583 of record OX392514.1, read on the forward strand.
AAGTCAGGATCTGATGATTGGACACTTGCCTAAAAGATCTAAGGATTGGTTCTACGCAGACATCTGCGGTTTGCGAATTCTACGTCTCACCAGGTCCGTTGTATTTAATAAAAGTAGCGTGTAAAAGTAATACAAATACTGAGACCTAGTTTCCGTTTTGTTGATATTGGCAACCCTAGGAGCATGACACGTCCCACAACAAACAGCGTCGGACGTCACTCAAGTTGCCAATCACTGCTAATGCCGGCAAAGAACGAAAGTGTGAGATTTCTGTAGTATCTTTTTCCGTGCCCAGATGGTAATTCTAATCGTATAATTTCACTTTCCTTTCATTTGTTACAGCGAACACGGCCGACCTCGGAGTGCTGGATCCATCTCTCTACAAATCGGATTGCCTTGACGAAGACCTTCTCTGGCCAGAGGGCCATGTGGTAATTAATTTATTCCCTTTATATATTCGCGTAATTTATTCAGATCCGATTAAGAAGTTACGAAACTGGCACCTTTAATGATAAATTCCGAAGCTAATGTTATCTTCTCGTGCAGATGTTGGATACTAATTAGTACTAGTTACGTCAAATAATCGAAAGATTAAACCATTTCATAAAGTAGAATTAAATAGCCCTATGATTTATTAAGGTTACGACCGATTTGTGGTCATAATTATGTTTAAAGCTTGTTGAATCTCTGCATTCTTTTAATTTAAGTAACTAAATAAGAAAATAAAACTGTCCTTCGTTTTAATTACGCTGTAGGTAAGGAAAAAATCCTTTTCTCTTATTTTGTATATTTTTTTTATTATACCTAGCTTTGAGGATATAAGAGGATATCGTTTCTAAGGACATGTCATCGTGTAATGACAAAGATAATATAATTTACTCATGTGACTGGCATAAATTTAAACCACGCACCAGATATGTAGGCAGAATATTTTACCGCGTATTCAACAAAAGCGTCAATCGTTATCATTATCACGCATGTTATGGTAATTGGCAATCAAGAAATGGATAACATTGTCACAAAAGCTTTTCTACATTTGTCTGTATAACATTATTGTGAACGAAAACCATAAAACGGTCCATAATATTTTCATAGCCGTGCGTTGTAAAAGTAGCGTGCGTGTTGAATATTTATGTAACACATCACAGTTGTTATTATATCCTCACGTTTATCATGTATGTAGCTTTTTGTATTTCATAGCGGCTACGTCTTTACCGCAAAATCTATTTAGATAAATCTGAAGTATGTATCATGCCGTGCCTGGTTCTTGTGTGAAAATGTGTTGGATTGAGCGAGACCGCGATTCGAACGTCGAAACTCGAACTTCGGAATAACCCTGTGTTGCCTGCTAAAGTATTTTATACGATGTTATTCCGTAAAAGCTTGACAATTTATTAAAAATAGCTGCGTAGGTGGGTATAGTCGTAAAATAAAATAACCTGTAACAAATTGAATTCCACACCGGCTTCAAATTTCACGGAACGATTTACCTTACACAATATACATCGGTGCCTAAAGCAATATACATATTTTGCAACTCGATTGTATTTTTGTGACATCATTTTTAGGGTTCCGTACCCAAAGGGCCTTGAAGCCTCCGATGCCTGTCTGTCAACCGTAAAAGCGTTAAAATTTTAATGGGGTCAACAACAAACGTGTTTTAAGGGATTTCTGTGTTTTTTCCTGACGTTTGAATGGTATTACTATCGCCACTATAACAGTAAATAGTAAAAAAAAAGTTTACAAAATACCTTTATGCACGAGTGCGACTCGTACTATATATATTAATTCGGGACCGGGAATGGCAGCTCACGGCTTTTGCCAATGTCAGTGTCAGAAAAAAAAACATGTTTGTATACGTTCGTAAAAAAAAAACACAAAGGCTCGATTCGCACTTGGCCTTTGGTGAATCATGACTATTACATCAAGTGTCACAAAATAACAATTCGTTTTAATTTCCCTAGGGTCGCGTTTGGTTCACGCTGAAGTATGAATCCACCACCGAGAGACTCCAGGTGCACATTTTAAAGGTGAAACACCTGCCCTCGCGCACTCCTGCTCTCGCTAACGCCTGCGACCCCTACGTGAAGTAAGTATTTAATAGAGTCATCATAACATTAGAACATAATAGTCATCATAACATATTAATATTAGGCTTGGTACAATTTTTGGAAGATCATTTAACTATATTTTATTTCTATAGTCCTTGCTGTAGGGATCTTCGAAATGCAGGCCATTAATTTTTCTTTACCATGATTTTTCGTTTTTTTTAATTGTCAATTTGACAGTTCTCAATAATAGTGGCTGAAGGGATCCGCCTGTTGTTAAACTCTAATTGTAATTTCTTGCGTTGTATTTCTTCTGTATGTTTTGTGAGGTGTGCAATAAAGAGTACTTGTATTGTATTTTTATCCAATATGGTATGAAATATTTATTTATTTATTACCATTAATGTTATCACTAACAGCTATACCTACCTTATATGCTAACTGGCAAATTAATTTTAACATGCGAGTATACAATGGATAATTGACATGATAATTGACATTGTGTTCCATATAATAGGATTGAATGTCTCACGTTCATTGGATACTTTTTACCCGACTAAGTAAAGAGACTAGAGAAAAGTTTTACACGGGCGAAGTTGCTCACATCTAGTTATATAATAAGCACATTAACTTGTGCAACATAAGTTTTATACGTCACAATAATGATAGGAAGTGAGTTAACGAGGGTGGTTCCTTCCCCGCATCCTTTGTCATCCGGTCTAATTTTGTTTCGTGAGGCACCTTTCTTTGAGAATACTCGTGGGCGAGAAATAAAACGAATCGTTTTAATACGAAAATGGAAAGACATCTTTAAGTTCAAGTCTCTTGGTGTGGTAATGACGTAACGTACATACGAGTATAATACAACCAGAATCAGTTTCATAATTATGTCAATGTTGTTTTAATTTAAACATTGATGAGCCATGAAATAACGTAACTTAAACTTTAAGTAGGTACATATATTTTTTAAGTATTTCTAAATAATCAAGGAATTTTGTGTGTCCAAAAATATGTACCTAATGTTTTCTTTGCTGACCGAGCGAGCGAAGCGTCTCTGTTTCAGCTTGGCCTTAAATTCTTTCGTATTTCCGATTGTCCGGATTTCCGGCTGTTCGCTCACAAACCATAAGGAATTTAAAAATTTGAAAAGTTGCCTGGGCGTTAACAGTTAACGCGCTGGACCGGCAATCCAGAGGTACCGGGTTCGATTCCCGGTCTCTTCCACCAGGTTACGAAATTCAATTTCTGTAAGCTTTAATCTTTGTATCAATGGTTTAATTCAGTTTTGTCGAATTTTCAAATTAACGGAGATATGGGGGTTGAAAACGTGAACAAATAAAAAAATCTGCCATTTGGAAACTAGCTCGCGACGTCTCCAGCTTACAGTGCCACTAGTTTTAAATTGCTAACTGAACTATAAACCCTAAAATAGAACATCTGTAGAACATTCGTTGAAGCGACTCGGTGTTTGTGCCGTGATATTAATTTGTAATCAACATGTAAGTAAAGCGACTCAATTATGCCATTCGATGAAATAAATACCCTAAAATAATATGTGATAACAAAATACCTACTATTAAAATCGTAACCTGTATTACTACAAGTATTAATTTACTGAATTGGAGTTCAATATAGTATTTTATGCAGTCGTTGCACAATAAAGGTTCTTAAAATCGAGTACCTCGTTTAGGCCACGATGAATTTTATCAAATATGCTGACGATCTCTTTTTGTAATTCATTTTGAAGTTGGGCAGAGAGATGTCTTATGACTATTAAAGTTCAGTAGCAGGTACCATAGAGAATAGACATTTAGTACAGGTTTAAAAAGTGCTTTGTTGTGATTTTGTCTGTGAAATTAGAATTTAAAGATTTTGTATAAATTATAATATGGTACTTATTCTTATTTATATTGAATAGGATCCAACTGATGCCAGACGAGAGAAGAGTACTTCAAACCAAACAAAAGAAGAAATCCTGCAATCCTGTGTTCGACGAGTCCTTCGTCTACCAAGTAAGTTTTTATTAAGAGTCCTTATTCCTTTTAAAATTAATTTTATTGAAACTTTCGTGAGACATATTTCATTATTGTATTAAGCGGTTTACACTCACGTGAAATTGTCAGGAACAGCCCGGCATGTTTCGAACTCGTATGGAGCTCTTCATCAGGGACGGCTGCCCGTACACCGCCGCGGCAACCTCGTCACTGCTGATACTTTGATCGACGTTCCGCTCTGAGCGCGCGCGCCGATGGCGCGGGGGCGGGGGGTGCTTGCAAGCCCCCAACTTGTCCGTCCAGTACTCCAGCCGCAGCCGTCCCTGATGAAGAGCTGCATACGAGTTCGAAACATGTCGGGCCGTTCCTTTTAAAAAATTTTTTTTTTAATATTATGAGAAATATATTGATAATTTCAAACAACTTTTTGAAATTAATAATATTTTTCCCCAAGTTCTAGGTAGTGACATAGCTGTTTCATGCTTTTATTGCATGCAGTCGAAAATAAGTTGAAAAACTAATTTTCCGCGTGAATTTAGTCAATTTCGAATAGTTTTTGAAACAAAAATTATGAATGAAAAATTCAAACTGTAGGTTTAAAATAGATACCAATAAAACCCAATAGCTCTGTGTCTGTCTGCTCTAGGTTGCTCGTACCTCGCTCGTGAATAAAAATTACACGTCTCAAATCACCTACCTTACACACTTGTATCATAAATAACTATTCCAGGAAAATTCTTAAGTTAAAATACTTAGTTACAAGTAGCATTAACTTACTGAGTATAACATAGTTTCTCGTTTACAATTATATTGACTAACGCCAGTAGGCTAGCGTTAAATAAAGCTAGTTGCTCCATTAACTGATTGAATAGAAATAACATACTACCTTTTAAATAAAACAATTTAAACGGATTATATCGCGTATATTAATTATTTGAGCCTCCCTGACGTTTCAGTACCTTTACAGATACCGTTGTCAAAGGTTGACTGAGAAAAACACAATTTTTCTCTGTCAAAGTTACATTTGTGCCAACTACCCATTTTTTAAATATTAATTTAAAATAAAGGTGTTCATACATGCCAGATGGGCCTAATGTGTAAAGACAGTTACACATGTGCCAGAAGGGCATTTATTATTTATTTAAAATATCTACCAGCGGTTCACTAAAGGCTTACTGAGGAGAAAGAACCGCCAAAGAAAACTCCCAGATTGCCTTATTTATTACTATAAAATACTTTTAAACAAAAACTCTACATATACTACTTTTAACACTAATTTGTTTTACACCGTTCGAGGCCCAAGGTTTCCAGTCTTGTGTCTTGCTTGATCCTTGATAAGATGTACGACAGGATCCCAAGCCGGTGGTAATGACAAACCATCTTCTCTATTGAAATTGGGATATTTTTTGATTTCAATAGCCTCGCGCAACATTCTGTAGTAATAAATAAGGCAATCTGGGAGTTTTCTTTGGCGGTTCTTTCTCCTCAGTAAGCCTTTAGTGAACCGCTGGTAGATATTTTAAATAAATAATAAATGCCCTTCTGGCACATGTGTAACTGTCTTTACACATTAGGCCCATCTGGCATGTATGAACACCTTTATTTTAAATTAATATTTACAAAATGGGTAGTTTGCACAAATGTAACTTTGACAGAGAAAAATTGTGTTTTTCTCAGTCAACCTTTGACAACGGTATCTGTAAAGGTACTGAAACGTCAGGGAGGCTCAAATAATTAATATACGCGATATAATCCGTTTAAATTGTTTTATTTAATTGTGTGACAGTCGCGGAAACCAAAGAAAATATTATACTACCTTTTGTCGAGAGTAATTTCTGTGGTACTCGTAATACTTCCTTTTACCACAATGTACAGACCATTAGTATATCTTTACAACGTAATCGCAAACTCGATGTACGTATAATTTAAAACAAGCTAGTAATTAAAACGTACCGAGCAATTACATGCCTTTGTTAGTCGTTCCTTTTAATAAACGGTACGAAGTGGCGAATACCTATACTTGGTAATAAACTGTAATTAACATTGTTACTGTCAGGTTAACCCGGCAATGCAGAAAGGGGTGAATTTAAAGGTGAAAATGATAAAGTTAACAAGTTAATATTACCCATTCGTGAAAGATTTTTCGTGTTAATCAGTTACATTATGTACAGATCACACGCGGTTTTCGACCGTCTGTATTGTTTATTTTGTGACAAAGGTAGGTCAAGGAATTTATAAAAAAATAGGATAGGTACTTAAGTTTTGACAAAGTGGGTGAATCCTTGAATAATGTTATAAATGTACCAAAATGTGTGGTACCTTTGTACCTTGTATGTAATAAATTGACAAGAAGAAATACTCACAAAATAATTAAATTAAACAAAATATGTATACGTACAAACCCTACCCTTTACCCTTCTTTTATAGACACACGTTTCATAGAATGTTTCATTTCATAGAAATTTATCATTTTATCAAAGCAATTTCAAGTTAGCAATTAATCATTTTGGATTGTTATAAAACAAACCTTAACTAATCTATAGGATGAAATTATCAAGATTTATAAAAAAAAAACGAAATATTGTCTATGAAATGAAAATTCGGTCAAATGAAACATTCGAAGAAATGTTTGTCTATAAAAGAAAGGAATCCCGTAGAAACAACATACGATGTGCTTTTTGTTATTTATGTATGTTTGACGTGCGAGTACAACTTACTCTTGGCTAAAGTAGTAGTTGTTTACTGAGGTCAATTCGTTGTTAAATTTTCCGTAAACGCAAGAGCAATGTACCGTGGAGCATTAACTACGGACATGAGCGTTCTCCGATGAGCAAATGTCTGATATTATGCTCAATAACGTTGCGAGTCAAGAATACGGCGATCTTAAAATGACATGTCTATGTTTTAACTTCTCTAGCAATATTTTTAATTCGACAAATATTAGTAAAGTACAAAGAATAAAACTTTCGCGAACATTCACCCTAAAAGATTAGGTTTGTGTTAGCCTTACATTTATTATTTTTCTTATATTATTACAATACGCAAAACATCTAGAGGTATACCTATTAATGTTAGAGAAACTTGACAGCGCAATTTACGGAGATACCTACGTTTATGTATAATATTTTATGTTCCGAGAGAAGAAATTATTCTTCGGAAATAAGGTTTTAATAAAGCCCGATATTGCAGAATAGGTACTATACATTTCTTGAATATTGGGAGCAGGCATTGAATTTAGACTCCTCGTCTTCGATTTCTCCCACTCGAACTTTCATATTGAAATGAAAAGACCCTTTCCGGTAATCTGATCACGTAATAACTACTCGTTTATTTTACCTTTCCGTTGAAAAGGATGAATGAGCATGGAAATATGGCGAAAATGTATGCATTTTTTTCATTTAAGAGTAATAGAGCCTAAGCGTAAGTTGTTCATGTATTAAAACTTGATACCGTTTACGTCCCCGAGAGCATCTTCGTCTGTAATATCATGTAATTTTCATGTTATTTATACATTACAAAAAGTAACATGAAAAGAGGGCGCTCTCTATTATTTATCACAAACGCGTTCGAGGTTTTTTGCGTTTAATGGAGACACTAGAGTCTCCCAAGGCCTGCGTTATACAGGGTGCTTAGTACATAGTTTTCCAAATTTAAATAGGGGATAGAAGGAGTCATTTGCTACCTCCTACGGCCCCCTAAAAAAAACATAGGCCCACGGACTTTTTTATGGCATTTATTTTTTTTTTTTCGGAAAATCCTAGAGAACGACTCGTTTAAACTTAAATTACAAAAAGTTTCACTGCCTACCTGATTTTTTTATTTTATTGCAAGGTGTAATGTCACAAACAAGATGTATCTCAATCTCAGTGCCAAAAATATCAATTACGCTCGTGTTACGATAATATAATAAAGACGGATTTCATTTCATCTTTCTAACTACTTTAAGGAAACAATTATGTTACTGACAACAGCTGGTAGATTAATGAAGATTAGAAGAAAGGTTAAAGAAAGTATTTTCTCAATATCAAAATGAAATTAAAATTTGTATATAAGTGTAAAAGTAGGTACAATGAAGAAATCAGAGAAAGGAATTGGGTTAATTGCATTGAAACATCATAATAAAAAAAAAAAAAAAAACTATAATTTCGCTTGTAGATCATTTTTAATTTTCTGGTAAGTACCCCTTTTTAAAAAAACCTGTTATCGAATGTTTTATGAAATTTTAATTTCAAGACAACTTTTCCCCTGAAGGCTTAATTTTTTCATAAATTTTAATAATTGTATCCTATAGATCAGATTAGTTTGGCTAGTTTTTTTATAAAATTTAACGGTTTCAGAGAAAAATGCTTCCGGTGAAATGATACGTCTATGAAACTTTTTTGTATTAAAAGAAGGGTGAACTTAATTGTCTCCATCCTTGTCCGCAAACATAACTCATTCTGAGGAAATTTTGTCAACGTTATTGTATCTCGGAATTTATTACCTCACGTCTTCAATAAACTGGGAGATTTATCTTTATTGTGGCACGCATGATACATACTTATGTTATGAATTTAGCAAGTTTTCTTAAACGTCAATATATTATTAATACTCGCGTAATTTAATCTGTCCATTCTAATTTCACAGACACATTCAGAACGCACTTTTTAATCCTGTCGCAAAATTCTATAGGTACACTATGGTACCCGATACAGAACTTTAATATTCATAAGACATCTCTCTACTTAACTCAAATGAATTTCAAAAAGAGAACATCAGCATATCTGATTTTAAAAATGCATATTCAGCAGCATATTTGATGTACCTTCAACTTAACATAATACCTAAATCACAATATTAAATGAATTCAATTTCAAAAAAACCGGCCAAGAGCATGTCGGGCCACGCTCAGTGTAGGGTTCCGTAGTTGCTCATCCTTCACAATAAACTGCTGTTTTAAGCCCGAGGTTTACGTTAAGAAAGATTTTAATCTCTATAAAAAGGTCGTAAACGCCCTAGAAACTGTAATCACTTATTACCTTCTGGAAGTCAACTTACGACCTTTTAAAGAAAAAATGTGAAATGTTGCGATAACTCAAAAACGGCTCAACCGATTTTGTTCAATATAGTTTTCATTGAAATTACTTATAAGGCCTCATTAACATGATTTTTTCCGATTTTTTTTGACCCGTGGTTGAAAAGTTAGAGGGGGGACACAATTTTTTTTGTTTTTGGAGCGAATATTTACAAAACTGCTGACTTTATCAAAAAATAATGTTAGAAGACCCCTGTTATTTTTACAGGACCTATTCAACGACACCCCACACACCAGTGTTGAAAAGAAAAAAAAATCACCCCCACTTTTTAGGTGTTCGAGAGGTACCCGAAAAAAAATTTTTATTAATTTTATTTTACCGTTCTGTCGGCGTTATACATACACATACTCATACCAAATTTTAGCTTTCTAGTACTAATGATCACGGAGCTAAGCCGCGGACGGACGGACGGACGGACGGACGGACGGACGGACGGACAGACGGACAGACGGACATGGCGAAACTATAAGGGTTCCTAGTTGACTACGGAACCCTAAAAACAGGATTTCTAAAAAAAAAAAAAATAAGTACAGTAATGTTATATGTAAATGATTTAATGATTATAGTAATGTTATATATTTATGTTGATGCTTTGTGTTATTTAATGTAATTTAATTAATTATTTTGTTGTGATTATGAGTCCCATTGTTACTTGAAAAAAAGAAAAACAGAATAATAAAAATAGTAATAACTAAACCTAATTCAACATTACATAACAATGGTCATAAATCGATAATATATTATCTCCTCCGGTTTCTTATTTCATCTGTATTATTTTTCCAATAACAACGAATGTTAAATTTTGTTTGATTTTGTTTTGTTAGATATTATGACAAATTATAATTTGGTGGATTGATCATATTCTGTAACATGACACCTGAATTTATTGCTTAAAAAGTAAGTATAAGGGCATAAATAAACTATACAACGTTTGTATTAAATAGAAGTTAGTGATGAACTGTCAAAAAATGTTTAAAATATTCATATAGAAATCAATCAATCAATTCATAGCTACGTGAATATAAAAAGCATTAAACCGCTAAAAACAATAACTACCCTTGTTATACAAATTAATTAACTAGGTTAAAAAAAAACATTAATTAAACATGCTCTTTCATAATAAATAAAGTCACTCTTGGTCTGTTCTTAAGAGAGTAAATTAACACCCGACAGTTTTTAGGGTTACTGAAAATTACAGAAAATATTATTTATTTATTCTTGGGATTTTCTTTTTTTTTCTTTGATGGTACGGAACTCTTCGTGCGCGAATCTGACTCGCACTTGACCAGCTACACTACTGCGGGGATACCACAACTTTGCATGACAGCTGCAGTGGTGTAGGTACACGTGTCTCGCTCACTCGTTATGATAGGCACTCGGATCTCTCTCTCAGCCGCTTGCCGCGCTGCTGGTCGCACAAATTCATGGAGTCTCCATTAACACGAACAATCTCGACAGATACCACCTGGAAAACTGGACGGGCTGACTCTCAAACTGTCAGTCTTGGACTCCGGTCGCGTGGGCAAAGGCAAGCAGCTCATCGGACATGTGATCCTGCCTCTCTCCGAACTGGAAGGGATAGCTCCTGACGAAGAACCACAACTGTACAAAATGGATATAGAAAAGGTACATTTAAAAATAAAACGATAATTTTTAACGGATTTAACGAGGTTCGACTTTCAATTGTTTATGCAAGTTTCTGACAATTATTGCCATAATTAACACAAACTATAACGGGTTTATCGCGATATTCGTTATTTAACTGTTAACCACGACCACGGCGTGTGCAACCCCGCAGAAACGTTAGATTATGAAGATAAAATAGGGAATATCGCCATAGACCCGTTATAATTAGTGTTAATTATGTGTACAAACCGCGAGACTGTAAAGTGTCACAATTATTGCCATGTATTTTTTTCTTAACAGTTTTAAATCGACGCCATTTTGGCTTAAAGCTGTTGTTTTGGTCTTTGTTGATTTATCCATTTAAATTTCTCAATCTGTGGACTATGTAAGTGGTGTACGAAACGTCAGCCACTTGTATAAACTTCCGAATACACATCGACTTGATAGTCTGGAATGAAAAAATCCTGATGGAATCCATAACAGTCCCAGTGTAGTAAACGTTTCACTAAGTACAGCCTAGCTGAACCGTAAATATCATTTACCACCCGCGGGCACAAAATCCCGCCACGACGCAAAATTGTATACATTGCGTGTGATAAATGCCCCATTCGCAGTTTATGGGTTCGGCTCGTGTAATATGCGAGTAATATTTGTGTGTAATATGTATATTATGTACATATGTGTTGTATATTTGCTTGTACAGGAGCTTCAGGAGCCGACTTCGGATTTGGGAGAGATATTGGTGTCGTTGCTGTACAATGAGAATCTACACCGGCTTACAGTTACGGTTATAGAAGCACGGGGACTGAAGGTAATTAAGAGGCCACTCCTTTTATAGAAAAACACTTCACCGTATGCTTTTTTCATAGAACTTTAATTTCATAGACAATTTTTTCCGCGGAAATCTTAAATTTTTCAGAAATTTTGATAATGTCAAACTATAGATTAGGTTAGGTTAAGTTTAAGTAGTTTAGTTAAAATATTATATGGTCTCAGAAAAAAATGCTTTTGATGAAACAAAATTTCTATGAAATGAAAATTCGATGAAACGTTTATCTATAAAACAAGGCTAAACCTAAATTAAGACATGTTACATATCTTTGCTTTTTAAGTGTAAATCTCCTCTTAAAGTCTTCAAAAGAATAATAGATAAAGCGGATTATTGAACACATTATCAAAACATAACACAACAGTTTTATGTTCAGTCTTTGCTCACTGAGAAAGAGATTCTGGTTTCAGAAAGAGACTTCGCGTAACGTCGATCACAAAAATAAATTAAAAATAAAATGAAACATGTAATGTTTTTTTTATGTTGGTATACACACCACAATTTTTATATTTAACCAATGATACAGACCACCAGGAACTTCTGCCACCAGGTTACGCATTTAAATTTTCTTTGAGATTCGAACTTTGTATCCATGGTTACCTTAAAAAGTTAAATAACATTTAAAAAATCTTAACTGTGGTCGTGGGTTCGCCTAACCTACGATTATAGATGAAGACCAAAAAGTTTGCTGCCTTAACTCATTTATGGAAAAATTGAAACAAATGAAATTTTAATTAAATGAGTTAAAGGCAGCAAACTTTTTGGTCTTCACCCGTATAGATCGCTTAAAAATATATTTATAATTAACCTCTGTATCAATATTCATAAAAGATACTTATATGTAAATTTCAGGGAATTTTCTGGCTGATATTCTCAATTTCTAAGCGTCGATGCCTTGAAAACTTGCCTCCGCCATCTGCGGCAAAATTTTATAAGATGTTCTATTTTCTTACTTGTGAGCGTGAAATGTGGAATATGATATAAGCTGGGAATTGCTTATTTAATAAACGCAGGATATTTAGGCTGTGTTTCTATCAGAATTTTTGCTAGCAATATGGTGGTTACTTTGGAGAAAGTAAGGTAGTAGGGATAGAAAATTCGAGACGCTCGATTTTGTTTATATTTTCATTTTATAAGACTACCATTCAGCCTATGGTTGGCAATAGATAATTAGATACGTTACTGAACTGACGTTTGGTCGATATTGTTATAGGTTAACACAACGCCAACAATGCTCAGTATGGTCGAGGAATCATAATTCATAAGTGAATGGGGAATACTTGGATTCAGAAAGATTTGTGTCCCAACGTAGGTACCAAACAACCAGTAATACTCATTTATTCAAGGCATGAATACAAAAATATACAACAATAACAAAAGCGGGACTTAGGTAAACAACGTTTTGAAATTGGTAGTTGATATACCTACCGCTCAAACGTTTGTCTAAAAGAAACAATGTCTACACTAACTTCCACAGTTTATTTTTACGTTCTAAGGAGTTCTTTCGTTTATTTAATACGAAATTATTCTTATTCTAAAGAAAGGTAAAGATAATGTTGCTTTAAATATTTAGCGTAAGTTTTGTACTTATACATTTATTTAGTTCGCCTCGGGGATACGCAGTCATGTCGTGTTTGTACTAACTTACCTAATTAACAATTTTGTGTTATTACATACTAAGCAATTACGGTTCGTAAACACGTACACCAACGTTACGCATCACTTAATTTTATAAATGCCACCATATATCTTTACTACGGATATTTCATATAATGAACATGTTATTTATGCACAAACAATATTAACATTGAATGCAATGAAACTTAATATACATACAGGGTATTTTAAGAAAGATATTGCTATAGATATTGATTGAGAAAGATATTGATATCTGTTGTTGTGCCCTGTTGTGATGCTGAAACTTACAACAATGACTTAAACGGTGCTATTTGCAATATTATAACTTGGTTGCATAAAAATAATCTAAGCATTAATATAAGTAAAACAACATTTATTCAATTTATAAATAGAAATGCTAACAAGCACTCTCTTACTGTAACTTTTGCAGAACATACTGTGACAAAATCTTGTGAAACTAAGTTCTTAGGCATATATTTGGATGACAAATTTTGTTGGAGTAAACACATCGATCAATTATGCAGCAAAGTAAACTCATTTGTGTATGCCTTATGGAGGCTTACTAAGATTAGCACCAAAGAATCAGCTATACAGGCTTATCATGGATATGTTTGCTCCCTGTTAAGATATGGCGTTCTTCTATGGGGTAACTCTTGTCACGCGAAACGAGTTCTAATAGCACAAAAACAGTGCATCAGAGCCATATGTAATGTAGATATCCTGACATCCTGTAGGCCCTTATTCAGACAGTTAAATCTTTTGACCGTACCATGCATGTACATATACGAAGCTTGTCGTTTTGTTAAAGAGCATCCTGAACTATTCAAAACCAATAAAACGAACTGTAATTTTAATACAAGGTACCCAAATCGTCTCGTTATTCCTGCTAAAAAGACAAAAATACAAAATTGTATGGTAAGAGCACTTATTGCATGTCAATCGGCATATATAATCGTCTGCATGAGGACATTAAAGAGTTGCCAATTAACTTGTTTAGGAATAAACTTAAAAACTGGCTTGTACAACAATGTTTTTATTCTGTGGACGAATATTTTGATTATTATAAAAATTAACGGACATTTTATGCACATACTACATGACATTTCATTAGGTTTAAATAGCTACGTCGTAATTTAATAAATTAATGTATTATTTCATAAGCTAAAGATGTTGTCTCTATAAGGTAATGTTTGTTAGTGTTTACTTTTTTTTAATTAATTTCCTTTATATTTTTGCATGCCAGTTGCTGGTAAAATGTGTGTGTCTATTTAATTTGAGATGTAATATCATTTAATACCACATTTTATGCAAATAAAGACATTTGTATTTGTATTTGTATATTATTTATATTTACATCTTTACCGTCGGCAATATTACAAATTATACAATAAAAAAAAGTAAATAAGTAACTATGTAGTAAGTAGTAGGTCAGGAGGTGAGATAAGGGAAACACATGGGAGAAGTGGAACACTTTGGAATATTTTCTATATTATAGCTTTAATAGACGTGAAACGACCAACTACAGTGACATTTATTATTTTTTTACCTAGTACTGTTTCTAAAAATCGGATTCGTCGGACACCACATATACTGTGATTTGTTTGAAGTGTTTCCCTTACCCCAATGTTTTGCTCTTACCCACCAACCTGACCTTACTTCAAGATACTTAAGTAACTATATAGGTACCTCTTTACTGCCGTGCTAGCTTACATTTTATTTTGCTTGATAATATCATATCACAGACTGTGTTTCAATCTTATCAACCGCAAAAATAGAAGGTCCCCTGTCCTCCTCAGTATATCTTCCACCGTTAGGTTTAAAAAGTCCCAGTCGTGAGACCCGACGGAAAGACAACTTTACATGTATATTTTTTAATAATTGTTGCTTAAACTTAATAAAAAAAATCATTCAAAGATTCTTGAAGGTTCCGGAACAGTAGGATTTAATTTGATCAGATATTTTCTTTTCCCCGGCTAAATTATGAATCGAACAAACAATATATGGAATGGTCACTATCCCCTCTCTCGGGGGTGATCCCCCGATCTTAAAGCAATCTTGTTGATTATATTGCGCCACGCCTGGTGTTCAGCGTAGAGCGGATTTGTTCTGACCATCTGATTGGACTACAAACCCTCGGACGTTTATCCTCGACTTTGCCAGTAACCATTAGCTGTTCGAGATTGTGTCCATCTTTTCTGGCTATATTGGTCAAAAAACTCCAGTACACGGCGCAAGTAGATGGTAGAAAGCTTGGTTTTGAGCTTGCGTTTCCGAAGAATGGACTCGGACAGCACCACATCTCGAACGCAGCTATACGGTCACAATAGAGTCCATGATCACTACACTGAATTCGATACACAGCATTTTGTGGCGGGTACGTCACGTGTAAGCACTGTGACCCCTCAACGTGCTTATGCTGAGATCGCCGCAAAAAACCCCGCTGTTTCAAGATCTAAGCAGCGGTCATCAAAAGGGGTGCAGAACCGGTGTGAAACCGTTCACAAGGATCTGCCTAAACCGGCTCCTCAGGAGTCAAAATGTGACAAGGATGGCTTCATCAAGGTGGAAAGGAGGAAGAAGCCGGCTTGCCGAAATCAGTGCGGTACCGCACCGACTGGGCCCAAACACCTGCTGCGTCCCGCCCTGCCGACGACGCAATTGTATGTGTCCCGTCTACATTACTCTACAAAGTAGAGGAGATCGTAGAGTATGTACGTGTGAAGACCGGAATTATCCTAAGGGTCGTGAAGTTGGAGTCTCGCCACAAAGTGAATTTTAATTCTTATGTGTTGGGGGTTCCGACTGACCAGCTAGCGACCTTCATGAAGGAAGAATTTTGGCCGAAAGGTGTTTTATTCCGACGTTTCCGCGGTCGGCTACCCAACACCACGGACTTACGAAAGATATCGTGACCTAATTGTTTAGTATTTTAATATTTAATATGTATGTTAGATTGTAAGGTATTTATCTATGGGCCTTTGATGCCTGAAATAAACGAAATATTATTATTATTATTATTTTCTTTTTCCTTAGCTGGACCCGTCTTCAAGCAAACGCGAGATGGTGGTCCGCGTGACGCAGGAGCGCGCGTGTCGCGGAGTGCGCGCGCGCCGCACAGCTGCCGTCGAGGTCAACGACACCGGCGCCGCCGTCGTCTCAGAGTGCTTCCACTTCAGGCTGAGAGCTGATGAGCTACATACTACTAGCGTGACCGTGCAGGCCCTGCAACCACACTCGGTGTATGCCAAAGGTATGTTATCGATTTGAGTCGAGATGATAGCACGATCATATCTTGGTGCTTCCATTGATGAGCACTGTATCTTAGGTAAACCGGTAACTATTCGTACGGAATTTACCGGACTATCGCTAAATTACCGGTAATATCCATAGGAAAAATTACCGGTTTGCATTCCCTACTGTATCTATCTATAGCGTAGCGTAGCGCTTGGTGGTCTAGTCAACAGCGCGGTCGTCTCCAAATCCTGGAACTTGAGCCCATAGGGTGGTAGATCACATATACTATAACTATTTTGACTAAACTACATATTGAAAGACAAAACGAGTACCTACTATGAAGATTTAGGCTTTAGACAATACGATTTCTTTTGTCCAATATAAGTTGACTAGGTACATACAATTTCAAACATTCAGTACCACTCAGTTTACCCACACGTGCAACGTCCTCAGAAGTGAACTCAATTTTAAACTTTTACGACTTTATAATCCGCTTGATAGTTGATCAAATTCTCGAGACACAATTTTGAAATACCCAACAACAGAGAGTATAGTAGTAACGTAAAATAAAGTATTTTATGATAATAATTGTAACAAGACATGTTTCTGCCGTGGGGCGCTCTAGCTCCCTGACATAATTAAAATTGTATACTCACTATGTTTCTGCTACGAACAATTACAAAAATTAAAAACTAAGCACAGAACATGACGACAAGGATTTATTTCTATGAAAAATATATTAATATAACGTAAATTGTAAAGTTTTAAACGAAAGTGAATGTTTTCTTTTATTATTGGATTTACAACCCGAACATTGGGGTGCGCAGGCCTGGAAAAATATTCCATGCCAGTCCCAGGAATTTCAGGGACTGCCATACAAACCCGCGACTCTACACCGAAGATATGAATGTAATTTACGTTAAGAGTCTCAAGTCAGAGTAAAAATACCGTCGGGAAAACCTATTTACGAATGTGTTAATACGGTGATTCTGTGTCAAAGACAATAAACAGGACAAAGACTAGTAGGAACAATCTTTCTTGTGTGTCTGGTCATACCGTCTATTCTATATACCTCTCAGTATTTAATGAATTTTAATCACAGATGTCATGCATTTTACTTTTACGACATTTCATTTACAAGTAAACAAACTTTGATTAGAACCGAAACAATTAAATAACATTTATTAAGGAAAATGTGACGTCAAAATGTAGAAAGCCAAGCATTAAACTATTTACTTACCGTCGTATTTGCATTGTAAATATAGACACATTGCCGCAAGAAAATAAACAATAGACGCGTGACAGCGCCTGCCAGTCGAAATGCCAACTCTCGTGGTATTAAAGAAGTTTGAAACAAACGTACTATTGTCTATTGTTATGTTAGCTCGCGTATGACACGGCCGACTAGCTATAAGTAGTAGCGGTAAGTTTACTATTTAAAAAATAAACTATTAACGCTTACTGACTGCTAAATGGTTTAATACATTATGGGCAATAATGTCATACTTAGATAAAAATTAGAAAACTATGTTTAGTTACCGAGATAATGTAAATACTAAATTCATTTTCTAACGATCGTGTCATGCATAACTCTCTCTTTCTCTCTCTCTTTTAACTCAAGAAGTAGGCGCTATTTTTGAACAATTTAGCTTCTCTCCTCGACTTTTTTACTGTATCAACTTGTTTATCATCGATATTGTACTTTTCGTTTATCTAAAGAAGCATGAACACGGTCTAATACCTAAAATTCCCGCTCAGATTATTCAACGTCCATTACAAATCACGCGACAACACGTGCCGTGAAACGGGTCACTCAGAACTCCACAAAAACGTAATGGCCACGATCACTCTATAAATAAGCCTAGAACGATAGTCTTCGTACAACAGATTTGCGAAGGATGAAGCTGGTTCTGGTTTTATGTGTGCGTATCTACGAACCAATCATACAGACGTTTCGCTTGTAACATTGACGTCGAGACAGACGCGTACACAGACGAAACTGAGCCCGTGACAGGCCGTGGCTTACTGGCTTTACTTTCAAGCGCTGTATTCATTTTAAGAGTGTACTGAATAATATGATGAAATTACAAATCACAATCGATCTTCTGGCATGTATACACTGCATACAATAGAATCAGAATGTCATTTATTGTGTACAATCCTAATCGAATAGTAGTACAATTCTAATCGATTGGGCCGTTTCGAATGACCTAAATGTCTAGAGTCGATTAGATTAATGAATATTTCTTGATGATGTATACGCCTAGTTAGCGAAGAATTTTACTTTAAATCATCTAAAGGTAATATTTACTTAGCTTAGATGAGAAGTATTCTACGATTATCGTTATTAATTGCTAAAGTTGAACCTAGAAAGGTTTTATTCTTTTCTCGGTTCGATATAGCGTTAACCATTCGTACCAACTAAGAGAGAAGACATATCAATAAAATAATTGAATGATATTGTCGTCTTACCCACAAGAAAAACACATTGACGATCGATATAGGTACCTATTTGAAGGTATTGTGGATTGTGCACTACTTAATTTGATCGGTTAAAAGCACCAGAAACATTTAACAAATCAGGTACAAAAAAAAAGTGTCTTCTACTATACACGTTGCAATATACGTTGCGTTATAATATTATTGCATATCATTACTCAATTTATTATAGGTATAATTACACATAAATATGGACGCTGTCTGAAATAAAACTATTTTATTTTTATTTTTTATTTTTAGGGTTCCGTACCCAAAGGGTAAAAACGGGACCCTATTACTGAGACTTCGCTGTCCGTCCGTCCGTCCGTCCGTACGTCCGTCCGTCCGTCCGTCCGTCCGTCTGTCACCAGGCTGTATCTCAAGAACGGTGATAGCTAGACAGTTGAAATTTTCACAGATTATGTATTTCTATTGCCGCTATAACAACAAATACTAAAAATAAAATAAAATAAATATTTAAGGGGGGCTCCCATACAACAAACGGGTTGGTTGCGTTAACTTTGCACCTCATTTGTATGGGGCGCTATACATACCAGGTGCAAACTTAACTTAACCACTTAAGGATGAAAAGTGTTTGTACGGAACCCTCGGTGCGCGAGTTCGACTCGCACTTGCCCAATTTTTATTAACTGTGAAGGCAACTAATTCTAGGTAAAATAGTGCTCTCTGCAACTAGAAATGAGATTAAAGCATAAATCATCCTTAGTTTGTACAATTTACAACGTAGTAGGTATTTTAGAAGCAGTAAAAAATTACACAGGCGAGGAAATCTAGACACACGGCAGTGTGTTCGCCAAGTTCGCGAAGCAAAACGGCGACACACCAGCCGTGGGTAATATTACACGAACCATTTTGGCTCACCTTTAACGCCCTAATAACTTAAAATCTAATAAACCTATGCAGACTGGCAATTACGTGAGTATTGTAAAACCATCTGTTCAAATTCAAAACTTTTCCTGCAAGTAGGCGACAAGAGCTACTCTTTTACATGTCAGATTCTGATTCTAGATTCTTATTTGGTATTCCATTGACAGTAAGTTCATAGCAAGATAATATCAATAAAAGAAAAATACAACACGATAGCAAGATCACTCAGAAACCAGAGTCGAATACATGCCCTGTTTGTTAACGAATCAAAAATCTTTTATCGTTCGCGAGATTTTGACGACCGAAAATGACTACTTTTACCACTCACTGACTTATTCACCACTTATTTTTTATTATGTTAAGCAAGCATACTATTTAAAAAGTGAAACTAATTCCTTACTAATAAAAAAATAATGATATCCCATCAAAACATTAATGTAAAATAATGCCAAGTTCGTAAATGGTATTGCTAATAAATGAATTGAGATCTAACTGGAAACCAAGTTCTTTTAAAGCTCCTTAGATCACAGTCCCTATTAAAATGTTTTATCGTTATTTGCGTCTCAATGCGACTTGCCAAGGTTTTACCTACCGAGTTTAAAATCTGATTCAGAGTACACGTAAGAGCATGTCATTGTTAAAAATCTAGTCGAGTATTCGGACAAGTGTATCAAAATTACCAAAGTGATTAGAATGACCTTATGTTCAGATCAATCAAGTAGAGAAATTGTAAAAAAAACTTGCCAAGTCGCTCTATTGAGCTCATCCAATAAAAATGACATTGATGAATGAAGTACCAACGAGCAGGCAGATCTGTGCAGGAAAAACGTTTTGATGATATACTTTTAAAACAGATTGAGTTCTATTGAGTCTTATCAAGTTTGGCAATCCATTTACTTCGTGAGATGATTTCAGAATAATGGCTATAACTCACCCTGCCACTTGCAGTAGGTAGAAGACTATGAAAATAAACTAATGTGGATATTTATATTAAACTGATTTTATTTACTCGTTTTAAAATCACTAGGAAGCAATACGTCCATTTGACAAGACGAGTGGGTTGCGAAAGAATTGCCAGAGTAAAAATATAAATAGTGAATACAGATAATTTTTTGTATATTTTAGATGATTGAACTCAACACCACCCACGCAAAAGACACCTGAAATTTAAGGCTAAATAGTTACAGATGTATTACAAAACGATTACCTACATAATATTTACGAAAACATATTTTTTCCCATACAAAATTCCACGGAAAGTAGAGAGGAAGAGCCATTCTTACTAAATATAAACATGTACATAGACACTTGGTTGAGTAAATATTTAGTTAGAAAAAATACACATTAATACACAGAGACCAGGAAAATAGGGATTGCCGGCCGAATAGGTATAGACTCTGAAATGTGCAATGAATTAAAAATAAGAAGTTGATATAAAAAAATAAACAAGTACTTTACACCTGCCATTTTGTCTGAAATTTGTGCATCTCTCGTCTTGCCGCACCCGAAACGTAAGACTTTGAAGCCTTAAGAAACACAATATCATTCATTTCATGTTTGAGAAAAACATTTTCCAAGTAATACGCGAATGGAAGTACAAAGCGTTCCAATAAAAATGTCACTGATGAATGGAGTACCACCGAGCAAGCGGGTTTGTACAGGAAAAACATTTTGATGATAATCAACTTTTGAAGCAGAGTGCTTTTGACTGTAATCAAGTTTGGCAATCCATTTATTTGACAACGATTTTCAGCTTGTTACGTTTGAGATTGACGGTATTCAAATATCCTAAGTAACAAATTGAACGGGTTTCGTAAATACAAATGTCAATGATATGCAAATAAATATTAATGTTACTGAGAAGGATCGTGAGGTAACTAAATTAATTACTGAGAAAGCTTTAGATATTGTACATTTTCGTTGTGTTTCACATAAGTATTTTTCAAAGGGTTTATTTTTGTATCAATTCAATAGAGGAATGAGGTTTTCTATATAAACACCCCTTTATTAATAACCGTCACCAAACTTGAGATAAAATGGAAATGTAATTTCGAGATCTCGCCATTGTCACCAACGTCGTCAAAATCTAGACGTCTTATTCAACTAAGTTCGGCGTTTAGGCTAGATAAGATATTTCAGCAGCCTTCCTCCAATTTATTGACATCACACGATGTTGATTGCTATATCACTCTTTTAGAATTATTAAGTACACTTTAATACACTTCCTGTTCGGTTTTACAATAAGGTTATTCGCTAAGGAATTGATTTATTTATTATTCAAATATGACAAAAAGAATTCAAGTATTTTTCAATGTCAATAACTATATCAAAACTACCCTACTATAAATATATCAAACTACACTACTAGTCAATTGTGATCATGGATTGAAAGTAATTCTTGGTCGTGGTGAACATGCAACAAAAAATACATTTAAGCAATAAAATGATATTTTCATACGAACCGTATGTCCCATACTGATCAATGTGTCTACTGAACGCTAAAAACGTTCCCAGAAAATGACACGCAGGCGTGACGTTAGGCATAATTGTATGTAAAAAATGCATTTTGCAATGTAGTTCCTAAAATACCGCATTTAAGTACATCGTTGTCGTACATTTAGATTGTGTGTGAATAATTTGATAAGTATCCATTCGTTTTGCTGAAAATTATAAAAAGTATACATATTTTGAAGTCTCATTTTTAGTAGACTTTAGCATTTATTGTGTTGTGGGGATATACTTTTGAGTTGAATTAGTGTTTAACTTCATGCATGTTCCCTATTTAAGCATATGAGATTGATTACAATTTAATAATTTGGAATATCGCAAGTGTATATGTCACGTTGTCACTTAAAATTACGTTCACAGATGCAATCGAAGGCCAAAGGCCAATCTAACATGAAACCGCTACAATATTAAATTTCCTTATGTTCACTAACGTAGACAACGTAGCAAGTGCTACGGCGTAGGCCACGCTACACCGTAGTCGCCACAGGCAATAATTACACTCAGTCTCGTCTAGTGATGTGCCAATACCGAAATTCCCCGGAATTTGGGAAATCTGCCTCATAACATGTGATGTAAGTTAGGCTCACGCTATAGTATATCACAGGCATTATGTATAACATTTAATTGTTTATACTTATTAGTGTAAAGTTATAAGTGATATTTTGTTATTTCCAACGTACTAAAGTTTTCCAAATCTACAACATAATAAGTCCAAATGTAGTAGCTCTGTTCTGAAATTTGTTTTTTTTTACGTCATCAACGTCCATAAAAACCTTCAAAAAACTGAATCAACAAAATATTCTATATAATTAACGAACGTCAAAATTTCATGACAGTCGATTGAGAAATTCGGCCTGTTTGGGAAAACAGCCTAACATCCGTCATAAGAAATCATTTTTGGCCAAGCTTTACCGGAGACGCTTAGCTCAATTCGTTCGCTGGATAAATTATTTAAAACCAACTGCAATAAATTTATGAAACATGTTATGTCAATGTTTTTTATGTGTGTATACACCACAATTTCCATCAGGTTACGCATTTCAATTTTTCTTTGAGCTTTGATCTTTGTGTCAATGGTTAATATAAAAATTGTGTGTATACCCACATTTAAAAAAAATTGACATTACATGTTTCATAGCCACTCAATTGCTTTTGGTAACTACGGCTACCTGTCATCGCTCTTATTTTATTATACAAATAGAGTCCAACTCAAAATTCGAAGCAATTGAGTGGATAAATGTATAAATAACAGCGCCCTCTCTCGCTAACTCGTTCACTGATGTAAATTAGTGCCGTAAGATGTGAATATTAACGTTTTCACATAGAGGTCGCTAAGGTGCAAAGCCTTGCAAATAAACAATGCAAAGATCGACACACGAAGCATAAGGAAAAAATCGAAAGTTTCTTGGCGTAAGAGTAGCGAAGTGGTTAACGCGCTGGACCGGCAATCCAGAGGTACCGGGTTTGATTCCCGGTCTCTTCCACCAGGTTACGCATTTAAATTTTTCTTTGTATCAATGATTAAACAACTGCTGCTGCAATGTTTCTGCTTAGTGCAAAAATTATCGAACGTAACGGAAAATCCCGGAAATCCCGCATGGCACATCACTAGCTATAGTAACTATGCTCAGTCTGGTCCTGTCGCCACGCCTAGCATATTCATGCAATTACGACATCCACGCGCACACGACTTTGTGCCTCGCTCCTTTGGCTTTTGAACTATATTTACTGTGACTAAGTACGGTTGTGAAATGTCACACTGTGCCAGCGTTACGTGGACCTAATTTAGAAGTCGTTATCAACGTCATAAAAACATTTATGAATGTTGGGCTAATTTAACGGTGCATTTTTAATATAGATGATGTATTTTCACCACATTGGTCATTTAAGGGACGTTAATATATAGGTAACGATCACAGACCTCCGTAAGGAAATCTTGAGTAGATTGTCAGATTTTTGTAGGGGTTTTCTTATGCTGCATATAAATCATCCAGGCCTTAATACTAGTACGTGACCACGAAAGCTGTATGGATCAACATGATTCATCCTCTCATTTTGTCACTTCTGGTAATTTAAAAATTATATTTTTACCTCATGACGACGCAACTCCCATTAAACGCATTTCTTACCCATAAAAATCTACCTCTATATTTATACCTCTGTCTTATAGTACATACATTACATCCCTAGATAATTATACAATCTGGGGCTTTACGAATTACCGCCCACCCGTGGCCCCGTGGTTTGTCTAAAGTTTTACGTCTTGCCTTGGCTATAAGTGAGAGGAAGGGCAGAAAATCCCACTTATGGCATTGGGTGACGTAACAATATTAACTAGATATTTTTTAATGACATACTACAGTCAGCAGCAAAAGTTGTCACGCACGCCAGCAAGTGCTCTAAACTATATACACACGGATTCTATTATCAAGAAAATAAGGGTTGTTCAGATCATTGTGCCTATGTTATTCTGCATCGCTATGTAACGTTTATTAAATGTTGACATGAGTCTTCCTAAAATCGTTATTCTAATACGTATAAAAACAAGAAAACAACATCAATAAAAACCTGCGTGAAATTTGATTACGTTATTTCGTCAAGAGTATTTTTTGCATAAACAATAATCTTATTAACTGACGCTGAAATGGAAACGTAAAAAATTCACTAAATAAGGAACCCCTTTCAACTCCCTTTAAACAAGTCCCTTGAAATTTCGTGTTGCTATTTTCGTTTACTCAAGCAATCTTCCCCATTTGTACCTAACCAAGTAATCAATGATGTCATCTGTACTCAATTTCTTAAGTTAATAGATTTAATAATTTAATGAATACCTCCTGGAGCGATCTTTGCGATAAAATGACTATTAACTCGAAGCCTGGAAGGTTCGAATATTGACCTACGTAATTAGGCAGTTCCAGAGGGCAAGGTTAATTAGGTAATGTGGGAAAAACGTCAGGTCGTATTACGGACGGGTACTTACGAATTAATCACGACGGCTCTTTTCACGTGATTTTGATTAATTCGAAGGTACGTTGTTGGCAATAGGATGGCAAACATGTTCTGAATACCCATTTTGAAATTTCACTGGTCCGAGAGCAAAAGTTTCCGAATTTGCACAATTGTACCCGAGAATTCCATCTTATATTTTAGCGTTGCTAAATTTGAGTAGGATCAGAAAGTAAGCCATAAATAAAGAAATTACTTATAATAATAATAATTTCTTTATTTTGGACATTGAACATCCATAGTTTGTTAGTAAGCCTTACAAATTAAGTGAGTAGACTAAACACTAGAGTCACCCGTTACAGGAATAAGTATGGCATTATATACTCTTAATCGGCATCATCCAGAGTTTAAATAAATAGCAGTCATACCTCTTGTTGTCGTTGTAGTTATGGTTTTTTTGACAGTTATGAACATCGTAGGTACCATTAGGTATAATTATTATTAGTCGACCTCCGGGAAGTATCGAATCTAAAATTACCTTATCGTAACTTCCCGTCTGTGCTCTCAAGTTAAAAGCCTGTTTAATGGAATACACCGCAATGGAAAACTATAATAGAAACAACCGCAATATGTTACTTTGCAATTGCAGTTGATTGATTAAAACCGCGCTGCCACTGCATTTTCAGCGTTCATTTTGTTAATGTAAAATTTTAACTGGTGTGTAATTTTAACTGTGGAATAAAAAAATCCCAAAAAAGATCTGCATGTGACTTCTTATTAGATGTAACAAACCTGTTTAGGTTAACCTTTGATATCCTTTAATAGCATTATTGGTAATGCACCCGATTGGCCTGAAAAGCCGTGGGGACGTTGGTTCAAGCAGAGATGTGATGTACTATCTTAGATAAAAGTATCTTAAATACAGATACAAGATACAAAATACGTATTTACCTATATCTTGTATTTGAAATACTTTTTAAATTTTTTATTTTGTATCTTGTATTTAGATATATTTTCCTGGTATCTTAATATTTTGAAGATACTATATTCCCTAGTAGTGTGGGACGCCCTCAGACTAGATGGAGCGATGATCTGTGCAGGGTGGCTGGCAAAAGCTGGATGAGAGTAGCCGAGGATCACGTACAATGGCGTGCAGTTGGAGAGGCCTATGTCCAGCAGTGGACAAGAATAGGCAGATGATGATGATGATGATGATGATATTCCCTAAGATACTTTTACTAAAATAAACTTCGAAGATTTTCTTTCCGAACGCAACTGAACGCAGAGCGTCGTTCAAAAATTTAGTTGATAGAATCTGGCTACCAAAAGGGGCCTTAGGTTTGGCGGGAAATTTAACAAATCTTCGGCGGGTCACACTTATTGTAGTTGAAATCACGCTACGCGTACGAAAAAAGTCGCTTTTTGGCCCGGTGTGACATAAAAGTATTTTATCTTTAAAAAGTATTTGAAAGATAGGTATTTTGTATCTATAGATATTTCAGATTCCTTTTTAGAAAATTATTTATACCTGTATCTGAAATACTTTTTTGTAAAGTATCTTGCATTTTATATTTCAGATACTTTATTTAGGGTATCTTATACATCTCTGGGTTCAAGACCCGCTTAAAGCATAAAATTTTTCGCTTCTACATATACAAAACTTGATTGTACGCTAGTAGACGTCACTGCTTCAATAAAAATTGGTTAACCTTTGGTATGTTGATGTATCAGTATCTTTAGTGATGTGTAGATAGCATTTAACCTTGAAGTCATCTTCATCATCTATACCTATATATTCAGTCTATGAATTCATTATCTATATATAATATATATAGATAAAGAATTCATAGACTGAATATATTATGTATATTCAGTCGATACGTCCACTGTTACAGTCCGACCAAAAAGAGTAGAAATTAAAAAGTGGCAATACTGTAGTGTTGTCCCCGTTTTCTTATATTGATTAGAAAGGGAGGACACAACAGTATTTCCACTTTTTATTTTCTACTCTTTTTGGTCGGTCTGTAAACAAAGGCCTCACCTAAGTCCTCCACAGCGTTCGTCATTCAACTGCTTCCCGTGATACTAACCAGGCAGCCTTCCGTCTGGGGCTGGGAGGCCATCCCCACGTAGCACATCAGTAAAGTCTCTTATACGAATTATTTCAGCTGTGTATGGGCTGTATAAGCTCTTATATAGCATGTGTGCTACATGTGTGCTACTTGGGACGTCTACCAGTACATAGTCACTACGCCTTCCTGTTCTTGTATTTTTATTCTACGAGCAGTATGCCTTACCTGCTGCCACTTAAGTTTGGCAATTAGCTATATCTACAACCTTGATGAATTTCTCCCGGCTTATAACTTCTGATTCGGTCACGCTAGGAGACAGGAGACTCCGAGCATAGCTCGCTCCATTGCCCTTTGAATAACTTTGAGACTCCTTATGCGCGATTGTGTTGTGAGTGACCATGTCTCAGTGCAGTGCCTTACGTTATCTGGCAGCCTTCGTCTTAATTCTATTTGGGACTAGAAGATATTAGGTACGGAGTTTCTTGAACGCTGCCGATCCAAGTTGGACTCGACGAGTGACCTCTTTTCTGAAGTTCAACCTATCGAACTAGATTGTTCGTCCCAAGTACATATAGTTCGCTACAACGTCGAACCTAGAGTCTCCCACTTTAAGTGGAGTGGGCACCAACTGGGAGTTCAAGTGTAAAATTAAAATATTTATGTAAAAATATTCTGCACCGATCAAACTACGTCGAAACAAGTGGGAAACAGGAATCAAATGAGCCACGTTATGTAAATTCGAATTAACTGATGCCATTAGTAATAAGCAAAACCAGTAGCGGCAACGAATCTGTTGAACGTATATTTGATATCATCAGAGTTCGCATCAACAGGTAAAATACAAGTTCAGACAAGTTAGGTCAAGTATAATTACTTGCGAAACTTTCTGGTTCACCTGCAGGTTAAAAGCCTATTTAATGGCGAGCGAGCGGGTAGTATACGCAACAGAATATACAGGGTGCTTTTAAATAAATATACGTGACAATATTACATAAATCGATATACTCCCAAACTAAGCAATGCTTGTACTATGGGTATCAGACGACAATAAATATAATATAGAAAACATTCATAATCAAGGAACAAATATATGTACGAGGTTTTACTAAAATATTAAACCTTGTCGTGACAAGATTCGAAATGCTGCACTTATATATTTTATTCTGTACGTATCTTGTCCACAGTAAGACTGTACATGATTGGAATTGGTCTGCTGGACTGCAACAAATCTATAATATTATACAATTTTAAAAATGAAATCATTATCCTTTCATAACGTTTAAACGGCTGGACCGATTTCAAAATGCTTTGGTATTTGGTAGTTTCGCATGGCCAATGGTTATAGGATATTTTTTGCCCGACTACGGAGAAGCAAAAAGTCGGGTTATGTTATGACTTTTACTTTCACGCTTTTCGTGAACAAAATTTTTTACACGTGCCGATACCCCGTGTTGATTGTTTGCAAACCGTCATGTTTGATGGCGATAGATCAAACTGAATGGACATAACATTTGATTGTATTTTTTATATCAGACACACAAATCGTTCTACTCCTAAATGAAGCTCAGGAATGCTTGTGTTATTGGTACTAGACGACGATATATACTTATATAGATAAATATATACTTAAGTACATAGAACAACCATGACCCAAGCACAAACATTCGAGTTCATCACACAAATATTTGCCTTTGCCGGGATCCTAATCCGGGACCGCCAGCTCAGTAGGCAGGCGCACTACTAACTGCGCCAACCACGTCGTCATTATTCGTATTTTTTTTATCAGTGGGTTACCTGAATAGTTGAAATACCAATGGAAAAGTTTGGTCAAGTATACTTAAAAGGAAAATAAGGTTTAGTTTCAGGAAACAAGTAAAAGCAATTCTTTAGGTACTGTGATACTTGTTCTTTCAAAAACACTATAGAATAGATATTACAGCATGAAAAGCATTAAAAATAATTAAAAAACAATATTGCTTGACAAGTTCTATCATTACAGTACCTACTGATATTTGCACCCTGTATTTTTATAAAAACAGAGATTTTTTTACGCGACTATTATTCGCTAGGCCGAAACAAATAGGAGATCAAAATAGAAACAATACCGCAAAATGTACCCTTTTCCTGAACATAATTGCTTGCACGTGCCGATACCCGGCGTTGATTGATTGCAAACCGCCATGTTTGCTGGCGATAGATCAAACTCAATAAACATGATATGTGATTTTATCGAGGATTTATCAATAGTTAAAAGAACTAATATGGACAAATTGGGTAAGTATGCGTTAAAAAATAGGTTTCAGTTTGAGATAAACAAATTAGAATGAAAGCTTCATTCTAATACAAAATAAGTAAATATGTAAATGCTTAACTCATTATAATTATAATTAAAAATTTTGTACGCCTACGTGTAAAACACAGTGATACAACAATCATGTAATATTTTCCATGTTACTTACCTATGTTTAACAAAATAAATTTTTCTTTATCTTTACAATATATTTTTTAAATTACGTGATTGATTTTTTTTTCATGAACATGAAAATTATAGAAAGTAATAGTACATTACGTAGGCCTAGGCGATGAATTCGTGAACGTTCCAGATCGCAGGTTTTGTGGCCGAACCGAAGGATTACCGCCCGTGGTTTGTCTAAAGTTTTACGTCTTACCTTGGCCAGGAAGTGAGATTTTCTAAGGTGACGTAAAATTATCTTCATGACTCGAAAGTAGGTAAACTAATTTTCGTTTTCGTTCGTTAGTAAGTCGAAAATACTCGAAGTCGTATTTTTACCTTCCGTACCTTACCTACAATTACCTAATATTATGAGCGACACTAATACTCGGTTTTCACTAATATCAAACAGTGCGAATGACAAAATATTTTAAAAAGCGTTTCCGGAAATTTTCCTGAATGCGTTATTAACGCGGGTATAAATTAACATTTATTTGACAGCTGCTTAATAAAGTTAATGCGTTTTAAAACGTGGGTTCGCTGCGGGTTAAGCAGATTAAAGGTAATTATTTAAACGCCTTTACAAAAGGAGTTTTACCAATTTCGAAATTGCCTTTCAGGTAAATTCACAAGAGCGCACCCGCGTGCTGTATAAAAAATAAAATTAACAAAAGAAGAACCGACTTCAAAATAAACTGAAAAGGCAAGAATAACCCGTTCATGTACAGTTTATATTTGAATCCCCTTTTGTCACCACCATCCCTCCTTGTTTTTAAAGTCGGTAAAATACTTACGGGTCAAACTGAGAACCTCATTTTTTGAAGTCGGTTAAAAAAGTGGCTCTGTTAGCTGTAGACCTCGCGAGTTTGTTTATATATATAAATTTTTTACAAAAAATCCAAATATATATATTTTTTTTAATATACTTAATGATCACCAAATACACAATAATAATTTGTATTCATCTCCGATTTGAATGTCATGCTCTATTCATTAATAAATCGTTTATATTTGTTTATTATATCGTCGGCCATAGGTTCAATTGGGGTAAGGGACAAAATACGCAAAATGAGTTGAATATACAGTTTTGTTCAGAATTTTCCGCTCTATCGAATGGTGTATATAAAAAAAATCTATCTTGAAAAAAATGTTCCTTACACTACTGATTTTTATGGGTTCAAAATCAAATCTGACCCACAAAAACCATGTATCTGTTTTTTATTTTAATAAAGCAACGTCAAATAGCGTAACTACTGCCACCAATCCACTTTGAATAAGGTAAAGGTCTTTCCAATTAAGGAATTACCTTTACATGACTTATTTTTGAAGACAATCTTATGAAACTGGCTTTTACACTAATGCTTTTTTTGGATCATGAATAAATAACACCCATAACTTAAAAAGATTGCACGAGCTTAGAAAATAATGCTCCTTACCCCAATTTGCCACCTTATTTTTTTAACAGTATGAACCTTACACCAATTTGGTTAAGACGATATTTAGGTTTGATCTGATTTATATTAAGATTCCGTGTCCGTTACGCTAATTTTCTCGTGAGAATCAATGAATACTTATCCCTGTTACCTTTATATACAAACACATCTAACTTCATATTATTTTAATCTATTGTTATTAAAGAAAGTGTTATGTTGCAATAAAAGCAATCTAACACCGGAGATGTTGGAACAACGAGGCCACGCCGTTTCGCCGTTGAAATAAACATTGTGCGGTTCATGACGCATTGGTGTAAACTGTAATGTCATGTAATCTGTTTTTCAATAAATAAATAAATAATAAATAAATAAATAAATAAAAGCAACTTTTATAATCTTTGTTTATACGGGTATCTGTGTAAACTGGATGTTAATTTTTGGCTTTACTAAGTCATTGAAACTACGAGCGTAGTTTGACTTATTTACATGCAAACTTTCACGATAAATGAAGGTATTCAAATAAATTAAGTAGTAAGAAAATTTCAAATTTAGTAATTAATCCACCGAGAAATGTAAGAAGTGTCTATTCATGTTATTAGGTATAATTCGTCAGTTCGGCGACTCTTTGTCGACAGCTCGTGAATTTTATTCTACCCGTGAAGTGTTTTGTTAAGCGGATAGTTTAAAAAAGTGGGCTAAGATTGTCGAAAAAAACAATAACCAATGGAATACTGGAGGAGGTAATAACACGTTCTTCATTAAAAGTTTTTAATTAACTTTACACATTATATGTTTAAAAATATCTCAACGAAGATTAGATTGACTTTCCGAGGACTAGCTGAGTTGAAATTAGGTACATGAGGCCGGATAGTCGACATGGGTAAAACTTTACAGACAACTATAAGGTAATCCTACTGAGTTTGGACTTCTTAAAGTCGTCTCGGTACTTGATGAATTGCAAAGGAAAATTTTCACTGTCAATTAAAAGGCATTCCTAGGTATGACACACTTTAATAGTCATTATCTGAATTCCTCTACCGATAAGTGTTGAGAAATCAAAGGATCTAACTAGAGCTCTTGCTATTCATTGACTGACATTGATGTTGATATTGATTATACAGCCTCATTTGACTCCTTAGGTAACAAGTTTCAAGTTTGAAAAGTAGTAATTAATTATAAATACCATAATAAATAATAGAATAAGTCGTTTCGTTTCGTTTATGCATATCGTTCACACAGGTACAAGTCGTATTCTTTTGTTTATGCACGTCGTTTATAAGGATAAAATTGGTGCAAATAAATTGAGTTATGTCTTTAAATACTCGCAAACAAAAG
This sequence comes from Apotomis capreana, assembly GCA_947623375.1. Classification (NCBI taxonomy): domain Eukaryota; kingdom Metazoa; phylum Arthropoda; class Insecta; order Lepidoptera; family Tortricidae; genus Apotomis; species Apotomis capreana. The sequence continues at coordinate 13,302,139 of OX392514.1, forward strand.
CTATAACTACAAAAAAAAACATATTTATAGGGCCAACACATTAGTTTTTTATTTTTAAAACGAAAGCCTTATATAAAAATATAAGGCTTTCATTTTATAAATAAAAAACTTATAGCTTGTATAAAAATTCTTAAAAAGTTCAAGTTCTAAATATCTACTATTGAAAAATAGTTGTTTGTCTCTTCTGAAAAGTGCCGTTTTTGAGTTATCCCTTATTAACTGGAGGCACTGAATTGTGAGCAACTACTATGTTGTCTAACAGGACTCCTAGAAAGTACAAATGTAAAATGATTATTTCTGAATTGTATTTAATTCTGTAACTTTTATCGTTCAACACAAGCCCTAAACTTTTAATAATTTTGCTGTATAAATAACATTGGTTGTTTATTTCAGTATTCGATCATAGAGGCTGAGAAATAATTCATGTGCCTATAATTTAAAAAAAAACATAAATTAAAATGTGGGTTATTCCACTCGATAGAAACGTTATCTGTAACGATACAAATATTGCATGTAACGGACACACAAAAAATGCTCACACGGTTTCAATACATTTATATACCTCTTACATTAATGTTTTAAAGATTTCCGGTGTTAAGATACGCCTGAAGTCAAAGGTATGTACTCATTTATTTTTACAACGATCCCTTTACGCTATTTTTTCTTTCACACATAATCTCAACTAGTCCCTTACGCCATTTCTTCATCAATATAGTGGATACAATGAATAGGTAAATGTAAGGTAAAGGACGAGACTACAGAATACTTTGTCTGTAAAGGACATCAGCAGCGAAATAAGTTGGTGTAAGGGACATGTCATTTTCTATAATATCCAAATAATTAAAACGAGCACTACATAGATAAACAGAACACTTAAATACAAGATTATGTATGAAATCAGGCCCAAAAACGGTTCACTACAAAAAAAGTTATGAACGATTTAGTTAAAAAAAAAACTTTGTCAGCCTCTCCTGAAAAATCGTATTTTGTCCCTTACCCCAATTGAACCTACGGTCGACGATATAATGAAACCGCTATGTACTTACCTACCTAAAATTTTATATCATAACATATCCATTAGGCAATGATTGAGTGTACAATTAATTGACTGTCATATCTGGAGCTGCGATCTGATGCTAGCAGATGCTGGCAGTTAAATATTATTCGCGTATGAAATTTTATACTCTGTAATTTATATACGTTTCAATTGTACGTTATTCGTTTATATATGACTCCGCACGTATGTTTGTGTTTAGTAGATAATTCAGTGAATAAAGGATTTTGACCTTACAAACGGTCCGGTAGTTTTGATTTTTTTATATGTTGCCTAGGATGGTTAGTCAGTGTTTAAAATGCAAAATGCACAATTCCCCCCCCTCCGCGCCCGCCGCCATATTAAAAAAACCGGCCCTCTTCATACTTTTGCTCATATCTTCCTTTAGGAGCATTTTAGCTAGAAGAAAGCTTTGACAATGTTATAGAGAGTTAAATTTACTACATTTTCCATTTTATATTTTGTTTCTAGGATAGATAGTTACGGAGATATGCACATTTAAAAAAACTTAAGAAATTGCAATTTCCAACTCAAAAAAAACTTCTGGATTATATCTTCGTTTAGGAGCATTTTAGCTAGAACAGTGCTTGGGCAATTTTGTAGAGAATTAAATTTACTATAATTTACATTTCAAATTTTGTTTCTAGGACAGATAATTACGGAGATATGTAAAAAATAAAGTCACATTTTCCGAAAATGTATGTGAAAATGGACATGAGTTTTATAAGCAATTATATTTCCTACATGTTTTAATTTGTCCTAGACTAGTCCGTAACTGAATGACAGCGTTCTAAAACAAGAATTTTGAGAAATTTTCGGAAAATTCGACTTTTCCTGTTTTTTAAATGTAACTAACCGTCCTTGACCAAGCAATGTTGTAGCTAAAATGTTCCTAAACGAAGATATAATCCAGAAGTTTGTTTTTCAGTAGGAAATTGCGATTTTTTACGTTTTTTTAAATGTGGATATCTCCGTAACTGTCTGTCCTAGAAAAAAAATATAAAATAGAAAATGTAGTAAATTTAACTCTCTATAACATTGTAGAAGCTTTTTTCTAGCTCAAATGCTCCTAAAGGAAGATATGAGCAAAAATATGAAGAAAGTGCCGGTTTTTTCAATATGGTGGCGGGCGCGGAGGGGGGGGAGGGGGGGGGGAATTGTGCATTTTGCATTTTAAACACTGACTAACCATCCTAGACAACATATCAAAAATTCAAAACTACCGGACCGTTTGTAAGGTCACACATAGTACTTTAGTCTCTATTCACCGTATTAAGAATACAAATCCTAAGTAAACAAGAAACAAAACTGGAATAAAATACCGCCCTAATGTTTGATATAATTGACTCTCAGTTGAAAGGTACTTTGTAAGTTTGTGGCGCAACACCGTGAATTTGATATTCGCGAAAGACCGTTAGAAACCGTTCCGCATCAGATTTAATAATTAAAGCAGTACAAAGTAAGCTCAATTGCCATTATTTACCATTTTGTTACAAGCATAATATACTATTGCAAAATTCCAAAATTGTATTGAAAAATTCAGTTCGCTATGGATTTAGGGGTCATAATTTCAGGATAAATCTTAACAACGCTATGAAGGATCTATGGAGCTAACCTAACTTTGCAATAGTCAGGTAAGGTCCTATTTTATGTAAGGTCCATTATGTTTTTGTTATGTTGGGTTGAGTTTAAAATGGACTGACTACACCACCATGTTTCCTGCGAGCAGAGCCCGAAGGATAATACTGCCGGCCACCCTGAATTGCTAGTCTGCTAAAAATGAACCAACTGTGCAAAAGTTAGGTTAGGTCCTTTTCTTTTTTTTTGTAAGGTTAGGTCCATTTCTGCCAACCGGTTAGTGCCATCCAGATTAAAATTTCTTTGTCCGCTCATCACGCCTATGGCTGGACGGATTTCACCCTTTTGGAACATTTTACTGAGGTAAAAAAAACCTACGTACAAAATGGTACCTCTGGATGAAGTATCAAAAATCATAACTTCGTATCCACAGATCACCTTGTGTTCGTATCGTATTCAAGTTTACCGGCTTAATTTTATTTTTGTTTTAAATCTTATTACGTGTAAATTGCATACTTTTTGAGGTGAACTAACTTAGGTATCGTAACCTGTCCCGGTTTAATCATGGGTTATTTTTAGAGATTAAACTGAGTACAAAATTTTACCTCAATTACCATTACCATTACATGAGGCAATAAAAAGTTTAACAATGCCAAATAGTTTTATCGTCCATTAAAGATATGTGATAGAATGTTACTGGCCCAGATTTAATCTTTAGTGGATGATCGAATGCCGATTTATCAACCCGTGGACAGCCAATCCAGTTCCAATTGGATTTCGATAAAAACGTTATTAATGGGAACTTTGGCAGTCGGCCATTATAAAAATATATTTACAGGATAAATTAACTGATTCACACTTGATAATTATTCACATGAAGATAATCGTAATTGGTCCCAACATAATTGTCGTTAGGAAAATCGGTGAATTCAAAAAGGTCAATTTTAGAAATTTGTCATTTATACTATCAATATGTCTCTATTGTTAACGTCCTTTAATTTAAACTGAAACACGGTCAATAAATTCAGCCCAAAAATATTTAATTTGACTGCAGCCATTTCACAAAGCAAAAATTTAGAAATTACAAGAGGAAGTCTCTTTACAAAAGGGACTTCCGCTTGTAATTTAAAACTTGTAGCTTCGTGAAATGGACCCGTGATCATTTTCTACCACAAAGAAAACACTGCTTCCTTAAAATATTTATACGCTTTAGGATTTTCCCAAATTTTTAAGTAGGTACCTTTGGGTACCTTCTGTATAATCAATACCGGACGTGATCCTAAGAGATTAGATAATAGGTTCTCTAAAGTTAAAATTAAAATCATTCGTATTTTTAAAAATCAACCACGAAACAATACCACGGAAGATCGTGTTTAAAATCCTAATACATTTAAAGGCTACTCTTGGTACACTGTAATATAACGAGTATCTTGTTGAACAATTCACGGATAAAGACCAACTTGAGATTCCAATTTAATCTTCAGTATCTGTCCGTTATTATTACTGAAGAGAGCATCTTTTTTCCAAAGAAATAAACTTTTATTGCGTGGGTCTGAATTCAAAATGATCCGGTTTTAAGTTGAAATACCATTACGAATGCTTCGTTTATCATTAATAACTTAAGTTTAACCCAGTGGTTGACTGGTAGAGAATGCCTAAAGGCATTGAGCCATTTGTACTTTTTTTGTATTGTGCAATAAAGTTTAAATAAATAACTAAATAAGCGAGCTTTCGCCGTTTGTTTTATTACACTAAAGAGTTATTTTTCAAACTTATTAATATATGTTTTCAAAAAGGTACGGGTTATGGTAATGCACATTTACCTAATGCCTTCGGAAATATTCCAAAATCACAGAAATAAACAGTCTAATAGGTTGCAGGTTCCCCCTTTAAATGAAATATTCACATACAAAAATCAACTTGAAATTCCAATTTTATCTAGTCTCCACAAAATAAAAAGTGCCGTCAGCAACTGCTCGTTATTCTTACTTAACTTAGTATAGACTAACAGATATAGTCCAACAGGGGATTATCCAAACCACGCCTAATTGCCGATTCTTAGTGGTACTAATTTATTTTCCTGGCAACGACAACTTTTTTGTAACTGACGTTGAAAAGCGGTGACTGTCACTGATGTGAACAAAGAGAAAACAGGACTAAATATTCCGCAAATTTCAAGTAAATTTTGAATAATAAAGCTAAAACTGTTTACAGTGAAGAAAGTCAAGTTTTTTTCAATAGGATTCAGTATTTATTTCGCAAGAAGAACGAAGGATTGAGCAGCATTCCGGTAAACAATGTTTTGAATTGGTTAATGAGGAATCGAAACTGACGTTTAATAATTCAAATATATATGATGTATGCACATTATTGCCATATGAAAGCTGTTTGTAGCGCCACTACCCTTGGGCCGGGCTGAAGTTTGTTAGGCTTTATTTGCGCGAATCTAAATATCTGATTCGCCTTTCCATTATATTTACTTTTTTACAAATAAATTTGGTAGAGACTTTAAATGTAATCTCTGGTTTTAAGGTGCGCCCAGACCGCCGCTTAAAATACGGTGACGGTACGGAATCGCAGTGACGCATCGTATCCGTACCGTTTTTATCGCATGCCCTCCACACCGCCGCTTAAAATACGGAGTCGGTACGGAATCGCAGTGACGCATCGTATCCGTACCGTTTTTAACGCATGCCCTCCACACCGCTGCTTAAAATACGGAGACGGTACGGAATCGCAGTGACGCATTGTATCCATTGTATAATAATTCAGTGAATTAAGGAGTTTGACCTTACAAACGGTCCAGAAGTTTTGAATTTTTGATAATATGTTGTCTAGGATGGTTAGTGTTTAAAATGCAATTTTATTTAATAAAAAAATAAGAGACTTCAAAATAACTGAAAAGCCGAAAATAACCCGTTCATGTACAGATTACATTTGAATCACTTTTTGAAGTCGGTGCCAAACCTCACGTAAACTAGAATATAATAATATATAATATCGAACAAAAATTTGCGCGGCATCATTTTTCATAGTTTGTTTTGTTTGTTTCATTATGCTGAAAGAGTTCAAAGTCCTAGCATGCTTACAATCATGAAGACGGAAAATGTTCAATTTTGCGTAACTTGCCACTTAATTTTTTTTTATATGAAAACAAATGAAATGTCTTCTGAAGTAATGATCAGACAATTCCATCACGTGCAATAATTTTATTCTAACCATTATGACATTACAATATCTACACATTTTTTTTAAATTCTAGAATATAGAAATAAATTCTAATGAACTGGTACACCAGTAATCCAACTTTTAAAACTAAGAACTTTCATTAAAGTAGTTCAGCACTTGTGAGACAGCCACAGGTGTCTCATCAGTAACAGAGGTTTAATGAACGGTATACTTAAGTTATTAAGCTTCTTCAAGCGCACTTAATCCCATGCATATGTAATGTATTTGCTTTCTTAATTTGTTTCACCATCTTATCTGGAGCGACTGCACAATAAACGGCGGAATAAACCCTGTACCCTATAAGACAGGTTTTCCTAGTTTAGGGCACAGGATCGCATTCTTAGGCCTATTGTTAGCAACCAACTAGACACGTAAATGCGTGTTACTCTGTAAATTTAATCCCATCAAAAACATAAATGTAAAATGAGAGCCAAGTTCAATATCGCGTGCACTTCGCCGACAAAAGAATTGAGATCTGCAAGGGCGCCAAGTTCTTTGCCCTAAAATTTTAAGATACAAGGACATGCGACATACTCGATGCATTTATTTTACTTGGGGTGTAATTCAATATCAAGATTGGACTTGGCTAGTTTTCACAAACTAACTAAATTTTATAAAAGAAACATAGTCATAGTTCATTATCAAGCTAACAGTAGGTATAAGTAACAAGACGTACACTAACTTGCGTACTTACCTTTACGAAAATAGGTTAATGATTTGATTGATTTTGATTTATAATATAAATTTATATTTTAAAACTAGCCAAGTCAAGTCTTGATATTGAATTACACCCCAAGTAAAATAAATGCATCGAGTATGTCGCATGTCCTTGTATCTTAAAATTTTAGGGCAAAGAACTTGGCGCCCTTGCAGATCTCAATTCTTTTGTCGGCGAAGTGCACGCGATATTGAACTTGGCTCTCATTTTACATTTATGTTTTTGATGGGATATCATTACTTTTTGTACAGAAATTATTATGATGTGTAAATTACTTAATTATTATTTGTTAATTAGTTCTGTGTGCTATTCTAGTACATCTTTTGAAAGTTTTGAATAAACAAAGAATTTTCCAAAACGGTTAGTACGTATTGGATTTTTATGTGCATGTATGTGTGTGTGCGTGTGAGTGTATAGGTATGCTATTCTAGTATATCTTTCAAACAAAAAAAGAATTTTCCAAATCGGTTTATAAATGACAGAGTTCTGAGGCAACAACCATCAATAATAATAATAATAAAAAAAATTAAAAAATCACTGTTTTCGATTTTTATATGTATACACACACAATTACTAAGCTGGATGCCAAATTTCACCTTTCTAGGTCACCTGGAAGTGGGTTAGGTTTTTGATTACTAGTGAGTCAGTCAGTCAGTGATAAAAATACCGTTTTTTGGACTTTAATATCTCAATAACTATTTAATCTATATTAATGAAATTTGGGGTTCTACTTGTTCTAAAGGATCTTAATACATAAGCCAAATTTCATTTTTTTATGTTAAATAGATTTGGAGTTATGGGGGGGTCAAAAGTGGCTCCAAACGGTTCGTGTAATATAACACACGGCTGCTGCTCGCCAGTTCCTGCGGTGAACTTGGCTGGACACGCTGCCGCGTGTCTAGATTTAACTAGGCTAAAATGTTTGATACCCAATAAATCCTTTTCATTTTCATTTGACATACTCTTATATACTCACTGTCATTTATACTCTTAATAAATATTAAAATTAAACTGCTTAGACAGTATTTTTGATATAAATTGCTAGTTTAAAATCAGATTAGATCACCGCTATTATGTATAAAAAGAATCAATATTTCATCATTACGTTTCCAATTTCCCCCTCCGTTTCGGTCTTTGTATACCTATTTTATATTTCAAAGATAAATCTGAGCCTAGCGACATCTACGAGTATAAGAGAATAATTTTATAAACTGCATACCTACAGCTATTATCTACATTTATGATTTTAATTCAACCAGATATAAATAACATTTTGTTTCAGACCGCCTGCTCGGCAAGTTCATGCTTGGCTCGTACATGTTCGCTCGAGGCCGCGCCCTGCAGCACTGGAACTCTGCCCTCGCCGCGCCCATGGAACAAGTCAAACAATGGCACCCGCTCACTATATAAACGACACGGCCAAATTAAGGAGCACACGATTATATATCATACTCAAACGTTAACGTACGTTTTTAATTTAGTGATTGAGTACTTTGTTTATGATAGACTTTATTAACGGATTGTGTCTTGTTTGAATAAATAAATACTGGAACTCAACCCTCGCCGCGTTCTTGAAACAGGTCAAACAAAGGCATCCGACAACTAAATGACACGGCCAAATTACGGAGCACACGATCATATGTCATACTCAAACGTTAACGTTCGTTTTTAATTTAGTAATTGAGTACTTTGCTTAAAAATGATATAATAGACTTCATTAACAGATTGTGTCTCGTTTAAATAAATAAATACTGGAACTCAGACCTCGCCGCGTCCTTGAAATAGGTCAAACAAAGGCATCCGCTCACTAACTAAACGACACGGTAAAACGAGCAACCGATCGTATATCATCCTAATCTTTTTAATTTAGGTCATGGGCTAGGAAAAGTGCAAAACTTAAACTACAAATTTCAAGGCGTTTTTTTATTTCTTGATTTCAAGATAACACTGGATGTCTGGATTTGCTGCGTCTATGGCGCAAGTAAAGTCATTTATGCCTTTGCTCACTAACTAACGACAACCCAGACAAATCAAAGAGTTCCTGATCGTAACTATATCGTATACTATATTTATACTCGTATAAGTTATTGTATGTTTTTAATTTTATTTAGATTTATTATGTATTACAGGAAGTTTATTAAGGAATGAGTTCTCCCTTTTTGAAAAAAGGGCTAAGAGAACTAATGTTTTTTTTTTCCTGATCGAGGACGCTTATAATGAAAATTGTAAATGCTTATGTTCCGCTACATACTTTGCCTTTGCATTTGGTCACGATTGTCGTTTGACATATAAATGAGAAAACATTCATCACTTCCCGATACCGTAATGAGTAACGAGCATGAGCCTTTATCTTATATCGATCGATAAATGCGACCATCATATTCCAGTCAGATGGCTCTTCAAATGTTATTTTCAATTTTATTGGCTCGTCACATCAATTGGGACTACCAATAAAACTAAGATCCCAGTTTTTTTACGAATTTGTAACATATAATATGTAGGGCAATTTAAGATACGAATTTTAACCGTTTCCCAATTAGATGTATTTATTGTCTTGCTCCCAAGACATCACTATTGGACATGACACTATTTCAAAACGGCAAAGACAAATGAAAGTAAAAAAAAACAATATGAATAACTTTTAACATGTGTCATACTGGCACAATCAAATTGTTTATTGCAGTATAAAAACCCTATTTCCCGAAGTGGTTTCATTATCATAATCATATCAGCCGATACACGTCCACTGGTGGACAAAGGACTCCCCCAAAGTTCCCCATAACGATCGGTCTTGCGCCGCTCTCATCCAATTTCTGCCCGCGATCCTAACCAGGTCGTCAGTCCACCTTGTTAGGGGCCTTCCACGCTGCGTCTTCCGGTCCGCGGTTGCCACTCAAGAACCTTTCTGCCCCAACGGCCATCGGTTCTACGAGCAATGTGCCCCGCCCACTGCTATATCTGAGCTATATCTACAAACCTTGGTTCTCTTGCGTATCTCATCATATCGGATTCGACCCCGCAAGGAAACTCCGAGCATAGCTCGAAAAATAACATAGGTCGTAAAAAATTTGTACCTCCCAACTCCCGATACGTTAATTAGCCTTTACAGATAGGCATTGATGTGAAAATCCACTTTATTAATCCCCATGACCTGTGGCTGAACATGTGGCGACTGAAATTTGAATATTGAACACGGGACGTCGCTAAAATTGGTTATTGGAAAATATTCCACAGAGATCCGACGCTTTGATACGAGGAAGTGCTTTTAGGTCGCGCGAGTGGCATTTCTATTTATATATGACCTGTTTAGGTTCTTGTTATGTATTTTTATTTATTTATGAAGAATTAAATTAATAATAAAGAAATGATAAATATTAAGGGACAACCTTACACAAATCGACCTAGCCCCAAACTAAGCAAAGCTTGTACTGTACCCATACCCATAGTACAAGCTTACTAGACGACGATATACATAATATATACGTATTAACTTAATTACAAAAGAAACCTAACTAACATAAAATATGCTACTCCAAAAGTGTTTTTAATCTTTTTCTATTTCAACCACATTGTCTTTTATAACTACTATTTAAACATAATAAATACCTACACATACATAGTAGCGCAAAAAATTTATCATATTCAAATATTTGAATTTAAAGGTTATTTGGATCCAAAAATAGTAAAATAGATTAACGAATACAAAAATAATGTATTATTTTTAGTTTAGTGGCAATTACCCATGTATAAAATGATATCAAAAATGCGTATTTTTTTTAAAGTCGACGCCACCATTTTAAATAACTATTTCGAAAAAAATAGACGTTTTATTTGCTAAAACTGAAATGGCGGGTTAGTGTTTACTTCGAATACCTTTTGCGATTGTAAAGATGTGCCATTTTTCAAACAAATTATAAAAATATAATAGATTTTATGCCGCTACTATACAGTTAAGAAAATGAAAAACTTACCTTTTTCGCTCTTGTCTCAATGACAATAAGGACTTAAAAAGGTACGCCTTTCAGTTTCCTTTACTGTACTTACATATTTTATGAAATATATCTTATGACATTTTTATAAGACTTATACATTCTCTAATCAGGGATTTTGAATAGTTAATAGTAATTATGTTCATTTTTATTTGCTTACAAAGTTTTCAGAATTCCTTGTGCATCATTGTAAAAAATTAGATAATGAGATTTTGTATCGTATTCTGTAAATACGTATAATTTTATCAAAATTCCTCATATTTTTGTAATACCCTTTTACCTATCTTAACATATTTTATCCTAACAAATAATTATTGGAATCCAATCTAATCTTACTTACTATTGCATAGATACTAAGGATAGCTTTATTTATTAAACACCAAAATAATCTTACATCTTATATCACAGCTTTGATTTGTTACAAAATAATATTATATGTAGCTTTATAAATTGAATATGCAAGGAACTAAGAAACATATATTTAAATTATGCCAAAGAACTATTTTATGAAAATAAATTGTATATGACTACTCAATTATGTACACCTATATATGTGATAGTTACAGTTACTCCGATGGGTCATACATTTGTTAGGGCTAATTCAGAAGAACATAATAGTAGCGTGCAGCATAAATTTCATTCATTAATTCATTCATAAATCTTACAAACACGTTCAGTCTCGTAAGTCTCGTGACCCGTATTTGGACCGATGAACAGCTTTCGGAAGTTCGTGGCTCATATACGGAACTGGAAAGAAAATCAAAGAGTTGGAAGAAATGAGCGTAAGAGATTCAACCATATGCCCCGGAAAACGTGAATATGTTAATTCGAGTAAAGGTAACTGAATCATTTGGGTGTGTAATGATCGATATAAAAATAAATGGTATAAGTAAGTATGTTTGATATAACAACATTTGGTATAACAACATTTGGTATAATGACTCATTTGATATAATAAACGTTTGGTATAATTTCAAAATATCTATTTTTATTTCGTATACTTATCATTTGGTATAAAACTTATTTCCTATAACCATCATATGGTATAACAACATTTGGTATAACAACATTTGGTATAACAACATTTGGTATAACAACATTTGGTATAACAACATTTGGTATAATTTCATATGGTATAACAACATTTGGTATAACAACATTTGGTATAATTTCGCTCGTCCTCGTACCTAACCATGACTCTATTACAATTTAACTTTCATGTTTGAGCAGTTTGAGCGGGTATTGAGCCTTTAAACGTATTATATCCCATTTTTTTTTTGCCACTTTTTTCCTTTTTTTCCCTCTTTTTTCCTTTTTTTTTCTATCCTAACCCAACCTAACCTACGTTTCTCTTGAACTTTGGGTTTAAGTTTTTTTTTATTCGGGGGGCTTCGCCCCCCGAGCCCCCCTGTGGCGGCTCTGCCCCCCGCCCCCCTATTTCTCTATACCCTATACGTTATGCCATTTGAACGTTAGATAAAATAAACGTTATACCATAAATTCATTAGACGAAATATGCATTATACTAAAAGAATGTTATATTAAATGTTATTCGATAAAATGATCAGTATATGAAACAATAATTATATCAAATGTTGATATATTAAGTGTTGTTATATCATTCAATCATTATATCAAATGAGCGTTATACCGACTGAAATTATATCAAAAGTTGTTATAGCCATCGTTACGCACCCGAATCATTTATATGACAAGAATTTCATTTTGCTTGTTCTATTCAATAATCTGAGCAGAGGCTTGGTGTTGATATACGAGCATCTACTATGATAATATTAATAATGACTTCAGTTATTGTTACGTACACCTGCAATTTCACATTCACAATTTGTTGCCATTTTAGTATTTTATTTATCTGTGTCAATAGACTTAACGGTATATATACATATTTAATATAATTGTCAAAAAATTCAACTGAAATTTGTGGTCAACGTTACAAAGTCGGCTACTATTTTTAAATATTTATTTATTATATTACTTAATAATTAATAAGTTAAATGTATACTAGATAACGCTCAGATATAATTGAGTAGATGTAATAAATGTTTTAATATAATATGTTAAATTTTATAGTAGGACCCATCGATAGTAATATTTTAGAATTATATATGAATTATCGTAAAAATATACACATATATTATGTAGTGTCGATATAATTTTATGCAAACTGTCAAAGGAATAAATGATGTTACGCCAAATTGGCGAAAATGTGTTGTTTCTCATTTATCATTCCTCGCAAAATATACACATATATTATGTAGTGTCGATATAATTTTATGCAAACTGTCAAAGGAATAAATGATGTTACGCCAAATTGGCGAAAATGTGTTGTTTCTCATTTATCATTCCTCGCAAAATAGGCTAATAAGCGCCTATCCTTGGAATCCTTGGAATTGCGTCATGTGCAAAATCACGATTTTACAGGACAGCTGTTCAAAGGTTCGTTTAACCGTAACTTTTTGTCTGCCAGTATAATTTAACAACATTTTGGATGGATATTAAGGTAAACACTTTTACGAAACCCTAGGCCGTAAGTGAGATTTTCTGCCCGTAAGTGGGGCTAACATATGTATTCAATTTCTCTTGTGAACATTGTATTAGAGCAAGGCGATACTCTCAACATACTAAGATGAATATTTTTGTAGTCTACATGAATAGATGTCTTATTCTGGTCCTCTCTTCACGCCAAAACGACTGGACAGATTTTAACCGATTCTACAGGGATACCTGGATGTCTAAAAATGGTTGAGGAATACATTTTACTAAGTTGCGGGCACATTCTAGTATTAAAATTAATAATTTATTGTTTGGTGCTGCCAATAACGAAAATGCTATCAAATTTACGTAGTCTGGTCCTAACATAGGTTCAGAGTTTTCACTGTCGGGTTCGACATCAATTGAAAATGTGACACTCGAGTCGCAAAGGGTTTGTTCACAAGAGCGCAAATATTGGCTCTACACTCACCCACAGCTCCCAATTCATCGGTTGTCGATGGCGATGCGAAAACTTGTAGTGGCCCTGTGACCTGTAGACCCCGCGATATTTTTTGAAATGCCTAAAATATCACGCTTTTTACTTTTTCTACCTCCATCCGCCACTTTAAAATTATTTAAAAGTATAATCATAATTTATGGTTTGGTTCGAGCAATGAAGTGATTTTTTTATATTTTTATTTATTCATCTACGGTACGTTACGGCTATGGTAATCGATGACTTTATTAAATCTTTATTTCACAATATGCCTTCCAGTTACTAATATTTTTTATGAAGTAAAATACTTATATTTTTTTTATGAAGAATATTGTTGTTAAAACTTTCCTAAGACAATTTTCCCGGCTTGGGTGCTACGCAAGCTACCTTCTAACCTATTTATATACCGTGTCAGATACCGTGGTTAGTATATTAGCCACGCATAGATTACATTAGTTGACCACAAAATTATACCTCGTCTCAGTATTCAGCAGCACACTGTATACACATTCATTTGCACCGTCTTCTTATTGATCCGAAACGGGTATAAATTTGCTAGACAGACAAAACTGCAAACATTGGTTTAAAAAATTTCGATGTAATTTCACTTACCGAGCGAACGAAGCATCACCTTTTAAACTTGTCCCGACTTTCAGATGTTTTCCTGTATAGGTCGCATTTCTCAATCAATTTCCGTGTAAAGATTGTAAGCAAGTTCGATAATTATAAATATTTTTGTTAATTCAGTTACTTCTTCTTAATGTCTTTAAAATGGGGGTAGAATAACTAAAAAATGGGCAAGTGCAAGTCCGACTCGCGCATTAAGGGTTCCGTACCTATATATAATCTATAACAAGTTTGTTGTATGGGAACCCCCCTTAAATATTTATTTTATTTTATTTTTAGTATTTGTTGTTATAGCGGCAATAGAAATACATCATCTGTGAAAATTTCAACCGTCTAGCTATCACCGTTCTTGAGATACAGCCTGGTGGCAGACGGACGGACGGACGGACGGACAGCGAAGTCTCAGTAATAGGGTCCCGTTTTTACCCTTTGGGTACGGAACCCTAAAAACATATTTCATCCATTTCGAAAAGTATTTGCAAGGTCTACCAATACAGAGCCACTAATATGTATAGGTAAGTATGTTCTACACTCTGTATATTAACCACGCATACAGAACATTCATCCATCAGTGGCCACTCAATTATTCCACGTTTCAGTATTCAGTAGCACATTGTATACACATTCATTAGCACCGTCTTGTTGATCCGCACCGGGTGTAACTCTGTATACGTTATACCGTATCCGACTACATCGTAGATGAAGACAGGCGAAAGGGTCCTGCATCAATGCAAATTGCCTGTTTGTCCGTAATAAATAATCCGTAATAATGTAAATGCAAACTGTCAGGTTCACACAAGCTACGCTTATGGCTTTAGATGCCGTTGGCAACAGAATGTCGCATGTGCATAGGATACCTGCCAACTCAAGTGACATTCAACTATGGGGTTCGTGTGAAAACTGAACCAAGAACCAACCGAGATGAAATTCAGGTTATTACTATTAGATACCTATTAGGAAAACTGCGTGTTTCATACCTATCTACAGTTCAATGAAATGCCCAGATTATATTATAACAGTAGGGCTGTGCAGATATTTAAAAAAATTGTTTTGTTAGATTCGTTTTTTATGTTTTTTTTATTACAATCATTTAAGTAACATTTGTAGTCGCTTCGACATCAACTAAAAATGACATTGCAATTTTAGGAAGTTGACCATGCTATAGTTTTACGCTGTATAAGTACCTACTTTCGTAGAATTGCTAGTTTATTGAAGTAAAGGTAAGGAGATAATCATGATAATATAATATTGTAAAGTTGCTCGTACCTGGTACAAGAGGTGTCGGCGACCAGCTAGGTGTAGCTGCAAGAAGTGTGATGGGCACATTTACATTCAACGTAAAAATATATATAAATAGAATACAAATTAATATTGAACTCAGGTGCGCCCACTTTCATGAAATCATGACAGTCGTATTTCGAAATTGTTTTCTAAAATTTATTTTAAGTCTCCCGAACGAGTTTGTTAAGGAACTCCAATAAACTGGGGACTAACAACAAAAGTGAAGCCTGACAAACACAGTCTCAATACAATTCAATTGGAAACTTTTCGTTCGTAATTTTATACTGAATCGTTTTGCGGTTTAATATTGAGGGATTGTTTTTAAATTGTGAGTTTTTATATAACAGCTTATGGTACATCTTTAGAAGAATTTATCCCATATTCTCGGGTTAATAGTATGGGGGTAATATCGTTTCGATGTTCAGTAGAGCGTGTCGCGACGATATCGTAAAATGCCACTTGACTAACCGCTATTTACGGGTGGTATCTAATCAACCCCTAATGTACTCGTATATGTATGAAGACTTATTAAATGATGATACTACGTAACTTGGTACTGGAATTTTATTTTATTTTTTGATATTTAAATTTTATTATATTTCATTATTTGGTGTACCTACGTGGTATATATATATATGTTAGCGCCTCTCCAACTACAATGAACTAACAATTTCTATTACTTTAATTTATTTCGTAAAATCTTTAGTATTACTTTGTGGGTAGACCAATAATGATTTGCATGCCAATGTTCATTATAAATACAATTAATATTAAAATAAATTATATTAGATTTGTTAATACATGAAATTAAACTACGATTAAATGCTTTAGAATCAATGAATTTACCTATTAAGTAAAATTGGATGTTCAATTAGTCATTTGACTCAAGAGTGCAGGTGCATCTTGTTGACATTACCTTATAAAAGGCTGCAACATCGTTAAGCCCGCATTCTTGGTCAGACACTCGAAGAAGAAGGTCGTTAAATGCAGTTTGTCCATCACGTGATTGTCTTATTTAAAACCAGTATGGATCCCCCGCTAACATCACACCCGCAGAAGCCGGTACACAACCCTACGCTCCACAATATCGAGACGACAAGAACAACACACGTTCGTCCTCCATCTCATATTATTCTGTTCTCGGCAACCACCGTAATAATGAATGAAGAAAATAAATTAACCCTTCCACGTCGACAAGTAAAATGGTTTGCTTCAAGTGAGGAACAGTGGGACACGTCGCCAGTCATTGTATCAGTAAAGGCAACGCAAGATCGGCGAACACCAAGGAACGACGCATGGCGTGTGCGCCTTGGCCCCGACGACAGATATTTTAAAACGCAAAAGGTCAGTCGTTCACTTTTCACTACGACTTTAGTACAGTGATTAAAAATAATACTGTAGCTTGATTCTGGGGTAGATGTGATAAAACATACTCAGTTTAGAGGGTATTTGTCAATAAAGTGTTACCAGTCAGTGCAAGTAAAAATTTACTATTGCGTTAGTAGAAATTAATAATACAATCGAAATTTTGGTGTACACTTAGCCTGACGTTTATTTTTGCGATGAGATAATATTTCCACAAGAAATTTTACAACAAAGGCTCATGATTAACATGACCGTTACGTAGTTTACTATTATTCTAAGTCAACAATGGAAACATTGCTGTACCCGTGTATCAAGTTAACGGCAACGGTAAAATCTACCCTCCATTTATAAGTTTGCAATCGTTGTTACTCACATTCCTCAGAACCGTAAATCTAAATTTGTTGACGTTTTGGATAGTTAATACCTACTTAATGTAATTCATAAACTATACGCCAAAGACTCTTAATTATTGATGAGCTTGAGATTCCATGATTGTGACGGCTATAGCTTAATTATTATTTTTTAGAATCTACAATAAGTAGTATTAATAAAGTGTCAAAGCATTAGAGCATAATTGATTTCATTTCATTTATTCAGTGAATATCAAATCAATTAATGCCTTATTATTAATTACAATAATATACCTTTTATTCGTATAATACTTATAATTAACTTCAATAGATGATGATAATTAATATTGATAATTTAAACATAAAATGTGATTAAAATTCTATTAAAACGTCATAAAGAGGCCTTATAAATTTAAAAATGGGTTTTCTCATATTATGACAAATATATCGATAATTTCAACCAAATTTTTAAAGAATGACTCAAAGGTAACTTAAGAATTTTTTAAAGTAAATAATACTTTTCCCTGAGTTCTAGATAGTAACTGTTAACAAAAAAATGCTTAATTTTTTTTGTACCAACCAACATTTGAAATAGCTTATTTCATAATACCCTTAATTTTTCGGTTCTTGTTCTTTTCATAAAATATTGGGCTCATTCTTACACATTCACAGTAAATTGTAGAATTCAACATTAGTCTTCTCTATTGTTGTTTTGTTGTGAATTTGCTTTTATGAGATATGTTCAGTATTGAGTTTGATTTAATATAATTTAAGTATCAGTCTGTCTTCAATTTAAGAGTAAGATGTTTAGGTAAATTATTTTAGATTAGCTTATAGTTTTGACTGTATTTCTTTTTTTTTTATTTCAACATTCTTTAGTAGAATCGTCTTAGTGAGTAGTTGATGAGCGTACAAATAAAGGTACTTACCTACGTTTGTCACAAAAACATTATTCGAAACTTACTGTGCTTTTTTTAAATTTCTTCCTTCTGTTTAGACTATATTCTAGAAAGTTGTAGATAAGATAAAATACAATCAGCATAATTTAAATATGGCTTAATCATTGACCCTAATTCATTTTTGAGAATTATAATGAAGGCATGCTTTTATTAGTTTCACTTGTACTAAGTAGGTCAGGAGTGACCGAGAGACCGAACTTAGTGATACTGTGCTTGGAGTTTTTGTTTCAGATGATCAACGGAACAAGTGCTCCATCGGAAGATTACAGGAGCGCCTCCTTGAACCAGTTTGGGCGTGCTCGACATAGTCTCGATTTATTTGAGCAACTGGGCAATATTAAAAAAATGGTTGCCTGTAAAGTCGGTTTTACGGGCGAAGGAAGATTTTACGTGACAACGTCTTATTCTCGGTAGAATATTTATTGATATGAATATTATTAAATTGCACAATAGGAACAATGAATGAAAATAAGAATTGCACAAATTTTAACTATAGAAATATATTTTGTTCTTCTTCCCTCTTCCCTCTTCCATCTTCCCTCTTCCCTCTTCCCTCTTCCGCCCTCTTCCCTCTTGTTACAGTAATGCTCGATGAATGAAAATAAGAATTGCACAAATTTTAACTATAGAAATATATTTTGTCTCTCTCTCATCAGACGTGAGCGGGCGTTACACTTTTTCATGAGTGACTCCGAGCCGCAACCTAATTTAAGACGTTGTCACGTCAAAATTTAAGTCCGCCATCTTGGATTTCAAAATCACAAAATGGACGTCATTTTCGTATCCGGAACCCCGAGGAACCTTGGAGATGACACCCATATCGATTTTTAAGAAAAAATAATGTCCGCCATCTTGGATTTCAAAATGGATGTCATTTTCGTAATCGGAACCCCGAGGAAACTTGGAGATGACACCCATATCGATTTTTAAGAAAAAATAATGTCCACCATCTTGGATTTCAAAATGGATGTCATTTTCGTAATCGGAACCCCGAGGAACCTCGGAGATGACACCCATATCGATTTTTAAGAAAAAATAATGTCCGCCATCTTGGATTTCAAAATGGATGTCATTTTCGTAATCGGAACCCCGAGGAAACTTGGAGATGACACCCATATCGATTTTTAAGAAAAAATAATGTCCACCATCTTGGATTTCAAAATGGATGTCATTTTCGTAATCGGAACCCCGAGGAACCTCGGAGATGACACCCATATCGATTTTTAAGAAAAAATAATGTCCGCCATCTTGGATTTCAAAATGGATGTCATTTTCGTAATCGGAACCCCGAGGAACCTTGGAGATGACACCCATATCGATTTTTAAGAAAAAATAATGTCCGCCATCTTGGATTTCAAAATGGATGTCATTTTCGTAATCGGAACCCCGAGGAAACTTGGAGATGACACCCATATCGATTTTTAAGAAAAAATAATGTCCACCATCTTGGATTTCAAAATGGATGTCATTTTCGTAATCGGAACCCCGAGGAACCTCGGAGATGACACCCATATCGATTTTTAAGAAAAAATAATGTCCGCCATCTTGGATTTCAAAATGGATGTCATTTTCGTAATCGGAACCCCGAGGAACCTTGGAGATGACACCCATATCGATTTTTAAGAAAAAATTATGTCCGCCATCTTGGATTTCAAAATGGATGTCATTTTCGTAATCGGAACCCCGAGGAAACTTGGAGATGACACCCATATCGATTTTTAAGAAAAAACAATGTCCACCATCTTGGATTTCAAAATGGATGTCATTTTCGTAATCGGAACCCCGAGGAACCTCGGAGATGACACCCATATCGATTTTTAAGAAAAAATAATGTCCGCCATCTTGGATTTCAAAATGGATGTCATTTTCGTAATCGGAACCCCGAGGAAACTTGGAGATGACACCCATATCGATTTTTAAGAAAAAATAATGTCCACCATCTTGGTCAAAATGGATGTCATTTTCGTAATCGGAACCCCGAGGAACCTCGGAGATGACACCCATATCGATTTTTAAGAAAAAATAATGTCCCCAATCTTGGATTTCAAAATGGATGTCATTTTCGTAATCGGAACCCCGAGGAACCTTGGAGATGACACCCATATCGATTTTTAAGAAAAAATAATGTCCGCCATCTTGGATTTCAAAATGGATGTCATTTTCGTAATCGGAACCCCGAGGAAACTTGGAGATGACACCCATATCGATTTTTAAGAAAAAATAATGTCCACCATCTTGGATTTCAAAATGGATGTCATTTTCGTAATCGGAACCCCGAGGAACCTCGGAGATGACACCCATATCGATTTTTAAGAAAAAATAATGTCCGCCATCTTGGATTTCAAAATGGATGTCATTTTCGTAATCGGAACCCCGAGGAACCTTGGAGATGACACCCATATCGATTTTTAAGAAAAAATTATGTCCGCCATCTTGGATTTCAAAATGGATGTCATTTTCGTAATCGGAACCCCGAGGAACCTTGGAGATGACACCCATATCGATTTTTAAGAAAAAATTATGTCCGCCATCTTGGATTTCAAAATGGATGTCATTTTCGTAATCGGAACCCCGAGGAAACTTGGAGATGACACCCATATCGATTTTTAAGAAAAAATAATGTCCACCATCTTGGATTTCAAAATGGATGTCATTTTCGTAATCGGAACCCCGAGGAACCTCGGAGATGACACCCATATCGATTTTTAAGAAAAAAATATGTCCGCCATCTTCCCTCTTCCCTCTTCCCTCTTCCCTCTTCCCTCTTCCCTCTTCCCTCTTCCCTCTTCCCTCTTCCCTCTTCCCTCTTCCCTCTTCCCTCTTCCCTCTTCCCTCTTCCCTCTTCCCTCTTCCCTCTTCCCTCTTCCCTCTTCCCTCTTCCCTCTTCCCTCTTCCCTCTTCCCTCTTCCCTCTTCCCTCTTCCCTCTTCCCTCTTCCCTCTTCCCTCTTCCCTCTTCCCTCTTCCCTCTTCCCTCTTCCCTCTTCCCTCTTCCCTCTTCCCTCTTCCCTCTTCCCTCTTCCCTCTTCCCTCTTCCCTCTTCCCTCTTCCCTCTTCCCTCTTCCCTCTTCCCTCTTCCCTCTTCCCTCTTCCCTCTTCCCTCTTCCCTCTTCCCTCTTCCCTCTTCCCTCTTCCCTCTTCCCTCTTCCCTCTTCCCTCTTCCCTCTTCCCTCTTCCCTCTTCCCTCTTCCCTCTGCCCTCTTCCCTCTTCCCTCTTCCGCCCTCTTCCCTCTTGTTACAGTAATGCTCGATGAATGAAAATAAGAATTGCACAAATTTTAACTATAGAAATATATTTTGTCTCTCTCACTCATCAACCGTGAGCGATCAACCGTGAGCGGGCGTTACACTTTTTCATGAGTGACTCCGAGCCGCAACCTAATTTAAGACGTTGTCACGTCAATATATTTTGTCTCTCTCACTCATCAACCGTGAGCGATCAACCGTGAGCGGGCGTTACATTTTTTCATGAGTGACTGCGAGCGCAACCTAAATTAAGACGTTGTCACGTCAATATAATAAACAGGAGAATAATCCTCGATAATGATCGAATGCTTCGCGAGGCTATTGAAATCAAAGAATATCCCATTTTCAATATCACCGGCTTGGAATTCTGTTGTACATCTTATCAAGGATCAAGCAAGACACAAGACTAGAAACCTTGGGCCTCGAACGGTGTAAAACACATTAGTGTTAAAAGTAGTATATGTAGAGTATTTGTTTAAAAGTTTATCATAGTTATAAAATAAGGCAATCTGGGAGTTTTCTTTCGGCGGTTCTTTCTCCTCAGTAAGCCTTATAGTGAACCGCTGGTAGATATTTAAAAAATAATAATAAATACCCGTCTGGCACATGTGTAACTGTCTTTACACATTAGGCCCATCTAGCTGGTATGAAAACCTTTATTTTAAATTAATATTTATAAAATGGGTAGTTTGCACAAATGTAACTATGACAGAAATTGTATTTTTCTCAGTCAACCTTTGACAACGGTATCTGTAAAGGTACCGAAACGTCGTATAATTAATATACGCGATATAATTCGTTTCAATTGATTTATTTAAACATCAATGATAAGTATGAAATTAGAAATCTTCGGACAGGTTATATAAACATTGTTATCCCTCATAAGCATCTAAGGCCAATTCCAACACCTAAACTATAATTGAGAATTCTCGTGAACAGACCGTGTTAGCGACATTTAAAGTCAACGGCCTGAAGCGCGGCCGTACCAGTTACAAACTCGTAATCTTATTTTTGTTCAACAAGTGCCACAAAAGAGCACACAACATGTGCCACAAACAAAAGAGCACACACAGGTGCCACAAACAAAAGAGCACACACAGGTGCCACAAGCAAAAGAGCACACACAGGTGACACAAACAAAAGAGCACATATTAAGTGCCACAAACAAAATAGCACATATTAAGTGCCAGAAATAAAAGAGCGCAATTTGTGTGCCAAACAATGTGTCCGATTTGCTTACACCACCAGAATTATTACTTTTGATTACAAAAATTAAACACGCTCAGAGCACGAGCTTTGGATCAGAATGGCCGTGTTAGCGCCTCTCCAACTACAATGAACTAACAATTTCTATTACTTTAATTTATTTCGTAAAATCTTTAGTATTACTTTGTGGGTAGACCAATAATGATTTGCATGCCAATGTTCATTATAAATACAATTAATATTAAAATAAATTATATTAGATTTGTTAATACATGAAATTAAACTACGATTAAATGCTTTAGAATCAATGAATTTACCTATTAAGTAAAATTGGATGTTCAATTAGTCATTTGACTCAAGAGTGCAGGTGCATCTTGTTGACATTACCTTATAAAAGGCTGCAACATCGTTAAGCCCGCATTCTTGGTCAGACACTCGAAGAAGAAGGTCGTTAAATGCAGTTTGTCCATCACGTGATTGTCTTATTTAAAACCAGTATGGATCCCCCGCTAACATATATATAAATATATACCACGTAGGTAAATTTAATATATTTATTTATATATATATAAATTATGTCTAAATATATCACGTAAGTTACTCCAGTTTGAAATAATTTTTTAACGTACCGTCTCCATCACTTTACCTGCTATCACAAAATTCTAAAATTGTATCGTTTTCAAAGGAGAGGGATTATTATTTCTGAAAAAATGTGGTGAGTGCCAGCCGTACAGCTTCATATGTTGGTAACATTTTCTATGTCCTCTCATCACGACGAAACGGTTATCCAAAGATGATTATACAAGATGATTATTTTTTTGGTACTTGTAGACTACTATTTGATTGACAAGTAAAATGACACCTTCACTTTCTAATAAAATTACATTTAATAATATCGTACTTATAAGTATGTATAGGTATAACAGCAAGAGGGCTCTGATATTTGAAATTCATTTCATAACCGTGCATGAGATTAATTTCAAAGAGCCCTCAGTTTATAAAATAATTTTGTTGAACACGACCGCAATATTTACCGAAAATGAAAAAAATAATGGCAAGGAAATAAAAGTTTTCAAGCTCCGACGGAATGAAAAATAATTTTGATTGACAGTGAATGTTTTCAGTCATATGGCGCTTCAGTGATCAAGGGAAGTAATGAAATGTCCATAAATTTTCGCCAATCACCTCGATACTTATTCGACAGTCGACGTTGACGTTAATGTAAAAGATTTATTTTTTCTTTTTTGTCTGATTAAAATACATAAACGTTTATTCGAACCGCAGCAAACCTGAGCCAAAGAATGAAACAATAAGTCGACTTCAACCAGAAGAAATCGTATTCCCGAGAGAAATTGCCAAATAATGGAATTTTGAACTAATTACGAGTATGATACGTAGGTACGAGTACCTACACGATTTTTTTAGATAAAGGTAACAAGCTCCATTGGGAGTTGAGCTCGTATCTTTCATAATATATGCTAATTACTCGTACTTCCATAATTAAAAGGAAAGATTAAGTATTTGCATAACTCGAGGGAATTTCAAAATTCATATTCAGAAATTCAGCAGGTATACTACGGTGGAGGTTACATTTTATTGAAGTTTTTTGTATGTAAGTATCGAGCACTTAATTGGACGCTGTTTTCGTCTTAAACATATTATAAATGACTAGCGGCCGCCCGCGACTTCGTCCGCGTAGATTTTTGATGATGACAAAGATATTAAAATAGGTAGGTAAGGAATTTTATTCTTAGTTAATTAACCCCCTTAGGGGCAGAATTTTTCAAAACGCTGAAATCACTTTTTTGTATTTGATTAAGTAAGCGTTCTACAAAGTTTCAACTCTCTAGTTCAATAAATAAAGTTTCTCCCATATAAACATTGCACCCCTATCTAGGTGGAATTTTCTAAAACGCTGAAAGTACTTTTTGTGTTTTTTAATAAGTAATCTTTCTACAAAGTTTCAAGTCTTTAGCTGAAAAAAAAAAGTTCCCCATACAAACTTTTAACCCCTTTTAACCCTTTTAAAGGAAGAATTTTTGAAAACGCTGAAATTACTTTTCTTGTATTCTAATAGTGTACCTTTAAACAAAAATTCAAGTCCCGCGCTCAACAAAATACTTAATCTCCATACAAACTTTTAACCCATTTTTTACCATCTTAGGAGGTGAATTTTCAAAAACGCTGAAATTACTTTTCTTTTATTTTATTTTAATACCTTTTTACAAAGTTTCAAGTCTCTAGCTCAAAAAAAAAATTTTCCCCCATACAAACTTTGCACCCCTTTTTAACACCCTTAGGGATTGAATTTTTCAAAATCGCTTCTTAGCCCACGTTATAAAAGTAACCTACTGTGCAAAAATCAACTCTCTTACATTAGTAGTTTTGGCTGTGCGTTGATGAGTCATTAAGGGCTTCTTCTTTTATATATATATAGATTAACCCCTTAAGGGGTGGAATTTTCTAAAACGCTGAAAGTACTTTTTGTGTTTTTTAATAAGTAATCTTTTTACAAAGTTTCAAGTCTTTAGCTGAAAAAAAAAGTTCCCCCCATACAAACTTTTAACCCCTTTTTAACCCTTTTAAAGGACGAATTTTTGAAAACGCTGAAATTACTTTTCTTGTATTCTAATAGTGTACCTTTAAACAAAAATTCAAGTCCCGCGCTCAACAAAATACTTAATCTCCATACAAACTTTTAACCCATTTTTTACCACCTTAGGGGGTGAATTTTCAAAAACGCTGAAATTATTTTTCTTCCGTTTTATTTTAATACCTTTTTACAAAGTTTCAAGTCTCTAGCTCAAAAAAAAAAGTTTCCCCCATACAAATTTTGCACCCCTTTTTAACACCCTTAGGGATTAAATTTTTCAAAATCGCTTCTTATCTCTAGCCCACGTTATAAAAGTAACCTACTGTGCAAAAATCAACTCTCTCACATTGGTAGTTTCGGCTGTGCGTTGATGAGTCAGTCAGGACTTCTTCTTTTATATATATAGATTAAAGATGTGAGACGAGGTAAGCAAGTATTAGTGAAATATTAAGGGTTTTGTAGTCAGCAAGGATTTAACTATGATTACTTTTCTATCTCAGCCTTTAGGTTGTCCGTCTTCAGACCTAGGCGTCTTCCAAATATTTCCATCTCTTTATATCTTTAACCATATTCATGCAGTTCGTTCTAGCTACTCGCGTTATATCGCCTAAACATCTCATCGGGGAGCGACCCCTTCCTCGCGTGTTCTCCCATGGTCGCCATTCACGTCATCACGTCCAGCATCCTTCTGGTCCACTTCTATTTCAGTATGTTTACTGTCTATTTTTGAAATTGTATTGTTTTCTGTCTTTTCAATAAATGTTCGTGTAAAAGAAAAATATAAAATGTGGGTAGTCACATATATTATATAAAAAAAAATCTTTGAATTTTTTTATTCCTTGTTTCATGACATATTGAGCAAATTTTATTCATATAACTATAGTATGGTGTAGAATTTAACATTAGTCGTCATCCCTTTTGTTTCCGCTATCTCAAATAAGGGTCAAACACAAACGATAAGGGACCCAACTTTTGTAATGGGCCTGTAATCATTACAAAGGATAGTCCAGCCAGAACCTAAGGATTATATCTTATATTGCATATAATATTTTTTATAATCAGCTATGCCTTAGGAAATTACTGATTTGCCCAATAAAATTTAATGTATGCCTGTCTATGAATGACTTAGATTAACATTGAAAGTTTGATCTCGTTACTTTAAGATAAAGCTGTACCTACGCAAACGTTCGTAATAAAAGAGGTAATTAAACCAACTTTGATTAGCCGGTTGAACCGAAAACGAACATGTAAATCCGATCACGTAGATGCAATAAATTCTATCCCAGAATAGTGGGCGTGAAATTTAGACATTTAATTAGATTCACCATTAACAAAAACAACTCACTACGTGCCGCGACTCAAGCTAACAGCCTACACAATAGTGTGCACCTGCTTTTTATCGGCCAAAATTGTTGATTTTGCTATATTACGAGGAAATTCGTCGGTTATTGGACCAGATTTCCAAAAAAAGAATTTTCAGGTCTAATTTGCTAATTCCAATGCGCAACGATCAAGACTGGCCTAAGGCCTCCTCCAAAGTTCTCCACAACGATCGGTCATGCGTCGCTCTCATCCCATTTCTGCCTGCGATCCTAATCAGGTCATCGGTCCATGTTATTGGGGGCCTTCCCACGCTACGTCTTCCAGTCCGCGGTCGCCACTCAAAAACGTTTCTGCCCAGCCATCGGTTCTGCGAGCAATGTGCCCCGCCCACTGCCACTTGAGTTTGGCGACTGTCTGAACTATTTATATCTACAAGCTTGGTTCTCTTGCGTATCTCACCATTTCGGATTCTATCACGCAAGGAAGCTCTAAGCATAGCTCTTTAAGCATCTTTGAGCCTTCCTATGACGCCTTTTGTGAGCGACCACGTTTCAGTGCCGTACTGGCAACACACAACAGTATTTTGGGATAAGAAGATATTTCGCAGCTTCCAGAACGCTGCCCATCCGCGTTGCATTCGACGAGTGACTTCGTAAGCAGATATAATCGTCTAAAGTTTCTAGCGTAGAGCCTCCAACTTTATTAATATTACGCAAAAAAGTCGAGAAATACCTATACTATTTCATATTAGTGATTTAATCTTGCTTATAGATGCATTAACCTTATATAAACCCTGTAGAAATGCTCCCCAAGAGAGAGATTTGGGTAGTGCCTAGTTACAAAGCGTTTTAAGAGATCGGCCCCAAGGTACGAGGATTAATATGTTGACTGGTTACAAATGGCCAGGATTCAAAGACAGATGAGTTGACGCCGAAAACCTGAACGTACTCTCAAGGATTGGAAAATCAAAAGCATTTAATGGACGGGTCTACTTGAGACTCCATAATAAATGCGAAATTTTGCGGTTGCAAAACTCGAAATTATGCCTCTGAGTTAAGCGCTGGAAAATATTCAAAAGCGAATGAATTATTTCAAAAGTTTTTTTTGAAGTTTTTTGTGTTTATTTCGTGGTTTACTTGGTATATTTGGTATAGCTGGTTTTCCGAAAGTTTAAATTTTGTCCAGAATGCTACATTAAAATTAATTTAGTATGACAAACTTTGGTGGAACTTTTAGTTATTAAATGCTGCCTACACATACTCGTAATAGACCTATAGACATATAATATACCTTATTTTAGAGTAACGGTGTTTGGATTTCCGGCTGTTGCACACCTACAAACCGCAACCGATTTTAGTGTATTTTTGTGAGAATTTTGTAAAATTAGTATCGGCGGTAAGTTCATGTGTTTAACTTAGCACTTACAGTGTTTTGCTTCTCAAGTATGTGTGTCTTGCAGTGTTATATTTCCCAGGTACGGCAGTTTATCTTATACGTACTTAATACGCAGATTTCCCCAGTGTATGAGCGGCTAGTGTTCCAGACAAGCGCGCAAGTTAGCTAATGAACAAGAACTAGGTTCCAAGTGCAACCTAGTGTTCATCATAGGCGAACTTTGTTCAAGATACTAGCAAATATATTCACTAGCGCAGACAACGTTTTACCTAATAAGGTTCAAATCATTTAACAAAATGTTTACTGATTTTGTGCACTCTAGGCTAATTGTATGCGTACGATGGTTGCGTTTATCACGTGATAAATAAGTGACAAGGCATCTGTCACTCACACTCGCATGTTGTCAAAACGTGACGGATGCTTTGTCACTTATTTACGAGTATTGTATGATAAAAGCAACCAACATAGGCCCGATGGATACGTTATGTTTCTTATTCAATCTCTTTATTGCTGTTTTTATTAAATTTTCCACTTAATCCAGAATCAAACCGAGGTCCAATATAATTAATTGAATCAGACGTTACTTCGCGGAAATCCATATTAATTAAAATAATAATATTGCTTTGCTTATCCGCGATATAATAACGTGCCTGTTAATTAAAGACGGGTTAGCACAAATTAACTGGCACGTCATTATATCGCGGATTAGCAAAGCAATATTATTATTTAAATTTAATCAATGTCCATCCGTCCGTCCGTCTGTTTTTTGTTAATTTGAATGATTTCACATTAAAATTTTCAGCTATATGTGTATAAACCAGAGACTATTACGTGAATACGATATTTCGTTATTAATTCTTGCATTTATGAGCGAATGCATAACCTTACTAAAGTTTGTACAAACCTACGGGATTTACACAAAGGGAATACAGCGAGTATTTAATAAAATACGCCGAGAGATGATCATAGTAATTAAAATAAGGATATAACAAGAATAAATATTCTGTGGTTAATTATATTGTAATTCAGTGAGTGCGTTACATTTCTCTTTCAAAGAGAAATGTAATTTGATTCACTGCTTTACATTTTTCTTTCGTAATTAACCTTTGTGTCGATATTTACAAATAAAAATGTGGTATTTCCACATTAAGAACAGAATCGATAAAATGGTTCTATTAAAACATTTTGGTTCATTTTTGGAAATGTATAAATAATATAAAAATAGGTGTACTTCCTTTTCGCCGAATTATGTTTCGCAAACGTTTCATTTCGCAAAAGTTTCATTTCGCCAAAAGCATTTTTCACTGAAACTGTAAACTATTTCAGATTGTTGTAAATATCATCCTTTATATTAGGTTAGGTTAGGTTAGGTTTGTTTTATAACAATTCGAAATAGTTTACAGTTTCAGTGAAAAATGCTTTTGGCGAAATGAAACTTTTGCGAAATGAAACGTTTGACGAAACGTAATTCGGCGAAATGGCAGAGAACCATAAAAATATAATATGTACATAATTTGACTCAGACTTTTCTGGGGGCTTACGATGGTTGTTTTTATCACGCGATAAATAAGTGACAAAGCATCCGTTACGTTTTGACAAAATGCGTGTGTGAGTGACAGATGCTTTATCACTTATTTATCACGTGATAAACGCAACTATCATCGGCCCCCTGAAGTCACTTTCAAAGTTGTATGACGCCAGAAGAGTGGAACCCCAATGTCGACTTCCAGCGAAATACTAATTTCAAATTACCTTTCTGTCCACGTCTTAAAGGTAATGTCAATTAAGGCTACGACTGAAGGCTCTCCTTGGAAATTGAAATGTAAGCTGCTGGGTAAGCCAGTTACCGCAATAAAAGAAGTTAGCTAGTCGAAGTTACTTAGTTTCATTGCTAGTTCAATGAGTAGACAACATTAATTGGAGCGAGGGTAGCGAAGTGGCTAACGCGCTGGACCGGTAATCCAGAGGTACCGGGTTCGATTCCCGGGCCCTTCCACCAGGTAGCTCCTTTTTCAATTTTTCTTTAAGCTTTGATCTTTGTATTCATGGTTTAAACATTAATAGTTTGAACATTCAAAATGACCGAATAAAAATAATTGACCGAGTGAGCGAATCTTGGCTCAACATTATTTCGTTTGTTTGGATGTCCAGACGCTTTCCGACTGTAAAAAAAAAACAAAATTGTTACACGACAGATACACGGACACACTTACACGACCGATCTTATTATTAAATACGCACAAACGTTCCATCATCAAATATTCTACCTGCAAGCAGGTGACCTGCGACCTGTAGACAAGAACAGTCTGAAATATGGATAACTGGAAATCCGAAATTCGGACATATGAAAATATTTTAGACCAAGCTGTAACGGAGGCGCTTCTCTCGCTCGGTCAATAACTGATTTTACAAAATCATTTCCATTGACTTGTACACTTTAACGCTGTCATATGACGCGTAAGCGTAATCAATAGCCTAACTAGTGTCGGTCCGGCCCAGGGATAGTGGCGCTACCAACAGGTTTCATATGGCAATAGTGAGCATTCGTCATATTTTTGCATTATTAAACGTCACTAGTGATTTGTCAAGGATTAATCATTAACCAAATTCAGCACAATGTATACCGGAATGCTGCCCAATTCTTCCTTCTTCCTGTGAAATAAACACTCCATCCTATTGAAAAAGATACTTGACTTACATTACTGTGGATATTGGATTTATCATAAGTATAAAAAAAATACTTGAAATTTGCGGCATTTTAGTCATGTTTACTTTTGTCTCTATTTCACCGCCATCTATTGTACCTCTTCGAAACCACAATAATTACATATTTACATAATAGATGGCGCTATTCTTTTACAATTATTTTCGGTAGTTATTTAGTGTAAGAGATGTTTTTATATCAAGAAAGGTGCTCTTTGTTTACATCGGTAACTTTCACTGACTTTCAACGCGTAACATGGCTTGGGTTGAAAGACACCCTGTTGGGCAATAATATAAGCAGTAGCCCTGCCTACTTCCCAGTGTGAACGCGACTTTATCGGTCCCGATAGACAGTCATTTGCATGGAATTAGCCCGGGGATGAACGGACACGCCGGAATCGTAGCGAAACGATTTCAAATCGCTGCATCGTCGGCGTCAAGAAAGAAAATTAGAAGGTTCTGTGATGTTCTTCATCCTAGATTAATGAATCTCTTCGGAAGTTTTCTTTGGAAAATGATTTCATATAAAATGTGTGGGCTTCTTCGTCTTTTCAATAACATGTGTTATTGTGTTCCAGGTAAGGTTGTTTCTATGTTTTACCGTTGTACTAGCTGCGCAGCGTGGTGCTACCAGCTCAACCCACGGGAACACTATTTTTTTCGGGATAGAAAGTAGCCTATGCGTTAATCTAGGGTGTCAACCTACAATCATACCAAAATTTATCAAAATTGGTCCAGCCGAGCGTGAAGAAGTAACAAACATATACATAAACACACTCACAAACTTTCGCCTTTATAATATTAATGTGATACCAAGGGGCACTGCAGTAGCCAAGATACGTTTTATTTATCATCCGGTATTGACTCTTTTTCAGAACCATATTTAAAAACATAATCCAATAAATAAAGGGGGTTTTACCTTACATACGGTCCGGTAGTTTTGAATTTTTGATATGTTGTCTAGGATGGTTAGTGAGTGCCTAAAATGCAAAATGCACAATTCCCCCTCGTCCGCGCCCGCCGCCCTATTGAAAAAACCAGCAATTTCTTCAGATTTTTACTTATACCTTCGTTTAGGAGCATTTTAGCTAGAAAAGAATTTAGACAATGAAATTTACTATAACTTACTGTACAGATAGCAACGGAGATATGCACATCTAAAAAAAGTAAAAATTCGCAATTTCCAGTAATGTATCAAACTACTGGCTTATATTTTTGTTTAAACTCTCCTCCTACTCCTAAATTATTAAACAAAATTTAAAATGTAAGTTATAGTAAATTTCATTGTCTAAGCTCTTTTCTAGCTAAAATGCTCCTAAACGAAAGTATAAGCAAACATCTGAAGAAAGTGCCGTTTTTTTTCAATATGGCGGCGGGCGCGGAGGGAGGGCATTTTGCATTTTAAACACTCACTAACCATCTTAGACAACATATCAAAAATTCAAAACTACTGGACCGCTTGTTAGGTCCGTCTTGTACGTCAGTCTATATTCACTATGATGGTTGCGTTTATCACGTGATAAATAATTGACAAAGCATCTGTCACTCACACTCGCATTTTGTCAAAACGTGACAGATACTTATTCACTTATTTATCAGTGATAAAAGCAACCATCGAATCATAGGCCCCCAGGTCAACGAATATAGGCATAAACAGTTAAACATAATAATCACGATCGCATATATCTGTAACTAAATCCGAACCCAATGTTTACCTCATCAACAGCGAAACTTCATATCCATTCCACTTGTGTCAATTAAATGGGATCGTCCATGTAATTACTTCGGTGTAACATTCTGTAGATGTTTACTGAAGCGTGAACGATTTTCCGCTCGCTTGATTAAATAGCTAATTTATTTATTTATTTGCTCATATATCCTATTATAAAATTGTATAATCATAAGCATTTGAGCGAGTTATGTTCAGACTTCTCTAGCAAGAACTGTATAGGAAGGTACTTATAAAAGTTACTGTTATGTAGTAGATACACTAGTGGGTACCCGCAACGTCGTCATCCGCGTATTTTTTTCTTTACCGTAGAATGTAGATGGATAAAAATTACCCGATAACCATCTTTGGATGTCCAGCTATCCCTGTATCGAAATTGGTAAAAAAAAAACTAGCCATTTCGGCGTGATGCGAAGACAATGGAAATTATAAAAAAGATGGCGCCGGGATGGCACGACGCCGCGCGCCCGTACAAAACAAAAGCCGATCCTGCATCACGCTATTAACATTTTTCCTGAAAACATGACCCAAAGAAAAATGATTCTCGATACAAATCTAGAATTTTATAATATAAGATCTCAAAGTATGTTTATAAAATGATTGTAATAAGGCAAAATAGGATTTGCGTTGAGGTTCGCAGGAAACTTCTAGTTAGTTAGTCTTTAGAAACCATACAAGCAATGATATTACAATACAGTATGAGGCGTCCTTGTAGGTCCTGTTACAGGACCCGTGGGACTGAATTATACCCTTTCTGTAACGTTACACTACTTACACGACATTCCAGCCTTAATAGCATCGTGCGACCCTTCAGGCACATTATCGGCGACAAAAGGATGGCAATTAGACATTGATTTCATTAACAGATTGGATTATAATCGTACAACAGTGCCGATTTCATATTTTTCGAGAAATTCAATGTCTACGGCTATTTCAAATCTGAATTGTTTCTTTTATCAGTTATTACACAACAATACATTACATTTCAAATAAAAAAATATATGTAAGCTCACATAATAGCTGCAAGTCCAGAATTGTTTTAATTGGAATATCCCAATTAAAACAGTTTCTATATAGAAAGAAGAAAGAAATGCATTTATTCGTGACGTGAACATAGAACACAATTAGGTACAAATAGTGACAAAAATAATAAATAAAATAAAACAATAACTAACTATAATATTACTATGTACCAGACCCAGCACATCATCAAGCTGCTTCATAAAATATCTTCATTGGAATACTCAATGCTTGAGTACACACTAAAGGTTATGGTTGGGATTCCATTCCTTGTCCTGCAGTACATAAATAGTATCTCTTATGAATGGTCCTTGGATAATTTCACTTGTTGACAACTCGATGTAAACATGTAATCTTTGTATATACATTCATTGTAATCACTGAAATGTGAACAAGGTATGGATTAGGATTTGTCTATTAAAGTATCAATTATAATCATATAAATATGTAACAAGGAAAAATTTGGTAAATACTTGTAAAAGCAGAAATTAATATAAGACAACCAATGTTATTAGGTTATCCAATACAATTATCAAAAAATGGTTAGGCTATGCCATACAAAGGATAGTGATTACTTACCGGGCGAATCTTTTATTCAAACAAGTTTAGATATATTAAAATTCTGTTAAAATAATTAATTAAATCCAGGAATGGCAGCTCGAGGCTTTTGCCAATGTCAGTTTATTCACTTTATAAAGAATAAAACCATGAATAAAAACAAAAATTAAATTATTAAAACATGAGATGAAATGAACATGAACAAAGATGGCCGATGAATCCTCTGTTAAAATAACACAAGAGATTTCTTGCAGTCATCAATGTTTACATTCGAACCTTTTTAATATTCTATAATCTTTGGGTCAATTTGGAGTAGCCCCAGGGTTTAGCAATACATTGAGCAAAATGATTGACGTACTGACAGAATTAAGTAATTAAATCCTTCCGTCGCTGAACATCATTTTCGCAAAACATGATATTTTCAAAACACGATATTAGCAAAATATGATATTATCAAAACACGATATTAGCAGAACATGATATTCGCAAAACAGCATATTAGCAACACATCATATTAGCTGGTTATGACATTCGCAGAATATCACATTAGCGAGTCACGATATTCGCAAAATATTACGAACAAGAGTTTTGTTGCCTACTGTATCTAACCTGAAAAAAAAAATATTTTGAATGAGTCAAAGTACTTACGTACTTACTGTAATGTAGGAAGATATAAAACCAGATCGATGTACCGTCATTAGGTAAACAATTTTAATAGAGAGTACAATTAATGCTAATATTTATTGAATGATTGTGGTTGTTGAGAATAAGAAATATTTCTTAAAGTATGGGGGATTGACTGCAAATATTGAGGGAAAACATTGATCAATAACCATAGGCAAAGCAGAGATTAGCACACATAAACAATATCTAAGATAGTCTATGGAATATAGAATGTCGATGTTATAAAAGGTATCTCAAACATTTTATTTCAATGGAAAATATTAAAGATTAGATTTAGAATGTAATATTAATCATAAAATATACCCTGATTTAAGCTTTATTTATGGGTATAAGATTTATAATTTAAAGTTCTAGTCAATCAAATTGGAATATACTAACTCAGCGGTTTTAAAATTGGCTTGGTGACTGATTTGCTGACGTGGAACCAATTTCGCGCGGAAATCGAAAAATAGCCACGTAGATGGAATTATTAAAAAGTTAAGAACGGGTATAAAAGCCCATACATTGGGATAGGGATTCATTCAGTCTTCAGCAGTGAACAGTACAGGAACTCTCTCCAGGACCTCGGGTAAGAATCTTTCCAATAATATCGGGAATCCTAACGGTGACAACAAGATATTATTGGGTTTTATTTACTTAGAATAATGCCGGGAATACCGAACGGTGATAACAAGGCTTTATTCCTTATTTAATTATTTACTTTGAATATTTAGAAGGGGAGATCTTAAACCGAACGGTGATAATGACCGATCTCCTCTTTTAAAAAGGCAACTTTAACTCTGTGTCGGCTGGTAGACTAAACCTCAAAGTTGATGTCTATCAGTCTGGACTTAGAATCATTGCAGTTATACGAACATAATTCTTGCAAAAGAAAATATGTTAGTCTGGACTTAGTTCCAAATCAAATAGAAGCTCGGAGGATAAATTCCTATTGCCTTGTTTTGCTATGCGAACTGTTATTAATGCATTAATTTAATTTAACTAAGATTACCTTTTTCAAAATTAAAGTTCGTTACATCTAGCCCGCACTATATGACAATAAAAATTTATAACCACTTACCTAATTTTATAAAAAATGAGACCGAACTAAAATCGTTCTGTACAAAATTAAAAGCTTATTTAGTCGATAAATGCTACTATAATATAGACGATTTCTTTAATGATAAAGTTTAGAATCTGAAGTCTTAAAAATTTGTATGTATAACTTACTTAAAAAAAAATAGCTATTAAGCTGTAGATGCCCTCTCATATTGCTGCGCCCTATGCAGGGTATCACATGTAAAACTGCCCTATATTGTACCTACCTTTATAGCTATGTGATATGCAATAAACGATATTATTATTATTATTATTATTATTTCTTTTGTATGGTGTTGTGCCCTTTTATATGTGTTTATTCTGTTAATTCCTTTTGTTTTGTTTTCTTATCAGGGCTGTGTGTTAATTCTGTGATTATTTCAAAGAATAAGACTGCTAGTTGATAATAATATATCTGTATTAACTGGTGAATTTCTGTTATGATCAGTCATAGGGACAGAATTGGATACGGACTGATGTTACATATAATATCTGTCCTCACCTTACTAAAGTACCATGTTAGCATGTGATCATTTCATAGTTTAAGGAAATTCAAATTGATGTGTCACCATGTATTTTATTCTAGCCATATGACGGAGAAAAGTTATGTGCATAGATTGATTAAATTTAGACTGCTAATAGTTATGTCATTTAGTTTGATTACTAATATTTTAAAAGGTACATAACTTTCATCCGAAGTGGTCGAAGTAACCTTTTAGGACTATTTCAACCCTATCCATGGGATAACTTTGATTATTTGGAATTCAACTTTCACCTGGTCTTAGCAGTAAGGACTACTGCAATAATGACACTCCAATAGCCACGCGCGGTAACAAAGTAGACTCTTGATCGCTATTTGTGTAAAACCAATTAGGTCAGAAACTCTACGCTTTCTTTTAATATTTAAACAACCAGAGATAGATTTCAGCTTGGGATTAATGCAATCAGGTTTCATGGTGCAATCTCACAACTACCCCGTCAAAAGCGCTGTTAACACAACCCCTGAATGCATTTAAACCCAAGTATCTACAACTGGATTAGAGTTAATCATCTTAGGACAGATGGTCCACGTGGAGTTTCTGCTAATAATTAAACTTATGGGATCTGGCGGGTTCATGGGGATTTGCAGCAACATAATACTATTAAAAACAATTGATTTGGGAGACTCTACGCTTTCTGTTAATACTTAAAAAACCAAAGGAGGACATCTGCTTATGTTGGATGTGGTCGGGTTCCACAGTGCATTCTATCAACTACTCTCCTCCGCCACACGCGCTGTTAACACAAACCCCGATCACATTTAACTTCAGGTCACTTCAACTGGTTTTGAACTAAATATAATGAGTCTGATTGACTATGTGGAGTCTCCTTAATTATTACATTCACGGGATCTGGCAGGATCATAGGGATTTGCTGTGAAATAAAACTATTAAACACAACTCTTTTGGAGACTCTATGCTTTTAATACTTAAATATCCATATGAAAGTTTAACCTATGGTCGATGTAACTGGGCCAAGGCGCTTTCCCTAACTATAACATGTGAAGAGCGTCTTAACACAGCAAGCGACTGTTTTAGCAGTTTAGCTTTTAGGGGCTCAGTTACATATACCATAGGATTTCAATTGGACCTTAACTTAACTTCATGAGCCTTTAGTTGCTACATGGAGTCCCTTTAAGAGGTGAACGTTCTATCCTTGGCTCTATAACGACTTTGGCGTGTCAATATGTATCAGGATTGGGAATTCGCAGCAACATAATACTATTAAAAACAACTCTTTTGGAGACTCTATGCTTTTAATACTTAAATATCCATATGAAAGTTTAACCTGTGGTCGATATAACTGGGCCAAGGCGCTTTCCCTAACTATAACATGTGAAGAGCGTCTTAACACAGCAAGCGACTGTTTTAGCAGTTTAGCTTTTAGGGGCTCAGTTGCATATACCATAGGATTTCAATTGGACCTTAACTTAACTTTCATGAGTCTTTCGTTGCTACATAGAGTCCCTTTAAGAGGTGAACTTTCTATCTTTGGCTATAATGGTTTAAGCGTGTCAGTATGTATCGGGATAGGCAGAAGTATGCTTTGTGATTAATGGTTACATGACGACAATATATACTAAAAGGTTACTTAATGTACTCTTAGTGAAATGCATTTCATGGTTGGAGATAAGTTAAGCTAATCGAGTTGGCATAGGCAGAGCCTTGACAGCAATTCATAATTGTAATAATTAATTTACTGTTTCTAAGATTACCTGTTTGGTATATTGTTTCAATACTTAGAATGTAGTACAACTTTTATATCGAGAGAGATTGAATACTCATTTCAGCAACAATTTGCACAAAACATAAATTAAACAAACATTTGCTTAATTATCCAAAAATATAATTAGTATTAAGGCAGTCTGGGAGGTTTCTTGACGGTTCTTTCTCCTAAAGTAAGCCTTATAATGAACCGTTGGTAAAGTTAAATAAAATAACTAATTAAAGCCTTCTGGCACAATAATAATTACATTACAAAACAGGCCTGACTGGCAAAAATAAAACGCATTAAATCTTAATACAATCATACAAAGATTCAATATATATACTTTATTAACCTATAAGTTTTATTTCATTGTAACCCTATTCCTCTACTTTTAGAAGCCCTACATCTTAAGCTAGCTTAGTGTGCCTATTCCCACTATTAACCACTCAACTGCTTCAAGACCCTGTCTATGTAGTAGAATAAGTGCGGGGATGGAGGTTTTAATAGCTAATTACAGTCGATTGGTTGGTAGTTATTGGGAGGATAACACTCATCTCAGGCTAATTATTCAGTTCACAAAACCCTAATCTTCCTATCTCCTTTACCCATTATATGTCAATGGACTTAAGCTATCTCTTAGTCAACTTAAAGAATCAGAGTTACTATGCATTAACGTATACAAGGGTCCTGTCCACTAGAAGATCACGTCTTGGCCATTAAAGAAAGAGAAACATATTATTAATTAAATTAAAAAGAATATAAAAAGTCTTTATAGGGGGTGACTTGTAATACTATGACTGTACCACGAAAAGGTTCCACCTCAGCATGTTACTAGCCCAAAAGCCAGCGTTGATCTTCCGGTGGGACTATAGATGGCGCCACGGAGAACTGCACGCACGAGCGCCGATTAAAACAGTTTCGCATTTAGGATGCTTGAACCTGAACGTAGACAAGCGCTGCCAGTGTCACGTCAAGCATGATTGTCAAATGTCAGGTCACCTTCCGATATAGATATACCCACCTACCTTACTACCTTTAATAATACCTACGGTATTGGACTACAGTCAAACTAAATTGCATCATTGAAACCACTGAACACATTAAAAAAAAAACGGTTCCAAATAAACTACCTGCCACCAACCACTAACTTTTGGACATTATACTATTTTTAATCGTGCCAAAAACAAAAAACAAGACGTGTTTTGACTACTGATTTTTATGACGTCACAAGCCAGTATCTTCAAGATTTAGCTGATTTGGGCTGTCATCAAATACCGCATTGCGATACGTGACAATATAAATAATTATGACAATATAAAGATGCTAAAATATCATTACGTTATAAAAGAATGGCCTTGGCTTGGAATCCTATATAGGTTAATTTTGCACCATACACCCCCCTGGGACCAAATTCGAGAATGCCGTTTGAGAGATAACTTTAATGAGAAAACTTTATTAGATAACAGTGATATCGCCTTTGAACTGTCATTAAAAAGCGATTGCACTTGAAGCTCAGTGACATGTCTCATCACAATTTTGGAAATACGAAGGCGTCAATGATTGTCAAAAATGCTATAAATGCATATGATTTTCTGTTTTGAACGAAACGTAACTGACTAATTTCACGCACTACACGGTCAAAGTTAAAGTGTGCGCCTATTGCGCCTGTTAATTATTTATGCCGTCACATACAAAGGAAACGCAAATTAAGGGCGACCGGATTGACGACGTTGCGATGTTCTAGGGATATCGCCACTTGTCAAGTAGGGGCACGTCAAAAGTGACGGATGGCTATGAAAGAGTGAAATTTCCATCATCTCTCTAAAATTAGTCGAATAACCCCCCTGGTTATAATCGTATATCATAGAATCGAATTAAATAATGTGATCGAATATCAACGCAATAAATTTTATTTCATTACTCCTCCCGATTTCTCGAAAAATTAAGGTTCAGCGGTGCAATTTTTTTACCCAAGATGGTATCTCCGTCCTCTTCAATAAAACATGAAACCAACAAATA
The DNA here is from genome assembly GCA_947623375.1 of Apotomis capreana. NCBI lineage: Eukaryota > Metazoa > Arthropoda > Insecta > Lepidoptera > Tortricidae > Apotomis > Apotomis capreana. Next base: position 13,342,075 of record OX392514.1, read on the forward strand.
GAGATCCCAAACCGACGTGTAATGTGTCCGGCTGTTATTTTTGCGGTAGAATTTCAAATTAGGGTACGACCTCAGACGTCCGAGGTGAGTAAACACGACCAAAAACTCAGAAGTATTAAATACGCCAGAACCCTTGAGCCAAAGATGTAAGGTTCATTTTCACATATTGGTGTGAAAGAAATATGTTGGTGAGCCGGTAAACATCGCGATGGGATTTGTTTTGACGTATCCGATTCAAGACGGATAAGCGTAGGCGATGCGAAATGAAGGAAAGTAAAAGATATTTGGAGCTTGATTTAAAACTTTGCTGTACGAGTATCTACTTAAACTGAAGTTTAGCTTCCTTTTATCATCAAGTTAGTCAGAGTAACGTAAATAGCTGCAGCTTTTAGAATCAATAAGCTTAGAAACCTACTCAGAGCGTAAAAGTGTAGCCAGTTCTAGCGAGCCACGGCCCGTCACGGGTTTAGTTTTGTCCGTGTACGCATCTGTCACAACCTCAATGTCATAAGCAAGACTATACTATATCTATGTAAGCAAGTAATACACTCTCATCTATGTTGTCAGTCGTGGTACAAATGCGAAAGAGTGCAGTCGCATATCCAAGTCAATATATATACAGAGTTGCTAAAACCTACACAAAATTAAATTTGTACTATGGCATCTATAGGGAAAAAAGGTAAGCCGTTACTTTGCCAGTTACGCGAAATTATCTACAATGTTTATAAATATTTTGTAACTGAAACCGACCAATTTAAAAAAAAACATGAGAATGTTAATGTAAGTAATTACACTTTTTGTCGATCTTTAAACCCACATTTAATTATCCTAGTAATATAACATCAGTTGCTAATGCTCAGTCAAACCCTTTAAGGAATGTGGGCCTGAATATATATATATATATATATATATATATATATATGTATATTATGGGTTACCCTCATCTGGCAGAATAATATTGGTCAGAAATACACTTCGCATAACACGTTTCGCAGAAACACTTTCGGTCGAATGGTAAGGTGGCATAAAGGTATAGTTGGCATTACTACTACCTATTACCGCATACGACACATTTTGCAGCACATTGTTTTGTAGAATATCTCTTTGGCCGACTTTGGTTTAGCATAATTTTATGTACCATAATAATCCTATAGCATACGATTACAATAGCATAATTATTTTCTACTAGCAGAAAAGTGCGTTACGTAAACTTTACGTAGTAGAATATAAGTACCGTTAGGTACGACGACGAGCGGTTGGAGGAGCAGTGTTAGGTATCTTGCCGCCGCGGGGCAACTGCCACTAAATTTTAATCATCATCATCATCATCATCTCAGCCATAGGACGTCCACTGCTGAACATAGGCCTCCCCTTTGGACTTCCATATATAGCGGTTGGAAGCAACCTGCATCCAGCGCCTTCCGGCGACCTTTATAAGGTCATCTGTCCATGTTATAGGTGGACGTCCTACGCTGCGCTTGCTGGTCCGAGGTCTCCACTCGAGCACTTTTCGGCCCCATCGGCCATCTGCTCTGCGTGCTATGTGGCCTGCCCATTTTTAATCACAACAATTGTAATGCATAAATTAGGTCCTGATTCCACCTTAGGGCAGGTCCGACTTGGATAAGGTTAGGTGCGACGACGAGCGAAGCGAGGAGGAGTGTTAGGTTGAACTGAGACCCTAACGAGCGAGCGAGCCGCGCGGCATCGGCTGGCTACCATACCACTCCATGGACAAAATGTGTAATCACAACAATTTGTAATGCATAAATTAGGTACTGATTGCACCTTAGGGCAGGTCCGACTTGGATTAGGTTAGGTATTCGGCATATGTCCTGTACAACAAGATAAGACAATGAAGTCTATCTTGGAATCAAATGGTATTCGGCTTGACAAGTTTATGCCGCCTAAAATATAATGCAAAAAAATTATCTGCGAAAGTAGTATTCGTTTAGAAGACTGTTATGCTCATCAACATTATGCCAATATAAGATTCGGTATAATAAAAATCTGCGAAATGATTTATGCCAAAGCATACTCTGCGTAAGATGTTTCTGCCAAACGTTACTTATGCCAAGTATCGTTATGCAAAACAAATATATATCAAAAAAGTTTCTACAAGATAATAGTGAACCGTATATTATTTTTCCCCAACAACATCATTATAGCAATAACTATATATTATTACATCGAGTTCTACAGCTCTATATATTCCACGTGAAATCAAAACAAAACAACAACAAAGTACTTAGTTCTAAATTCAAATTCTGATGAACGATTAATCTAATAATTGATGTACATGGAAATTAGCATTAGTTTGTATTCGGAAATGCGATGATTGCCGATGTGCATTCTTTATCGCCGTTTACTGTACGTAAAGGTACAGGTACATTTGAAACGTATCAATAGATGACAAAACTGTCGTCAATAACTCTCATTGATTTTTATATTGACAATGACTTCAGTTTTTTGGTTTTGGTATCTTTCTTCAATTGTTCACGTCGATGTTCGTCGATCGTCGTCGTCTTGATGAAGCTCAAAATAGCAAAAGTTGATGTATATCGGCCAAGTTATATTGGTAATCGACCTAATGGTCGAATGGACATAATCGTTCAATCACGGCAGATCATATGTCAATCGAATTTGTCCCCAGTATTTCTACTTGGTCTATTACCTCCGACGTCGACATAAGGATAATATTTCCACATTATATCTAAGAAAACATTAATAAAGTAGCTTAATCAAAATACAAGAACTTTCCTTGTTTATTTATTTTACCGCCTAATTTGAGCTGGAAATCATTTTTATGCGTGCGGCTGACACTTTGTATCGAAACAATGGCACGGAATAACGAGTTTTCTGTTATGGCAAAAACTTCCGGTATACAGGAGTTTAATATTTTATTAATGTAAATACTCTTGGGATCGGGGAAAGATGGGAAACTTGCGTAGGCTGAAATGAATAAGAAAAGTGGTCTTATATTGAGCTTTGCCAAAGAAATGAATAATGGAATGAAACCATAAAGCGCTTATAGTGACTATATTTGAGGACAATAACCACCGCTACATACATACATACATACATACAGGTCAAACTGAGAACCGTCGAAGTCAGTTAAAAATAGTTATTTGTGCAACAAGAGAGCAAAGTTGTTTTTTGTTGCGAGTGCTGATTTTGAGTCCCGAGCAAGCGAAGGATTCTATGTTTCAATCACGAGCGTAGCGAGTGATTCTAATTCAGAATCCTGAGTGTAGCAAGGTACTCATCAGCACGAGATGCAAAAAACTTTGCTCTCGTGTAGCACACACAACTTTTCACCTCAACAGCGAGAACATATTCGACTTTTTGTACTTTTTCTTCCAACCATTCAGATGTTTAATAGTCTTTGTTGCTGATTTCAATGATATTATTAATTAGAAAATAAATACCTGCTGCTTGAAATCGAATAAGTATATTATTAAATTGGAATAATACGTTCCAGCACTGTACCAGTCCCTCACAACCACCATGGTTGTCATTATTTGATCACATTGGAAGATTGAGCAGATACATTACGTGTTTATTTAATTAAGCATTTACCTTAAAATTTTATTTGAAGCACATTAAATTTACCGTACAGATAAATCTCTGCGTACCCACATTGTACTTTACTTGCATATTTTATGTTATGTGTATGTGTTTTTATGTATCTCTCTAATAATTTTGTGGTATGTAAGTGCAAAGTGCTATTAGTAATGTATAAATAAAACTTAGATAATTTAACGATATAAATAATAGGTTGGTAGAAACTGTCCACGAGGTGGGGAAGAAATTTTTCAGACCCCGCCGCAAAGATAGACCCCAAAAACTATCCGATCATACCCTCAACCTCATGGCTGAACGACGTTCAATGACGCTGCAGACTTCTGAAGACGCTGAAGCATACACGCAGCTCAATAGACGGATCCATAGGTCCATGCGACACGATATTCGTTCCTTTAATACCAACCATATTAAAGAAACGATAGAGCGGAACTCGGGCTCCAAAGTGTTTGCCAGGGGCCTGTCTATGGGCCAAAGCCAGTTAACGAAGCTGAAGACAGAAGGCGGCAGTGTAGCGTCGACGAAGCCAGAGGTGTTGAGGGAGATCGAAAGGTTCTATGGGCAGTTATATACCTCAGTAGCCAAACCTATTGATAACTTGGCCAAAGACCCGAGAGCCAAGCTGACCCGACACTATACCGAAGATATCCCGGACATCAGCCTGTACGAGATTAGAATGGCCCTAAAACAGCTCAAGAATAACAAGGCGCCGGGTGATGACGGAATCACTTCAGAGCTTCTGAAAGCGGGTGGAACACCGGTACTTAAGGTCCTTCAGAAGCTCTTCAATTCCGTATTGCTCGAGGGAATCACGCCAGAGGCATGGAACAGGAGTGTGGTGGTGCTTTTCTTTAAGAAAGGTGATAAAACACTGCTCAAGAATTATAGACCCATCTCGCTTCTGAGCCATGTCTATTACAAGCTCTTTTCTAGGGTCATCACGAATCGTCTCTCAAGCAGGTTCGATGAATTCCAGCCTCCCGAACAAGCCGGGTTTCGAAAAGGCTTCAGTACCATAGACCACATACACACGCTGCGGCAAGTTATACAGAAAACCGAAGAGTATAATCTGCCACTCTGCTTAGCGTTTGTGGACTATGAGAAGGCCTTTGATTCCGTCGAGACATGGGCAGTACTAAAGTCCCTCCAGCGATGCCGAATTGACCATCGGTATGTCGAGGTGCTCAGGAGTGTGTACAACAACGCCACTATGTCAGTCCGAGTACAAGACCAGTGTACGGAGGCGATTCCATTGCAAAGAGGTGTGAGACAAGGAGATGTAGTATCTCCGAAGCTCTTCACCAACACAATGGAAGACGCCTTCAAGCTCTTGGAATGGCAAGGACTTGGCATCAACATAAATGGCGAGTACATCACGCACCTTCGGTTTGCTGACGATATCGTGGTCATGGCGGAGACGCTGGAGGATCTCGGTATAATGCTGGATGATCTCAACCGAGTATCCCAACAGGTAGGCCTTAAGATGAACATGGACAAGACGAAGATCATGTCGAATGTCCATGTAGCACCCAGCCCAGTATTGGTTGGGAACTCGGTCCTCGAAGTTGTCGACGAATACGTCTATCTAGGTCAGACGATCCAATTAGGCAGGTCCAACTTCGAGAAAGAGATCAATTGACGGATTCGACTCGGATGGGCAGCGTTCGGGAAACTGCGAAGTGTCTTCTCGTCCAAGATACCTCAGTGCTTGAAGACAAAAGTCTTCAACCAGTGCGTATTACCGGTGATGACCTACGGAGCCGAGACGTGGTCTCTAACTATGGGCCTCTTAAGGAAGCTCAGAGTCACTCAGCGAGCTATGGAAAGGGCTATGCTCGGGATCTCTCTACGTGATCGAATCAGAAATGATGAGATTCGTAGACGAACTAATGTCACCGACATAGCAAACAGGGTTAGCAAACTGAAGTGGCAATGGGCAGGGCACATAGCTCGAAGAACCGATGGCCGTCGGGGCAGAAAGGTTCTCGAGTGGAGACCACGTACCGGCAAGCGCAGCGTAGGACGGCCACCCGCAAGGTGGTCGGACGACCTGGTCAGGGTTGCGGGGACTCGCTGGATGCGGGTCGCTTCTATCCGGCCCATGTGGAAGTCAATTGAGGAGGCCTGTGTCCAGCAGTGGACGTCCTATGGCTGATATGATGATGATGATGATGAGATAATTTAACGTAACTTTGTATGTTGCAATCGATGTTCACTGAAATAATTAATTATTTTTTAGATAATAAGTTCTCATTAAGTGAAATGTAAAATTTCTTTTGAGAAATAAAGTTCTTTAACCATAACCATAATATTAAGAGATTTTGTTTATAGTTTAATTAATATTTTTACTCGTAAAACATCAAACAAAATAAATGCAATTAAAGTAAATATAACAATTTGAACTCGATATTTTTTAAAGTACGTTTCGAAACTACGTTAATGATAAATTGATGATGTCATAAATCATTGGTACGGGTATTTACAGTATAAAGTTGGAAAATCTTATCTTATTTGAACAATAATCTAGTGTGATGTGGAGAGTAAAAGATGTGTTGGTTGCTTGAGTATAAGGTTTATTGTGTATCAAATTAACATGCAATGCATTTATATAGCATCTACATGAAGAGAGTGTGTGTGTACATATACGCACACTACACCTCCCATCATGAAGAAAAAAAAATAGATTAACTGTAGTTGATCTAAATTTTTTTTTAATACCTTGAAATTGAAATTGTAAAAACAAGTAATATTTATAGTTGCAAAATGGCTACGTTAATTTTTTTTTAACAGTTACAATATAAATGAAAAAAAATTACACAATAAAAATACCGCATTATTATAAAAACACACAAATGATAAAATAAATGCTGGTCAGCAGTATCTAATACATAGTACTCTCTGGTAGTTTTAAAATGGTAAGTAATTAATTAATGTTCTGTTTCTGTTACGTTAGTTACAACAACATAGTACTGTGATACTGGGCGAGTAAACATTATAATGTATAATACAGTATACATTTTTATTGTTATTAAATTTCTCTATGATGAGGATATTTATGTTGAATACATTTCTTTTCTATAAACTATTCTATGAACTATACTCTCGCTTTTTCCGTTACTGATAAACAATTGATAAAAGAAGAAAATTATTGAATACAATTTAAACAGCTTATCTTAATACTACAAATTTTGTTATAAAACGTCTGATATTTTAAATGCTTTTTCACATACTAAATAATTTTACTATGACTATGTTCCACAAAATGTTCACAAAACCAAAATAGTTGTATAATCTTACATGGTACAGTCAGCGAGCTAAATATTTTAATTATATATCACTATACTATATGCTAAAGAAAACTTATACAAATTTTAAAACTCAAATTACATGCAGTAAACATTAAATCTACATTACGCCCACTATGATGACGTAATAACCTAGCCTTAGGTTCTATTCTTAATGTTACTTTAAGACTAACGTTTCTTTAACAATTGTTTTTCTACTTAGGTTCTTCAATTCAGTGTATTTTATGCTAGCAATGTCATAATCCGATTAAATTCGTACGTACTTTCATCTATCATAGGATTCATAGGATTTATAGGTACCTATATATTTATCGTTTTTCTGAAATTAACTTCATACTTAAGTATTTGTCACAGCTGTTATTATTTTCTCATTTTCATTAACGTCATTACTTATTTATTCCTCATTTATTATTATATTTAGCGTGCAACTTTGTACAACAATCTTATATCCTTTTCCTAAATCAATTTACCTATTCGTATTTAAACTACCTGTTTTCTAAGTACTAATCATTTTCCTTTCTAAAACGTTTCATACACAATCAAATTCCAAACATTTACGAAAACTTCAAACCAATAAAATCCAACACTAAAACTTTATCGAAGCTTACTTATTCATTCTAATAGGTACTATTGCTGTAACTGACAAAATCCTTCTTTATCATTACCTATATTTTTATTTATTTACTTTTATTATATTAATAAATCTCGTACATTTTTATTATTTTAATAATCTCTGCATTATAAACTCTCACTCGTTTATATCACTTCGCTATCTCTCATTATTTTAGTCACGTCCGTGTATAACATGTTGTCATATCCAAAAATAACGCATTTTTCATACTACAATTCCTAATAATTTCCTTAATCCCTAAATTACTTATGTATAACCTAAGATGGCCAAAAGACGACACACATCTATAGAGTAAATGTAAAAGTATCTAAACCTAGAAAAAATTAAAACTTCCGTAAAATTGTAAAATCTCAAATATCTAAAATCTGTTCATAAAAATCAACTCATTACGATGTAAATTTAAATCATCTAAAACAGTGCACAAAGCTTCACATTGACTCAGTAACTTGATATGAAATAACAGACGATTGCATACCTTTCCTTTTATGATGACTATTGATATTGTCGTGCCTTATTAGCGTAGCGTGTGAGTTACGAAGAAATGATATAAATGGTTTGCGTGATTTATAATATTAATTTGTTAAAATGGATGGCTTAGCTTTTTATTACACAATAATTATTGAAAGTTAAAACTACTAGGTATATTATATACTTTAAAAAAATTCGTCATCAAGCGGCATAAACTTCGTACATACCAAATTATTTTCTTATAAATTTTAACACAGATAATGGATACGGTGCCCATTATTATTAATACAAAATTATTTTATACGACACGATAAGTAAATTATTATTGTCAGTAATCAAAAAAATATGATAATTTCTTCAGCATAGTCACGTTTCTAAGTATTATTTTTCGACGTCCTGGTTTACTCCAAACATGTCCTGATGATGCTGCCCTTCCTCACGACACGAACAACTCCCTGCAGCAACCATCACTCCATCACCGATTCCGATACAAGTCTTCAGTTAATTTAATAAGTTTTTTTTTTGACGAAAAAGTTTTTTGCACTGCCGTAGTGTTTTTTCTTTCAGGGACACTTTTGTAAATTTCAGTTTTCATTTTTACCTACGTATTTCACAGCGTTCTTTTTTCCAATAATTATTTTGAAATATTTTTATTTCATAGTCCGGATATATATTTTTAAAACACACGAAGAAGAAAAAGTTCAGATTCTTGAATTTCACATAGTTCAATTGTTCACTGGCCTTACTATTATTGTTTTAAACACTCATTCAACTTTTATTTTTATTTTATTCCATGGTCCTTGACTGGTGGCGCAGCGCGCCGCCAGTGCAGCACAAGGCCGCACTGGCAGGGTCGCCATGTGATGTGGAGAGTAAAAGATGTGTTGGTTGCTTGAGTATAAGGTTTATTGTGTATCAAATTAACATGCAATGCATTTATATAGCATCTACATGAAGAGAGTGTGTGTGTACATATACGCACACTACACTAGAAGAAGACACAATTATTTAAACATCCGGTCGTTAAAAACAAAATGTTGTAATTAAAGAACTTCTTCGGTTATTTTTTTTAATTTTATGGCATAGCGCGTATCGGAACGTGTATTCGAGGTTGGATTCGAAAATCGAATTTCAAATTGATATATTTTATCACTCTCTTTTTCATATAGATATGAAAGAGACAGAGTGCATCGAAATTCGAATGATTCGAATTTTATAATCAACCTGTGGCTGAGAAATGACAATTCGTAGTCAAAAATTGAAAAAATTAAAAAGCTACTTTCTACTCACGCTCGAAACAAAGTTGCATTTTGTTCACTGTTATCTGACAGCAAAATTGCCATGTTTGAGCTGGTGAGGTGAAAAGTATATTTATTTTGTTTCACAGGAGTGTTGGTACGGTTTTATTTCGGCAGTCACCAGCTTACTGGCTTATGTCAAAACGCATATAAAAATTTACTGCTACTTTGATGCTAACCGTACGTACCCAAAATGATTCGTGGTCAGCACTAATATTTTCTTTCAAATCAATAGCCGTTTTATGAAAACAATTGCATAATTTATAGAATTGTATTTAAAAAAAAAAATATTACCTAACATCAATTTATAATTGCATGCAAATGCTCACCTAAAGTAAATACTAATTAGTTACCAAGTTTTTTACCATAGTGATAACGCCATTTATCGTCATGACCTCATGACTTTTTCACACTGTCGGCTCTTTGCCAGACAGCCCTTTGTCGCATTTTCAATGCGCGATAGAAGCGATGTTTACGTATGCGAGGTTATATGGAACAGTATCGCAACTGTATCAACTTTTTGTGACTGCATCGCTACTGTATCGGTGCAAACAGTCGTATATCTCCCTAACTAGTGCGTATAAACTGTCATACATGTCATAAGTAATACTACTAAAGTAAGGCTAAACAAAAACTTCTTACTCGTCCTCATTTCTTCCTCGTTACCTGGCCTTGTCGCCTTATATTGTTACTTGGAATTGGAAGGAAATATCCAAGAGCGTCTTATTATTTTCTTTGGCGTTTTTGTGACTCATGACGTTGATATGTCTTTTGTCTTCGTAGGAGTTATTTCTCTTACAATTAATTATCTACGGCATTGCACTGAACATTGCTAGTAAATTTAATTGCATATTTGAATTAGGTGTTTAAACGCAATTGAAGGACTAGCTACATATACCAGGTACCTGGAACGGGAGCAAAAAATTAAAACAAAGATTTTACTCGTCAAACTGAACAATATCTGTTCAGAAACATTAAAAAAAATACTGTTTTCATTTGTTCATTATTTGAAACAAAGTAAATAGCATTTTCAATGTACGCCGTCCAACATTGACATCGCCTTAGCATTGACATACCTGTTAGTCACTTTACCAAATATCAAATGTTTCGCAATACATTGCTTTTTTGAATAAACTTTATTTTACAGGTTTACATTATTTTTTTTATTTTTTTTTTATTCATTAATTACATGCAAATTTACAGTGAATAATACCAAAACATTTGCATGGCATACAATAGTTACATACGGAAACACAATTAAAAGGAAAATAAACAGAAATAATAATAAAACTAATACAACACAAAACCAGCAAAAATTACAATAAAAATAAACAAGAGTACTGTACACAATAAGGATAAAATTATTTACAACTACTGTTACGGACAGCTAGGCTAACGTAATAAATATGTATAAATAAACAAATGATTAAATATACTTGTAAACGGTTAGGCGAAATTAGTAATAAGATAAATAAATAATATATTCCCTATTTTACTAAATGCCCAAAAAAGCGGCAATTCTATGTGTATAACACTTATTTTTCCTGAAGACATTATTGTAAGAGAGCTCCCAAAATATAACTAAGTAAAATAGTTAAAAGACCACGTAGTCTTAAAAGTAAACAAGTATGACTTATCCTGGTAAATTTCCACTCAGTCTAAGACAAAGGAGTCATGTTGTTTACATTGGATGTAAAACTTAAGGATAAAAATTAGAAAATCCTGAAACTTTGTAGTAATGTTCCTCATGAGCATATAAGTAAATTCTCTTAACATTATACCGGCCGCAACCTGCTGCGAGCACGGCAAACATGAAAATAACACGGCACGCCACGCGCGCCGCGATAAGAGGGACTAGGAAAGTGTATATCTCGACCCGTGTGAGCGAGACGGACTCTGAGTCCAAACAAAGAAATAGTGTGAATTTTATGTAATTATAATTAAACAAGAGCTCTCACATCAAAAGTAAATATAGATTTGTGTTCTATAAGTAAGCCTTATCATTAACTATAAGTTAGATTTGAGATAAATATTGTGATTTATGTAAGATTTAGTAAACTGTAACGGAGCGGGCGTCCCTCTAGACATGTAAACAAACCTTGAACAGATCAAATAAAAGGACGCTCGTTTTCCTCAAAATTTGTAGTACAACTTTAGCCTGCGTAGAGTTACGACTCCGTAGTAGTACAACTTCAGTCAACATCGAGTCATCACTCTGTTACTCAAGTGCGTAGATCAGCGATCCGCTAGTACTTCCGTCCAGTCTCTTACTCCTGTGTATACCATCTTGTTAGTTAGTAATACGTAGTGCAATCAGTGTTAGATAAAGGACTACATTAGTTAAGATTTAGTTTAAATTTCGCGTTTTAATTTGTGTGTTAAATTTAATTGTGCTCCGATCTTTAATTGTGTTAATTTGTTTTTGTGTTAAATATATATCGTTTTCGTTTACCCTTGTGTTTCTTTAAATCGTTCTACTACTGAGCTATCGTAGATGTCAATGTGAGGACCCGGCCGACGAGGCATTCCTTACAACTACTTTGGACAAATAAGACAATTATAAATGAGTCGTTTTTAAAAGCTGTTTAATAAATGTTGTTCAGTTTGAGGGGTAGAATGTGTGTTTTAATCTATTGCTCCTGTTACAGGGCCCACATGGTATAAAACGCACTTGCGGTACTTTGTCTATATGTATTTGACCCTACGAACTGACTCCATTACATTGAGTTTTTTTATTTTTTATTTATGGGATTTAAAATGTCTTTGTTAAGGGATAAAAAAGCTGTTTATGAGCTACTTTAAGTTACCCTATAACTTTAGTTAAGAATTTAATTATTTATTTATATACCTTACCGTTAGCCTATATCGTCGTCTTTAAAATAAAATGTGAAAGTAAAAGATTAATTAACCCAGAGGGGCCAGAAGCCATTGGGTACCAGAAAAGACAATCGACCATTTCTATATATTGTATGGACTAAGAACATCAGGCCATGGACTTGGTTTCGGTTAATTATATGTACATTTTAAACAACCTTCCCAAGTCTGAACCTAAACAAACTTTACGTTGAGACTCAAATATAGTTTAGACCAATATAAAGGTACGAAAGCCAACAATAGCTAAGTACACAACTTTTGTAAAACTTCGATAATTACTGTGTAACTTGAACCTAATTTTCAAAACTAGAATAAGTAGCGTAGTTTAATTTTGTGTTTTAATTAATCGAAAAGTTATAAATTATAACTTATAATTGTATTAATAAGCAATTAAAAGTATTATTTCTCTTTCTTTCTGTTTAGTTTGCATTGCCATTTAAATTTAGAAATTCTTCAATATATATACTTGGGTTTCTGTGGTCAAATCCATTTTGAGTACTTAGGTCAAAAATAGCTCCAAATACTTGGTGTCACACTTGGTCGGGCACACTACCTTGTACAAATAAGCCTGTATGGCTCTGACAAAATGTCAGACAATGTCAGGTGAGGGGGGTATAATCGCAGCGTGTACTAATTCTTCTTCTTCTTCGCAATACTCTTGTCAGAGAGTTAGTGGTCATTGTGGCCATTCTTGATGAGCGAATGTCACTATTCGCCCCACGATGTCTGACCATTTTTCCCATTGTCTTTCTTGTGCACTCATATACGGGATCACCTTCCGCGGACGTTATTTGGGCGATCCATTCTCTTATTCTAGTGCCTTCTCTAGTGCCTTCCACTTTCCCCAGCACGACAAGACGTTACTCACCGTTCCGCCTTGACACGTATCCAAATTAACACCTTTGCTGTGGCAATGAAGTTAACTTGTAATTAACCATTGTTGGTATGGGGTCGAAAAAGTCCCATACGCACTGAACTATTCTGGCAGGATCCATGTCTCGGCGGTTTATTACGAATTACGAACTAGTTAAAACTTTGTTTCTAACCCCGCATTGCTCTTTCCCATCCGTACAGAAATTGCATTGTGGTTTCTATATACGTTATGATATTACTAGCTGTTGCCCGCGACTTCGTCCGCGTGGAATCTTATCTTGAACAGTTTACATCTTTATTGTATTATTTTCAGATTTAAACAATGTTGAAATTACTTTTCTTTTTTTGCAAGTTGATGATTTTGATGTTGGTTACTGTAATTCAACAAAAAATAAATAATAATAAATATTGAAGTGCTGCTCCCATACAATGAACGTTTTTTTTTTGCCATTTTATACGTAATGGTACCGAACTTCGTACGCGAGTTCGACTCGCTCTTGGCCTCTTTTTAGTTTTGTTTTTGGCTAAATTGCTCTAATTACGCGGTATCATTATGAACTCAGGTTTCAAGTCCCGCACTCAAAATAAATATTTGATCTTCAAACAAATTTTCAACCCCTTTTTCACCACCTTCTGGGCTGAATTTTCAAAAACGAATTCACTTTTCTTGTATTCTGATAATATGCCCTTATACAAAGTTTCAAGTCCTGCGCTCAAAAAAATGTTTGATCTCAATACAAACTATCAACCTCCTTTTTACCGCCTCAGGGGTTGAATTTTCAAAAACGCTGAAATTACTTTTTTTGATTTCTAATTATATGCCTTTATAAATACAAAGTTTCAAGTCCAGCGCTCAAAAAAAGGTTTGATGTCCATTCCATTCCAAACATTCAACCCCTTTTTAGGGTTCCGTACCCAAAGGGTAAAAACGGAACCCTATTACTGAGACTTCGCTGTCCGTCCGTCCGTCCGTCCGTCTGTCACCAGGCTGCATCTCAAGAACGGTGATAGCAAGACAGTTGAAATTTTCACAGATGATGTATTTCTATAGCCGCTATAACAACAAATACTAAAAATAAAATAAAATAAATATTTAAGGGGGCTCCCATACAATAAACTTGTTATAGATATATATATATAGGTACGGAACCCTTCATGCGCGAGTCGGACTCGCACTTGCCCAATTTTTCACCATCTTCAGGGCTACATATATTTTCAAAAACGCTGACTCACTTTTTTGTATTCTAATAATACGCCTCTATTTAAAGTTTCAAGTCCCACACTCAAAATTTTTTTTAATCTTCATACAAACTTTCAACCCCTTTTCACCACCTTCAGGGCTGAATTTTCAAAAACGCTGAAATTTCTTTTCTTGTATTCTAATTATATGCACTAATACAAAGTTTAAAGTCCTGCGCTCAGAAAAAGGTTTGATCTCCATCCAAAGTTTCAACCCCTTATTTACCAGTTTCAGGGATGAATTTTCAACAACACTTAAATCAGTTTTCTTTTATTTTATTTTAATACCTATTTACAAAGTTTCAAGTTCCTAGCTTAAAATTAAAATTGAACCCCGAGACAAACTTTCATCCCCCTTTTAACCCTCTTAGAGGTTGAATTTATAATGACGTTAAATTAATGTTATTTTGTTATTATTATATATGCCTTAGTCAAAGAATTTGTAATGGAATCAAACTTTCAACCCTTTTTAACCATTTTAGGGGACGAATTATTGAAAACGCTGAAATTACTTTCCTTGTATTTTAATTATATGCCTTTATACAAAGTTTAAAGTCCCACGCTCAAGAAAAGGTTTGATCTCCATACAAACTTTCAACCCCCTTTTTACCACCTAAGAGGATGAATTTTCAAAAACGCTGAAATCACTTTTGTTCCATTTTATTTGCATAGCTTTTTACGAAGTTTAAAGTCTTAGCTTAAAATTACATTTGAACCCCAAGACGAACTTTCATCCCCCTTTTAACCCCCTTAGAGGTTGAATCTTTGATGACGTTAAATTAATGCTATTTTGTTATTATTGTATATGCCTTAATAAGAAGTTTCAAGAAATTTGTAATGGATTCACACTTTCAACCCCTTTTTAACCCTTTTAGCGGACGAATTTTTGAAAACGCTGAAATAACTTTTCTTGTATTCTAATAGTATGCCTTTACACAAAGTTTCAAGTCCCGCGCTCAAAAAAATACTTGATCTCCATACAAACTTTAAACCCCTTTTTTACCCTTTTAGGGGTCGAATTTTTGAAAACGCTGAAATGACTTTTCTTGTATTCTAATAGTATGCTTCTACACAAAGATTCAAGTCCCGCGCTCAAAAGAATACTTGATCTCCATACAAACTTTCAACCCCTTTTTTACCACCTTAGGGGATGAATTTTCAAAAACGCTGAAATTAGTTTTCTTTTATTTTATTTTAATATCTTCTAACAAAGTTTCAAGTTTCTAGCTTTAAAAAAAACTTGTATCCCATACAAACTTTGCACCCCTTTTTAACACCTTTAGGGATAGAATTTTTCAAAATCGCTTCTTATCTCTAGCCCGCGTTATAAAAGTAACCTACTGTGCAAAAATCAACTCTCTAACATTAGTAGTTTCGGCTCTGCGTTGATATGTCAGTCAGTCAGGACAAATCCGTTTATATATATAGATAGATTACTTAGAACACGGAACTTTGTAAGAACGTGAGCGTAATATTCCTGCACGACTTTATGTAATCCAATTTACGTTTGGAGTTCATTTGGAGTTTTGCAAGCGGAAAATAAATATATTTGTTGGTATAAGAGGTTTTATATTGCTTGTAAGTGATGCGAGGCTTCCTTATTGCTTCAATCTATAAAGTACGTATACTCGTACTACATAGGGTAACATATTGATGTATTTTGTTTCGAAATCATTCCACGTTTTTTATATAGAGAGAACATTTTCGGGAATGATAACTCCTATACATAACCTTTATTCTAAGTACATAACATGAATTTCTCCGCAATACCACAACTCTATACACTGTTTTGACGTGATGTTTCAAAGAGATACCAATCTAAAAACGCTGCACAAAGTATAAGACCGGTTACAGACCGCGAATTTGGCAGCGAAACAATCGCGCGTTCCGCGCAAGGGCGACTACATCACGTCACTCTCGTCCTCTAGCATAACTGTGATACGTGACTCTTTGTCGCGCAACAAATACTACCTATCACTTTCCCTTCAATACCGTGCGAGCAAGACAGGTGATGCTGAGTCGCGCGGCAAGTAAAATCGCGGCAAAATATGTTAGCCCTGCAGGTTCCTATAATACTGTAAGGTATTTATCATCATACCAATGTTATTTTAAGTGTTGAAATGTAAAAGGGAAAAAAATATAATAAATAACATTTGGTATGATGAAAAATACCCCACAATACCTTTCTTGTATTATACAAACAGTATTCCTATGAATTCTGGAGGCGAATGCTGGGGATATCTTGGACCGAGTATCGTACAAATGTTTCCATACTTCAGGAACTTGGCATCAAGCAGCGTCTATCTGCTCTCGTACAATCACGCATACTCAAGTTCTTCGGACACGTATCGAGGCGGAATAGTGATTCCATTGAGCGCCTAGTTGTTCAGGGGAGAGTGGAGGGCACGAGACCACGTGGTAGATCACCAATGCGATGGACTGACCAGATAAAATCTGCTCTGGGCAAACCATTGCATGAATGTACCAGAAGTGCTGAGAACCGGACGAGATGGCGAGATATCATTAGGCGGGCGACAGCAACACCCAAGCCTCCCTCATGATGACCACGACCGCTCTGACAAGAGCGAAACGAAGAAGAAGAAGAAAGACTCCTATGACCGCACACTACCTAAAATCAAAGCATTCCTGAAACGCAATACCCGTACACTGGCTTACGTACTTCTATCACACTGCACGTGCGATTCGAGTTGCAATACAATACGAGATAGTTTCCAAGGAGATGTAGGTCGGCATGTCTCGTACACATCATGGCGAACTTGCTGAACTAGGTCAATTTAACTTGAGCCTTAAGTTCAATATTGGCCTAAACTCGTCACTAGATACGTGACTGTATACGTATACAGGTGGTTTATGAGCAGTCATCGGAATTTTGTTAAGGACAAGTGAGTTGGCATATCGATAAAAGATTAATGTATCGATATTTTTCTCCTTCACTATTGATCGCCCCCTGCTTTATTTTTAAGTGTGCATTTAGTTTTTAGGTATTATTTTGTAGACGATAAGTTATATAAAGCACAGTTAAAATAATCGCTAGGTTATGAATAGGTATTGTACTATGGAAATATTGATGCCCGAAAAATGGGCACAAATTCTGATTGTTTATTATCAGTTGTTCTTAACAGTGAATGGGAAAATACTTCTGAAGTAAATTCTGTAGAAAAATACAATGATGCCTGAAGTTTCAAATATTATTTTAACATCCAAATATGCTTAAATCCGGCAAATTTTCGCATTTTTGGATTCGCTCGCTCGCTTGGTCAATTAATTGCAGAATTACGTCTTTAGAACCAAAAATACAGTCATAATTCAACCCAAGAGTATGGTGCTTCTTATTTTCTAATCCCAACTCTCAACCCCTCATTCTAGTCTCAGTAGATTAGGACTCGAAAAAACGTCACTGTTTTTTTTAAATTCAGTTTTAGCGGTCGCTACCGGCGAATAAACAATCTGAAAAAGAAATGAAAAATCATTTTTTATTTTTGCATTTGAATACTTACAGAACGTACACAATTGTATTAAAAAATATTATTCTAAATAAATATTATTCACTTCAATATGAACTACCTAGATTTTTTCTAATACGTTGATATAATATAACTAGATTGATACATTAGGGTACTAGCTGTTGCCCGCGACTTCGTCCGCGTGGAATCTTATCTTGAACAGTTTACATCTTTATTGTATTATTTTCAGATCTAAACAATGTTGAAATTACTTTTCTTTTTTTGCAAGTTGATGATTTTGATGTTGGTTACTGTAATTCAACAAAAAATAAATAATAATAAATATTGAAGTGCTGCTCCCATACAATGAACGTTTTTTTTTTGCCATTTTATACGTAATGGTACCGAACTTCGTACGCGAGTTCGACTCGCTCTTGGCCTCTTTTTAGTTTTGTTTTCGGCTAAATTGCTCTAATTACGCGGAATCATTATGAACTCAGGTTTCAAGTCCCGCACTCAAAATAAATATTTGATCTTCAAACAAATTTTCAACCCCTTTTTCACCACCTTCTGGGCTGAATTTTCAAAAACGAATTCACTTTTCTTGTATTCTGATAATATGCCCTTATACAAAGTTTCAAGTCCTGCGCTCAAAAAAATGTTTGATCTCAATACAAACTATCAACCTCCTTTTTACCGCCTCAGGGGTTGAATTTTCAAAAACGCTGAAATTACTTTTTTTGATTTCTAATTATATGCCTTTATAAATACAAAGTTTCAAGTCCAGCGCTCAAAAAAAGGTTTGATGTCCATTCCATTCCAAACATTCAACCCCTTTTTAGGGTTCCGTACCCAAAGGGTAAAAACGGAACCCTATTACTGAGACTTCGCTGTCCGTCCGTCCGTCCGTCCGTCTGTCACCAGGCTGCATCTCAAGAACGGTGATAGCAAGACAGTTGAAATTTTCACAGATGATGTATTTCTATAGCCGCTATAACAACAAATACTAAAAATAAAATAAAATAAATATTTAAGGGGGGCTCCCATACAATAAACTTGTTATAGATATATATATATAGGTACGGAACCCTTCATGCGCGAGTCGGACTCGCACTTGCCCAATTTTTCACCATCTTCAGGGCTACATATATTTTCAAAAACGCTGACTCACTTTTTTGTATTCTAATAATACGCCTCTATTTAAAGTTTCAAGTCCCACACTCAAAATTTTTTTTAATCTTCATACAAACTTTCAACCCCTTTTCACCACCTTCAGGGCTGAATTTTCAAAAACGCTGAAATTTCTTTTCTTGTATTCTAATTATATGCACTAATACAAAGTTTAAAGTCCTGCGCTCAGAAAAAGGTTTGATCTCCATCCAAAGTTTCAACCCCTTATTTACCAGTTTCAGGGATGAATTTTCAACAACACTTAAATCAGTTTTCTTTTATTTTATTTTAATACCTATTTACAAAGTTTCAAGTTCCTAGCTTAAAATTAAAATTGAACCCCGAGACAAACTTTCATCCCCCTTTTAACCCTCTTAGAGGTTGAATTTATAATGACGTTAAATTAATGTTATTTTGTTATTATTATATATGCCTTAGTCAAAGAATTTGTAATGGAATCAAACTTTCAACCCTTTTTAACCATTTTAGGGGACGAATTATTGAAAACGCTGAAATTACTTTCCTTGTATTTTAATTATATGCCTTTATACAAAGTTTAAAGTCCCACGCTCAAGAAAAGGTTTGATCTCCATACAAACTTTCAACCCCCTTTTTACCACCTAAGAGGATGAATTTTCAAAAACGCTGAAATCACTTTTGTTCCATTTTATTTGCATAGCTTTTTACGAAGTTTAAAGTCTTAGCTTAAAATTACATTTGAACCCCAAGACGAACTTTCATCCCCCTTTTAACCCCCTTAGAGGTTGAATCTTTGATGACGTTAAATTAATGTTATTTTGTTATTATTGTATATGCCTTAATAAGAAGTTTCAAGAAATTTGTAATGGATTCACACTTTCAACCCCTTTTTAACCCTTTTAGCGGACGAATTTTTGAAAACGCTGAAATAACTTTTCTTGTATTCTAATAGTATGCCTTTACACAAAGTTTCAAGTCCCGCGCTCAAAAAAATACTTGATCTCCATACAAACTTTAAACCCCTTTTTTACCCTTTTAGGGGTCGAATTTTTGAAAACGCTGAAATGACTTTTCTTGTATTCTAATAGTATGCTTTTACACAAAGATTCGAGTCCCGCGCTCAAAAGAATACTTGATCTCCATACAAACTTTCAACCCCTTTTTTACCACCTTAGGGGATGAATTTTCAAAAACGCTGAAATTAGTTTTCTTTTATTTTATTTTAATATCTTCTAACAAAGTTTTAAGTTTCTAGCTTTAAAAAAAACTTGTATCCCATACAAACTTTGCACCCCTTTTTAACACCCTTTTAGGGATAGAATTTTTCAAAATCGCTTCTTATCTCTAGCCCGCGTTATAAAAGTAACCTACTGTGCAAAAATCAACTCTCTAACATTAGTAGTTTCGGCTCTGCGTTGATATGTCAGTCAGTCAGGACAAATCCGTTTATATATATATAGACTAGCTGTTGCCCGCGACTTCGTCCGCGTGGAATCTTATCTTGAACAGTTTACATCTTTATTGTATTATTTTCAGATCTAAACAATGTTGAAATTACTTTTCTTTTTTTGCAAGTTGATGATTTTGATGTTGGTTACAACAACAAAAAATAAATAATAATAAATATTGAAGTGCTGCTCCCATACAATGAACGTTTTTTTTTTGCCATTTTATACGTAATGGTACCGAACTTCGTACGCGAGTTCGACTCGCTCTTGGCCTCTTTTTAGTTTTGTTTTCGGCTAAATTGCTCTAATTACGCGGAATCATTATGAACTCAGGTTTCAAGCCCCGCACTCAAAATAAATATTTGATCTTCAAACAAATTTTCAACCCCTTTTTCACCACCTTCTGGGCTGAATTTTCAAAAACGAATTCACTTTTCTTGTATTCTGATAATATGCCCTTATACAAAGTTTCAAGTCCTGCGCTCATAAAAATGTTTGATCTCAATACAAACTATCAACCTCCTTTTTACCGCCTCAGGGGTTGAATTTTCAAAAACGCTGAAATTACTTTTTTTGATTTCTAATTATATGCCTTTATAAATACAAAGTTTCAAGTCCAGCGCTCAAAAAAAGGTTTGATGTCCATTCCATTCCAAACATTCAACCCCTTTTTAGGGTTCCGTACCCAAAGGGTAAAAACGGAACCCTATTACTGAGACTTCGCTGTCCGTCCGGCCGTCCGTCCGTCTGTCACCAGGCTGCATCTCAAGAACGGTGATAGCAAGACAGTTGAAATTTTCACAGATGATGTATTTCTATAGCCGCTATAACAACAAATACTAAAAATAAAATAAAATAAATATTTAAGGGGGGCTCCCATACAACAAACTTGTTATAGATATATATATATAGGTACGGAACCCTTCATGCGCGAGTCGGACTCGCACTTGCCCAATTTTTCACCATCTTCAGGGCTACATATATTTTCAAAAACGCTGACTCACTTTTTTGTATTCTAATAATACGCCTCTATTTAAAGTTTCAAGTCCCACACTCAAAATTTTTTTGAATCTTCATACAAACTTTCAACCCCTTTTCACCACCTACAGGGCTGAATTTTCAAAAACGCTGAAATTTCTTTTCTTGTATTCTAATTATATGCACTAATACAAAGTTTAAAGTCCTGCGCTCAGAAAAAGGTTTGATCTCCATCCAAAGTTTCAACCCCTTATTTACCAGTTTCAGGGATGAATTTTCAACAACACTTAAATCAGTTTTCTTTTATTTTATTTTAATACCTATTTACAAAGTTTCAAGTTCCTAGCTTAAAATTAAAATTGAACCCCGAGACAAACTTTCATCCCCCTTTTAACCCTCTTAGAGGTTGAATTTATAATGACGTTAAATTAATGTTATTTTGTTATTATTATATATGCCTTATGTACAGTCTCACTACTGTACATTTTTCCGCTCACGCTGCAACCTACTTTAGACCGAGCCATACTAAAATATTATAACTAAGTTAACGACAGTGCATACCTAACTTTCATACGATAAACATCAATTGAAGGAACGGCTAATTAGTCAACTTAATTTGTAACCATTTAACGTACAATAAACAAGTTTAACGTGAGCTCAACCTCTTCACTCTCTCAACGCACTCAACCACATCAAGCAAGTGTATGGGCTAACTGGCCCCTACATTTTATGGTCCTTCGAACCTCTCCGTGTCCTGCAAACTCAAAAAAAGGTACATAGTGTTTTTGTTACTTTATTGCGATAGTGAATCGGTTTGCTGGCCTCCCACAAGCGGGTCTCACCAGTAAATTGAGAAGGCACAGATATATCGTATATAGAGGGCAGAAGCGCTACTTACCTGTGAAGAAGGGCATCGGATTGAACCAACGAAAAATAACATCAGGATTACTTCACGTGTCTATCTCCGCTCGTGATTCGGATCTACAACTACAAGAGGATCTGGAAGTGGACGGAAGCAAGGTCTACGTGTTGTGAACCAGTCAACTAACCTATCGTCGGGCAACTACTACAAAAAAATAAAAAAAAAACCTACTTAATAAACTTAACTACTCTGGGGCTCAACTTAACTATCTTCAAGATCAACTTTCAACTTCAACTTCAACTTTAACTTACAATGAACAAGCTACAACAACAACAAACTTGCTTTGAAAGCATCAAGTCCTTGTGTGTCAACTACAAAAAGGACTCAAAGGACAGGAAAACTCGCGACTACTTAACTAAGCGGCTAACTTCTCTCGATGCCTTATGGGGTGACTTCGAGAACCAGCACGAGATCCTCGAGAAGGAAATCGAGGACAAGAACATTAACTACTTCTTGGAGGATATCCACTCAAAAACTAAAACTATGTACGACGTTACTAAAGCGGATATGCTCAACTTGATGCATAATCTAACTGACGCTAAGAGCTCATTCAAGTTCGACTTAACGGACTTTTTGGAGGAAACGGAAGCTGGGAACGGTGATGTTATTCAACTTTTAAACAAACAAGAATGTCACTTCAAAGCAATCGATCGAGCGATGTCAAAAATCGATATTTCCTCCAATACCGAAAAATGGGAATTAGAAGATAATCTCAATATCCTGAAATCGAAATGGGCGGACATCGACAAGCAGCACTGGGAGATAGATGGCTTGCTCAAGGGCTCTCATGAAACTTACTACAAAATATTCGGCGATATAGAAAATAGGTACGATTCTATGCGAAGGGAGCTTAACAGCAAGATGTGGTCAACTTTACATTACCAAAGATCGGCGCCGCGCATCTCTATACCCGAGTTCTCAGGAAACTACAACCAATGGATTTCGTTTAAGGATCTTTTCATTGAAACCGTCCATAACAATCCAACAATCAACAAGGCACAAAAGATGCAGCATCTCAAAACGAAACTCCGAGGAGAAGCAGAAAGATTGGTCCAGCACCTAACAATCAACGCTGACAACTACAACTCATGTTGGGACATTTTAAATCAACGCTATGATAATCGACGTCTTCAATTTATCTCGTTTATGAACACTATGCTAAATTTACCTACCATTCAACAACCGGACGCCTACAACCTAAAGAAAATGCATGACGTCATAACTGAGTGTCTGAGCGGACTAACTAATATTGGCTTAGATACTGCAACCTGGGATCCCATTATTGTTCACTTAATGACTTTGAAATTGGACTCCAATACGCACAGCGACTACGTACGGGACCTTCAGGATCACAGGGAAATTCCGGTCCTACACGACTTTCTTTTCTTTCTCGAGAGCAAATTCATGGCCTACGAAACCATGAAACGCGCAAAAAAGGATGTCACCACTCTCCAAAAACCAGCATTCGTAAGAACGTTCAAGGAGCATCAAATCAAAAAAACTAACTACAATAACTTCAACTATTTAAAGAATAACTCTAGAACATATCATGCGACATATGGACAATGTCCTCTATGTAACGGGGCACATGTGTTGATGCAATGTCCGAAGTTCATCGACCTAGATGCACTACAGCGCAACAGCACGGTTGCGAAACTACAAGTCTGCAAAAACTGCCTATTTAGTCACGGGGACAAAGAATGCAGATCTAACAAAACGTGCAAAGAATGTAACTTGAAACATCATTCATTATTGCACAATAATATGATGAAGAAACAAATAGTTTCTAATTATGGAAAAAATAACTCCGAGCCGAACCCATCAACTTCAACTCAACGATCATCGAGCCATCATATAGCTACAGATGATTTGGAAGTCTTGTTAACTACGGTTCAACTTCAACTTCAAGCGAGAGACGGGTCCCTTATCACACTTCGAGCATTACTGGACCAGGGGTCTCAGATAAATATTATAACTGAAAATGCCGCACAACTACTGAAGCTACCTAGAGTGAAGCTAAATGGGACCATAACTGGAATTGGAACTTTAGGCTGCAAAGGAAAAACGGAGCTTACTTGCAAGTCCCTGCATTCCGATTACACATTTAAAACGAATGCACTTATCGCCCAGAAAATAACTAGAAACTTACCCAACTCAACGTTCAGAAAAGGAAACTGGCCGCATTTACAAAACTTGGAACTGGCGGATGCTGACTTTAACGTATCGCGCCCCATAGACCTCTTGCTAGGAGCACACGTTTACGCCGACGCTCTCATGGATGGAGTGATCAAGGCTGATAAGCGGGATCTGATTGCCCAACAGACCCAGTTAGGGTGGATAATCAGTGGGAAACTGACAAGCCGTGCCTCACTAAACTGCCGCGTATTTTTAATTAACATGGAAGAGCTTACGAAATTTTGGGAAACAGAAGACATCACCCAAAACGACGAAAATGGATCTGACGATCAATGCGAAAATTACTACCAGGAAACTGTAGAGCGAGGCTCCGATGGGAAATACGTCGTAAAACTGCCACTGAATGTGGACTACGAAGAAAAACTGGGAAACTCCAAACAAATAGCGATATCCCAGTTTTTACAACTTGAACGAAAACTACAAAAACAACATAAACTTGCCGCAATGTACCGGGATTTCATGAACGAATATATTAATTTGGAGCATATGAAGCCTGCGACTTCATCCTCAGCTCAGGACTGCTACCTTCCACATCATGGGGTGCTGAGGGAAAATGCCACCACCACAAAACTAAGGGTTGTTTTTAATGCATCCCAAAAAACAAGCAGCGGCTACAGCCTAAACAGCCAGCAGAAAAAAGGTCCTAACCTACAAAGGGACATTCAAGCACTGATACTGAAGTGGAGGTCCTACAAATATGCATTTTGTGCTGATGTCCAGATGATGTACCGATGCATTTGGATTTCTGAGGACCAGCAGCATCTTCAGAAAATTATATGGCGAAACTCACCCTCCGAAGCCCTTCAGGAATACCAACTTCGCACAGTAACTTATGGACAAAAATGTGCAGGCTGGTTAGCAACAAGAACTCTTAAGCAATTGGCCATTGACGACGGCCACAAATATCCCGAAGCTGCCGAAACGCTAAAGAACGAATTCTACGTTGATGACCTCATAAGCGGCCGCAACTCAATCGAGGAAGCAACTAAACTACAAAACTCACTAATAAACTTACTCAAGGGCGGCGGCATGAACTTACGAAAATGGTCCGCAAACGATCCAACTCTACTTGAAAACTTAACCAAGGATCAAATTTCAACACAAATATTTGACTTCAAACAAGATGAGTCCATGAAAACCTTAGGACTTGGCTGGAACCCTAACTCGGACACATTTTTACTCAACTGGAAGCTACAAAATGAAACTACAACTAACTTAACGAAACGAGCTCTACTATCTGAAATATCACGCCTATATGACCCATTAGGCTGGTATAGCCCCGTAACC
This sequence comes from Apotomis capreana, assembly GCA_947623375.1. Lineage (NCBI taxonomy): Eukaryota > Metazoa > Arthropoda > Insecta > Lepidoptera > Tortricidae > Apotomis > Apotomis capreana. The sequence goes on from OX392514.1 coordinate 13,367,789, forward strand.
CTAACGGCAAAACTAATATTCCAGAAGGTTTGGACCAGTAACATTTCATGGGACCAAATTTTACCGCACGATATTCAAGAAGAATGGCTAAAACTTAAAATGGAATTAAAACTACTAAACAAGGTCAAGCTTAACAGATGGATCGGAGGGACATCAAAGCACATCGAACTTTTAGGCTTCTCAGACGCAAGTGAGAAAGCATTTGCTTGCGTTATTTACACCCGAACTAAGGATGATAACGGGAAGCCACGAACAACTCTACTAGCTGCAAAAACTAGGGTTGCCCCCATATCGCAGAAAACTACTCTTCCTAGATTGGAACTATGCGGAACCCTACTACTATCTCAACTAATGATGAAGGTGATGGAAGCCTACAAAGATTATGATATAACCATACGAGCATTTTGCGACTCCCAAGTAACTCTCGCATGGCTGCAGGGGGATGTAACGCGTTGGGATAAATACGTGGCCAACCGAGTCATGAAAATCAAGCAAGTAATACCGGCAGACAAATGGCATTACATCAAATCTGAGGATAACCCAAGTGACTGTGCTTCAAGGGGCGTGTCCCCGAGCAAACTAATTAACCTCGACCTCTGGTGGCACGGACCATCCCTTCCCGAAACAAACTTAAAAAATGAACTTCAAGCCCAAACTTTCCATGTTACTACTGGCATCAAAAAAATGCAAAACGAAGAGGCAGCCCTAGCCACAAATCAAGACACTAACTTCATACATGACCTACTTGATAAATGCAGTTCGTTATCACGAGTAATACGAATTACGGCGTGGATAATGCGATTCACTACAACCTTGCGGCGCAAGCAGAAAGCGGACACCAACTATATAACTACAAATGAATTGCTCGCTGCAAATGAATATTTAACCAGATGCGCACAAAAGGAGGCGTTTGCTAACGAATACAAACTATTATCCAAAAATAAAACTACTTCGAAGCAAAGCTGTATGTACAAACTGAAGCCTTACCTGGATGAGAAGGGGTTAATTCGAGTTGGCGGACGCTTAAACAACTCCAACTTGCCCCCGGGAATGAAAAATCCAGTTATCTTACCCAGGAAGGGGCGCATGACTCATCTTGTTATTCATCACGGGCATATGTCAACTTTACACGGCGGAGCACGCGTGGCCCTTAACTACATAAGGCAGCGTTACTGGATCATCGGTGGAAACAGGGCGGTAAAGCATCAATTACAGCACTGCGTACGCTGCCACCGATTCAAGCCGTCGAACACTTATCAACTAATGGCGGACTTGCCCCCGCAGAGAACTATCCCATCAAGGCCATTTACGCACACCGGTGTGGACTTCACGGGGAGCGTAGAGGTCAAAATTAACAAAGGACGAGGTGTCAAGACATCGAAAGGATATATTGTCATTTTCGTGTGTTTAGCCACGAAAGCTGTGCACATAGAGCTTACATCAGACATGAGCGCCGAAACGTTTCTGGCCGCTTTCGAACGATTATGTGCCCGCCGCGGCACGCCTAAACATGTATATTCTGACTGCGGTACAAACTTTATTGGGGCATCAAAGATTATGCGCCAAGAATTTGAACAATTCAAACAGATGCTAATTAACTCAAGTTTCTTTGACACAATTGGTAAACTAGAAGTGGAATGGCACTTCAACGCCCCTGCGTGGCCTAGTGGGGGCGGAATATGGGAAGCCGCAGTAAAGTCATTAAAATATCACTTAAGAAGAGTACTCGGGGAGCAGAAACTAACCTTTGAGGAATTTATCTCCTTGCTGGCGAAGATCGAAGCGTGCTTGAACTCAAGGCCGCTTTGCCCTCTCACCGAGGACCCCGACGAATATTACAACTGTTTAACTCCGGGACATTTTTTGACCGGATCCGCTACACTATCACTGCCACACTCGGATCACAGCGACACCAAAAACATCGATCTGCGTCGAAGATGGCAACTCATTGAACACATGACGCAACAATTTTGGAAAGCTTGGTCTTATGACTATTTAACTCAACTTCAACGACGAAGCAAGTGGAGCACACCCGCCAAAAATATTGAAAAGAACGACATAGTTCTTGTGAAGGAGGACAACATACCTCCAGCAAAATGGGCCCTTGGCCGCGTCATAGACGTTCACCCTGGCGCCGACGGCCTAACTCGAGTAACAACTATAAAAACTCAAAATGGGACTCTCAAGCGTCCCATTGTCAAACTTTCACCCTTACCGATCGAACCAAAAACTGAACAGAAGAACAAATCATCAACAGAAAAAGACGAAAGTAAACAAAACAATACAAAAAACCCTAGAAGAATCAAAAACGCCAAGCAATGTTTTGTCACATTGTTTACAACTTTGCTAACCATGTGCGCCATATCAGGCTCACACGCCGCCGGCGCGCCAATGCTTCAAACGTCGGCACATATTACTAGCCTTGAACCTGAGCGACCGATATACTACGATACAATTGGCAAGGTCCAAGTAATACATAATAAATGGACATTATTAATGTATTACAACCTAACTAACTATTGGGAAGGAGTTCGTCGTATTGAAACGTACCTGCACGGAGTGGAGAACTGGTGTGAGAAGACCGACCCAAGATATTGCAAAACTACTCTCAACCAACTGTACCACGAGATGGACCTCCTAAAATATTACAACACCATGTTGATTAGCCCTCACAAACATCTGACTGACAGGAAGAAACGAGGACTTTTTGATGGGGTTGGATATTTAACCAACAGTTTATTCGGAATCCTCGATCAGCGTTTTGCCGAAAAATACAAAACAGACATAGAAGCTGTGCATAACAACGAAAACTACTTACTCGAACTAATAAAAAACCAGACATCTATCGTTGAATTAGAAAACAAGGTTTTAAAGAAAAACGAAGCCAACATTCTACAACAATTTAACGTTATGGAAACATTCATGAACCAAACGAATATAAACCTAGCTAAAATTGAGTCAGCAGTGGAGATCGCTATGGCTACCGCTTATTTTAACTCCGCATCATTCTCAGCTTATCTACTAATCAACAATCTGAAGAACATGCAAGAAATGCTCTTTAACACTTTAACTGATGCCTACAAGGGCCACATCGACGTCCACCTCGTGACGCCGGTTAACCTCATCGAACAGATGAACATTATCGCAGGCAAGCTACCAAGAACCGTATCGTTGCCTGTTAATAACATACGAGAAGAGATAAAGGACCTTTACAAGGTACTGTACGTTAAAGCTCGAGTCACCGACAGTTATTTCTTATTCGAGCTCAACATACCTCTGATTTCGGATGAAGACTATACACTACATCGCGCTATACCGCTGCCTGTCAAGACTGCGCAAGGCACTGTCATCGTGAAAACTAGCGCCAGTTACATAGCTGTTAACCTTCAGAAAAATACCTATATATCATTAAGGGAAGAGGACCTTCAACAATGCGTCCAACTAAAACGTGACAACTTTATATGCTACAAAAACTTACCAGTGTTCAACCTTCACAATGAAAATATCCCATGCGAAGCAAAGTTAATAGGTCATCGAACGCGTACTCCATGTGACGTAACGCCCACGTCATGTAAGGACGCCTGGATCGAGTTGCACTCGCCAAACACTTGGCTCGCTATTTGTTGCGACACTTGTACATTACGAGCCATATGTGAAGAAAATGTGACGTCACACACTATGACGTCATCCGGTATCGTCACCTTAGCACAAAGCTGCGTACTACAATCTAAATATCTAACTATACATTCGCTCAACCAATACAACAGCAAGATGAAGATGAACTACGAAATTAACGTGCCCTCGGTGACATCATCAATTAATCAAATTGCAAATCTGACTTATCACAACATACCGCATCCGTACTATGCTGAACACAAAAATACGGATACAGAAGAAATCGACAGAAGATTACAAGACGAGAAAAATAAGGAGCAAAACTTACAAACAACTCTCACTACCCACGATGTTCATCAATATGCCATTAGTTACATTCTGCTGGCCGCAGGCATCTCTGCTGCCGCGATTTGGGGAGTGAGAAGGCGCTATCCCAATCTATGTAACCCAAGGAACCGCAAACAATGCTCACGGAAATCACAGAAACCAATCTACGAAGATATCGAACTTCAACCGATGCCAGAAGAGAGAAGCCGGCCACAAACCAGAGCGAGACCGACGAGCAGCCCCGCGCCGCCACCGAGCCATCGCCTCGCGACCAACGACAATGTGGCGTTCAACTTTGACTGATTTTAATTTTATTAAGTATTTTGTAATAGCTTTTCCTTCTATTGACAATTATCTCAACCTTCCTTTCTTTGGAGTTGCCAGCATGTACAGTCTCACTACTGTACATTTTTCCGCTCACGCTGCAACCTACTTTAGACCGAGCCATACTAAAATATTATAACTAAGTTAACGACAGTGCATACCTAACTTTCATACGATAAACATCAATTGAAGGAACGGCTAATTAGTCAACTTAATTTGTAACCATTTAACGTACAATAAACAAGTTTAACGTGAGCTCAACCTCTTCACTCTCTCAACGCACTCAACCACATCAAGCAAGTGTATGGGCTAACTGGCCCCTACACCTTAGTCAAAGAATTTGTAATGGAATCAAACTTTCAACCCTTTTTAACCATTTTAGGGGACGAATTATTGAAAACGCTGAAATTACTTTCCTTGTATTTTAATTATATGCCTTTATAAAAAGTTTAAAGTCCCACGCTCAAGAAAAGGTTTGATCTCCATACAAACTTTCAACCCCCTTTTTACCACCTAAGAGGATGAATTTTCAAAAACGCTGAAATCACTTTTGTTCCATTTTATTTGCATAACTTTTTACGAAGTTTAAAGTTCCTAGCTTAAAATTACATTTGAACCCCAAGACGAACTTTCATCCCCCTTTTAACCCCCTTAGAGGTTGAATCTTTGATGACGTTAAATTAATGTTATTTTGTTATTATTGTATATGCCTTAATAAGAAGTTTCAAGAAATTTGTAATGGATTCACACTTTCAACCCCTTCTTAACCCTTTTAGCGGACGAATTTTTGAAAACGCTGAAATGACTTTTCTTGTATTCTAATAGTATGCTTTTACACAAAGATTCGAGTCCCGCGCTCAAAAGAATACTTGATCTCCATACAAACTTTCAACCCCTTTTTTACCACCTTAGGGGATGAATTTTCAAAAACGCTGAAATTATTTTTCTTTTATTTTATTTTAATATCTTCTAACAAAGTTTCAAGTTTCTAGCTTTAAAAAAAACTTGTATCCCATACAAACTTTGCACCCCTTTTTAACACCCTTAGGGATAGAATTTTTCAAAATCGCTTCTTATCTCTAGCCCGCGTTATAAAAGTAACCTACTGTGCAAAAATCAACTCTCTAACATTAGTAGTTTCGGCTCTGCGTTGATATGTCAGTCAGTCAGGACAAATCCGTTTATATATATAGACTAGCTGTTGCCCGCGACTTCGTCCGCGTGGAATCTTATCTTGAACAGTTTACATCTTTATTGTATTATTTTCAGATTTAAACAATGTTGAAATTACTTTTCTTTTTTTGCAAGTTGATGATTTTGATGTTGGTTACTGTAATTCAACAAAAAATAAATAATAATAAATATTGAAGTGCTGCTCCCATACAATGAACGTTTTTTTTTTGCCATTTTATACGTAATGGTACCGAACTTCGTACGCGAGTTCGACTCGCTCTTGGCCTCTTTTTAGTTTTGTTTTTGGCTAAATTGCTCTAATTACGCGGTATCATTATGAACTCAGGTTTCAAGTCCCGCACTCAAAATAAATATTTGATCTTCAAACAAATTTTCAACCCCTTTTTCACCACCTTCTGGGCTGAATTTTCAAAAACGAATTCACTTTTCTTGTATTCTGATAATATGCCCTTATACAAAGTTTCAAGTCCTGCGCTCAAAAAAATGTTTGATCTCAATACAAACTATCAACCTCCTTTTTACCGCCTCAGGGGTTGAATTTTCAAAAACGCTGAAATTACTTTTTTTGATTTCTAATTATATGCCTTTATAAATACAAAGTTTCAAGTCCAGCGCTCAAAAAAAGGTTTGATGTCCATTCCATTCCAAACATTCAACCCCTTTTTAGGGTTCCGTACCCAAAGGGTAAAAACGGAACCCTATTACTGAGACTTCGCTGTCCGTCCGTCCGTCCGTCCGTCTGTCACCAGGCTGCATCTCAAGAACGGTGATAGCAAGACAGTTGAAATTTTCACAGATGATGTATTTCTATAGCCGCTATAACAACAAATACTAAAAATAAAATAAAATAAATATTTAAGGGGGGCTCCCATACAACAAACTTGTTATAGATATATACTAGCTGTTGCCCGCGACTTCGTCCGCGTGGAATCTTATCTTGAACAGTTTACATCTTTATTGTATTATTTTCAGATTTAAACAATGTTGAAATTACTTTTCTTTTTTTGCAAGTTGATGATTTTGATGTTGGTTACTGTAATTCAACAAAAAATAAATAATAATAAATATTGAAGTGCTGCTCCCATACAATGAACGTTTTTTTTTTGCCATTTTATACGTAATGGTACCGAACTTCGTACGCGAGTTCGACTCGCTCTTGGCCTCTTTTTAGTTTTGTTTTTGGCTAAATTGCTCTAATTACGCGGTATCATTATGAACTCAGGTTTCAAGTCCCGCACTCAAAATAAATATTTGATCTTCAAACAAATTTTCAACCCCTTTTTCACCACCTTCTGGGCTGAATTTTCAAAAACGAAGTCACTTTTCTTGTATTCTGATAATATGCCCTTATACAAAGTTTCAAGTCCTGCGCTCAAAAAAATGTTTGATCTCAATACAAACTATCAACCTCCTTTTTACCGCCTCAGGGGTTGAATTTTCAAAAACGCTGAAATTACTTTTTTTGATTTCTAATTATATGCCTTTATAAATACAAAGTTTCAAGTCCAGCGCTCAAAAAAAGGTTTGATGTCCATTCCATTCCAAACATTCAACCCCTTTTTAGGGTTCCGTACCCAAAGGGTAAAAACGGAACCCTATTACTGAGACTTCGCTGTCCGTCCGTCCGTCCGTCCGTCTGTCACCAGGCTGCATCTCAAGAACGGTGATAGCAAGACAGTTGAAATTTTCACAGATGATGTATTTCTATAGCCGCTATAACAACAAATACTAAAAATAAAATAAAATAAATATTTAAGGGGGCTCCCATACAATAAACTTGTTATAGATATATATATATAGGTACGGAACCCTTCATGCGCGAGTCGGACTCGCACTTGCCCAATTTTTCACCATCTTCAGGGCTACATATATTTTCAAAAACGCTGACTCACTTTTTTGTATTCTAATAATACGCCTCTATTTAAAGTTTCAAGTCCCACACTCAAAATTTTTTTTAATCTTCATACAAACTTTCAACCCCTTTTCACCACCTTCAGGGCTGAATTTTCAAAAACGCTGAAGTTTCTTTTCTTGTATTCTAATTATATGCACTAATACAAAGTTTAAAGTCCTGCGCTCAGAAAAAGGTTTGATCTCCATCCAAAGTTTCAACCCCTTATTTACCAGTTTCAGGGATGAATTTTCAACAACACTTAAATCAGTTTTCTTTTATTTTATTTTAATACCTATTTACAAAGTTTCAAGTTCCTAGCTTAAAATTAAAATTGCACCCCGAGACAAACTTTCATCCCCCTTTTAACCCTCTTAGAGGTTGAATTTATAATGACGTTAAATTAATGTTATTTTGTTATTATTATATATGCCTTAGTCAAAGAATTTGTAATGGAATCAAACTTTCAACCCTTTTTAACCATTTTAGGGGACGAATTATTGAAAACGCTGAAATTACTTTCCTTGTATTTTAATTATATGCCTTTATACAAAGTTTAAAGTCCCACGCTCAAGAAAAGGTTTGATCTCCATACAAACTTTCAACCCCCTTTTTACCACCTAAGAGGATGAATTTTCAAAAACGCTGAAATCACTTTTGTTCCATTTTATTTGCATAGCTTTTTACGAAGTTTAAAGTCTTAGCTTAAAATTACATTTGAACCCCAAGACGAACTTTCATCCCCCTTTTAACCCCCTTAGAGGTTGAATCTTTGATGACGTTAAATTAATGTTATTTTGTTATTATTGTATATGCCTTAATAAGAAGTTTCAAGAAATTTGTAATGGATTCACACTTTCAACCCCTTTTTAACCCTTTTAGCGGACGAATTTTTGAAAACGCTGAAATAACTTTTCTTGTATTCTAATAGTATGCCTTTACACAAAGTTTCAAGTCCCGCGCTCAAAAAAATACTTGATCTCCATACAAACTTTAAACCCCTTTTTTACCCTTTTAGGGGTCGAATTTTTGAAAACGCTGAAATGACTTTTCTTGTATTCTAATAGTATGCTTCTACACAAAGATTCAAGTCCCGCGCTCAAAAGAATACTTGATCTCCATACAAACTTTCAACCCCTTTTTTACCACCTTAGGGGATGAATTTTCAAAAACGCTGAAATTAGTTTTCTTTTATTTTATTTTAATATCTTCTAACAAAGTTTCAAGTTTCTAGCTTTAAAAAAAACTTGTATCCCATACAAACTTTGCACCCCTTTTTAACACCTTTAGGGATAGAATTTTTCAAAATCGCTTCTTATCTCTAGCCCGCGTTATAAAAGTAACCTACTGTGCAAAAATCAACTCTCTAACATTAGTAGTTTCGGCTCTGCGTTGATATGTCAGTCAGTCAGGACAAATCCGTTTATATATATAGATATATAGGTACGGAACCCTTCATGCGCGAGTCGGACTCGCACTTGCCCAATTTTTCACCATCTTCAGGGCTACATATATTTTCAAAAACGCTGACTCACTTTTTTGTATTCTAATAATACGCCTCTATTTAAAGTTTCAAGTCCCACACTCAAAATTTTTTTGAATCTTCATACAAACTTTCAACCCCTTTTCACCACCTACAGGGCTGAATTTTCAAAAACGCTGAAATTTCTTTTCTTGTATTCTAATTATATGCACTAATACAAAGTTTAAAGTCCTGCGCTCAGAAAAAGGTTTGATCTCCATCCAAAGTTTCAACCCCTTATTTACCAGTTTCAGGGATGAATTTTCAACAACACTTAAATCAGTTTTCTTTTATTTTATTTTAATACCTATTTACAAAGTTTCAAGTTCCTAGCTTAAAATTAAAATTGAACCCCGAGACAAACTTTCATCCCCCTTTTAACCCTCTTAGAGGTTGAATTTATAATGACGTTAAATTAATGTTATTTTGTTATTATTATATATGCCTTAGTCAAAGAATTTGTAATGGAATCAAACTTTCAACCCTTTTTAACCATTTTAGGGGACGAATTATTGAAAACGCTGAAATTACTTTCCTTGTATTTTAATTATAAGCCTTTATACAAAGTTTAAAGTCCCACGCTCAAGAAAAGGTTTGATCTCCATACAAACTTTCAACCCCCTTTTTACCACCTAAGAGGATGAATTTTCAAAAACGCTGAAATCACTTTTGTTCCATTTTATTTGCATAGCTTTTTACGAAGTTTAAAGTCTTAGCTTAAAATTACATTTGAACCCCAAGACGAACTTTCATCCCCCTTTTAACCCCCTTAGAGGTTGAATCTTTGATGACGTTAAATTAATGTTATTTTGTTATTATTGTATATGCCTTAATAAGAAGTTTCAAGAAATTTGTAATGGATTCACACTTTCAACCCCTTTTTAACCCTTTTAGCGGACGAATTTTTGAAAACTCTGAAATAACTTTTCTTGTATTCTAATAGTATGCCTTTACACAAAGTTTCAAGTCCCGCGCTCAAAAAAATACTTGATCTCCATACAAACTTTAAACCCCTTTTTTACCCTTTTAGGGGTCGAATTTTTGAAAACGCTGAAATGACTTTTCTTGTATTCTAATAGTATGCTTCTACACAAAGATTCGAGTCCCGCGCTCAAAAGAATACTTGATCTCCATACAAACTTTCAACCCCTTTTTTACCACCTTAGGGGATGAATTTTCAAAAACGCTGACATTAGTTTTCTTTTATTTTATTTTAATATCTTCTAACAAAGTTTCAAGTTTCTAGCTTTAAAAAAAACTTGTATCCCATACAAACTTTGCACCCCTTTTTAACACCTTTAGGGATAGAATTTTTCAAAATCGCTTCTTATCTCTAGCCCGCGTTATAAAAGTAACCTACTGTGCAAAAATCAACTCTCTAACATTAGTAGTTTCGGCTCTGCGTTGATATGTCAGTCAGTCAGGACAAATCCGTTTATATATATAGATTAAAATAATATCACTGCTGGTTTAAAAGAAAGAATGGATTTTTATTGGGCAGTAGCGTCGCCTAAAACAACATGAAGAAATTTAAAACAAATCACAGATTTACATGTTCTATGACAAAAGGGGGTGACCGAAAGAAAATAAAAAAAAACGTCAAAATAAGAAAGCAGGGCGTTTCCTTTTCCAAGACCCTTAGAAATGAAAAAGTATTTACTACCCTAATTAGATGATTAAAATTACATCAAAGTTCTTCATTCAATTAAGTGTACCATAGAAATTACGAACCGTCTTGAAAATTAAAGGACGGAAATGCTTTCAGATTCCTGTCCATCTTCGAAGCAGTTTTCATTGCGAAATATTTGCGTAATTCAAATATCGTTCTGTTTCTTTATTTCTTCATTAAATTCTTTGAATACAGAAAATTGTATCCCATCAAAAACATAAATGTTAAATGAGAGCCAAGTTCAATATCGCGTGCACTTCGCCGGCAGAAGAATTGAGATCTATATGGGCGCCAAGTTCTTTGCCCCAAAATTAGATACAAGGGCATGTGACATACTTAATGCATCTATTTTACTTGGGGTGTAATCAATATCAAGACTTGATTTGGCTAGTTTTTACATATAAATTTATATTATATTTGCCTATCATTAACCTATTTTCGTTCAGATAAGTACGCAAGTTAGTGTACGTCCTGATACTTATACTGTTAGCTTGATAATACTATGTTACTGTTATAAAATTAGGTCAGTTTGTGAAAACTAGCCAAGTCAAATCTTGATATTGAATTACACCCGAAGTAAAATAAATGCATTGAGTATGTCGCATGTCCTTGTAATCTAATTTTGGGGCAAAGTTCTTGGCGCCCATATAGATCTTGATTCTTTTGTCGGCGAAGTGCACGCGATATTGAACTTGGCTCTCATTTAACATTTATGTTTTGATGGGATATCATTACTTTTTGTACAGAAATTATTATGATGTGTAAATTACTTAATTATTAATTGTTAATTACTTGTGCGTGTGATATTCTGTGTATGTGTGTGTGTGTGTGTGTGTGTGTGTGTGTGTGTGTGTGTGTGCGTGCGTGCGTGCGTGCGTGCGTGCGTGCGTGCGTGCGTGCGTGCGTGCGTGCGTGCGTGCGTGCGTGCGTGCGTGCGTGCGTGCGTGCGTGCGTGCGTGCGTGTGTGTGTGCGTGTGTGTGTGTGTGTGCGTGAGAGTGAGAGAGAGAGTGTGTGTGCTATGCTAGTTACATCTTTAAAACAAAGAAAGAATTTTCCAAATCGGTTAATAAACGACGGAGTTCTGAGGCAAGAAGCATAAATAATAATAATTATTATTAAAGTAAAAAAAAACACTGTTTTCGATTTTTTTATGTGTACACACACAATTACCAAGCTGAATGCCAAATTTCACCTTTCTAGGTCACCTGGAAGTAGGTTTGATTACTAGTCAGTCAGTCAGTGATAAAAATACCGTTTTTTGGACTTTAATATCTCAATAACTATTTCACCTATATTTATGAAATTTGGTGTTCTAGTTGTTCTAAAGGATCTAAATACATAAGCCAAATTTCATGTTTCTTTGTTAAATAGATTTGGACTTATTGAGAGATTTGGAGTCAAAAGTGGCCCCAAACGGTTCGTGTAATACAACACACGGCTGCTGCTCGCCAGTTCCTGGGGTGAACTTGGCTGGACACGCTGCCGCGTGTCTAGATTCTTTATACCGTTTATTAAAAATTTGAGAATAAATTGTAAAATTGTATTCAACGTCAGTTTTTCTATAGAGGGGTCATTATGTTTGTAAAATTTTAACAGGGCGATGCAGGATTAGTAAGGACGCGCGTCAACTACCGTACAGCGCCATCTGTTAGTAAAAAAATATTGGTCCTTTCATCACGATAAAGCGGCTGGACGGACTATACAAACCCTGCATCACACTGTTAAAAAAATAATAATAATAAATAAATAAAAAAAAATAATAATAAAAAAATATCCTGAAATAATGACTGCTCTCCATAAACAACTTTTGACGACGCGGTTGGCTCAGTTTGTAAGCACCTTCCTACTGAAGTACTGAGCGGCGGTCCCGGGTTCGAATCCCGGCCAGGGTAAATATTTGTGTGATGAACTCGAATATTTGTGCTTAGGTCATGGTTGTTCCTATGTATTTAAGTATATATTTATCTATATAAGTATGTATATCGTTGTCTAGTTAAGTACCCATAACACAATCCTTCTTGCGCGTAATTTGGGACTAGATCGATTTGTGTGAGGTTGTCTGATATTTTTTATTTTTTATTTTTTTTTTTAAAGCAAAAAAAAAAGCGAAAAATTGAAAAATTTAATGGTTCAGACAGGATTTTAACCGGTGTTTCCGTGTTGGCCCGGAAAGCCGTTGGAATAATTTGGGTGTAGCACATCGTTACTATCGATTCTCAACAAATTTGAGATGATGGTGCCGACTATAAAGTCTAAATCTTTACGGTAGATGGCGCTACGATGCCACCCTAAGGCATGTTGAAGCAACTGGTTGAAAGATTCAATGGCTCTGACATCTGGTTCGGTAGTCCAGTTGGTAGGACGCCCGTGTTGGCCCGGAAAGCCGTTGAAAACGCAGGTTCGAATCCTGTCTGAACCATTAAATTTTTCAATTTTTCGCTTCATTGTAGGTAAACATATTATTTATTATGTAGTACGTCGCGGCTATCAGACAATTAAGAGAGTGACCGAAAGTAGCTAGGTGTTCATAATAAGAACGGAGTTACAAAGCGTAAAGTACAAAAATAACATAACATAACCTTCATACGAGATAAAAAAAGAAATGTAAAAGTATGATAAGTATAAGATTTCTATTTTCCCCGCCATTAACGAGAAAACTGCCTAAGAAACGTAAGGCAATATTCCCTAGATATATTAACGTATCTTTATACCTTCAGGTCGTTACTAAGGTTCTGACGAAAATAAAAACGTCAGATAAAACCGGCGAATTGGTAAATTGGCGGTAAATAGACAACATTTGTTTCTGCTATAAAACTGAGTGAAATGAAGTAAATAACAGACTGTTATCCCATTTCGCGATCATAACGGAAAAATTGTCAACTTTGGACAAGACTATTAATAGTCCAGTAAGCAATTTATAGTACGACACAAAAGATTAGAAATTATAACAGTGGCAATACTGTAGTGTCATCACTTTTTCTTAGATTGATTAGAAAGGGAGGACGCGACAGTATTGCCACTTTTTAATTTCTACTCTTTTGTGTCGTACTGTATGAAAGGTGGCAAGCAACATATATAAGTCAATAGTTTCATTAGTCCATAAGCATATTATGATTATTATGATATGATTAGATAGGGACGATTGAGTTGAAAAATTTAACGGTTCAGGCAGAGTTCAAACCTGTGTCTCCAACGGCTTTCCGGGCCAACACGGGCGTCCTACCAACTGGACCACCGAACCAGATTATTATTATTATTATTATTATTTATTGAATCACATAAAAATGTAACATGACAGTTTACACCAAAGCGTTACATGGATTCTTAAGCTTAAATACTTAACTAAAACCTAACTAACTTACAACTACAAGATAATTATATTGCTCTTTCTCTAGCACTCTCTTCCATTCGGTCATCAATCTCGCTATCCCATCCGCAAACAAATCACATTCAGATTGTGCTAAGAGTAGGGAGTTGATGAGCGCGGTCGCGCGCGGAACGGGCGAGTGCAGGCGCAGGCGCGTGCGCGGGTGCTCCACGGCCAGCAGCGGCGGGCGGCGCCGTCTGCTGCAGTACTCATCGGGTACGGACAGCTTTAGGAACCGTTCCGAAAGACCGATACTGTCCACCTTGTTCCTCAGGATGTACAAAATTTACTAATCCTAAATTTCTACGCAACTCCAACGAATCGTAGTCCAAATGCCCCTGTAGAAATCGTGTTGGATACATAAAAGGATAACAACTGCATGTTTTTCTATATAAATTTCTTAGAAATTTCTTTTGGACTTGTTCCAACATGAGAATGTATTTTTTCTCGTGCGGACTCCAGACCACTGTATTCGTCTCTAGGATGCTCCTGACAAGCGCTGCGTACAGCGCACGCGTCGCGGCAACAGTCAAGGGAGTAGCGTTGCGCAACACAAATCCAAGCCGCTGGTACGCGTCGCGAGTCACATTTTGTATGTGCGGCCGAAACGTTAGATGCCGGTCAAAAACCACTCCGAGATCACGGACTTCATCGACACGGACCACCACCTTCTCACCCATGCGATAACCATAATAAAGTGGCGACTGTGAGCGAGTAAAGGTTATTACTTCGCATTTGTCGGTATTGAACACTAACCTGTTCTCTAAGCTCCATTTGTAGGCCGAGTCGATGTTCTTTTGTAGAGTTTCGCAATCAAGAGTGGATTTGATCGGCATCACCAACTTTACATCGTCAGCAAACAGCAGCACTGTGGATTTTTCTATTATCTCAGGGAAGTCATTTATTAGAGTTAAGAACAAGAATGGCCCTAAGTTAGATCCCTGACTTATACCAGATCGCGTGTGATAAGCTTTAGATTGATATGGGCCATATTTAACAAATTGTTGCCTGTCCCTGAGATAGCTGGCAAATAGTTTTAGTAAACGAGGGGTGAGTCCCATTTGAGCAAGCTTAATCAACAGGATATCATTATCTACCCTGTCGAATGCTTTCTGGAAGTCAAGGTAGTCAAGGTGTCAGAGCCATTGAATTTTTCAACCAGTTGCTTCTACATGCCTTAGGGTGGCATCGTATTGGCCCGGAAACCCGTTGGAGACACAGGTTCGAACCCTGCCTAAACCGATAAATTTTTAAATTTTTTGCTTCATTGTACACCTTTTCTTCACTTTATTCTTGAAAAACTAATGGCATGTACATTACCTCTATGCGTCCCAAGGCGCCGCTAGCCGTGAATACTTACCCTGCTTTCTCCTGAACACCTCTGTAGGTCCTCGTAGTGGGTCGCCCGGGATCTCATTTATGTTATACGGACCCAAACGGCTCTTGTCGCTTTAAAAGTTTTACACTCAGGCGAAAAAGGTCAAAGTCGCACATGCATACATACTTAATCCTCACGCTTATATTCCACTGAGGTAGACGGAGATCACCTATTGTCAGATTCAACAGCCCTTACATAATTTCGCTTCGGCCTCTTCTGTGTAGAATAAGTACTAGGGTATTATAGGCATGATTTCAGGACAAATCTTAAGTTTCATTTTGTTTTGTTTGAGCAATTACAACACCATCTCCAGACCTAAACGGGTCTTGTCGCTATAATAGATTTACTTACTTGCTTTGATTCTCGTGTGAAAGAGGTCAATGCCATATACCTATTATGTTTATTTATTTAAAACAAATACCTTAAAAAAACATAAATTACGGTGAGCGAAAACCCCGCACGGTATATCTGTCACCGAGTTATGTCTCATGCATTTACAGTGCTTCGGCGCAAATACCTACACAAGCCCAAACCTAATATTATTACTATATAATTGTATAAACTAAGACACAGCAAATCATACACCCGACTCTACCATCTTGCAGTAAGGTTTGATTCTGACCAATATGGGCCAAGGTTCATTCTTAGACTTAGTGTAAAGTTTCTATGTAATTTTGTCACTTAATCTCAGAGTAAGTCCAATTCCTGTTTGGTCAAATCTAGCCTTCTGTCTTACATACTTATTTTATGGCACTCACAAATCACAAACATGCTCTTCATACACGTACGTCGGTTGCGCGTAGATACTTTTCACTTTGGCATTTTCGAGATACTCTGCAATTCGTCAAAAAATTTATTAAATTCTGTTTTATAAAATGAAAATTCATAGTAATATCCATTCTAAATTTCTAGCCGAGAATCTCATTGCAATTTAAGAATAATTAATTATATAACAATATTTAACAATACAATAATAAACGCTTATAGAAAATAAAAAAATAATGAATATTTTCATTATTTTCGGCGAATACAAATATTCAATCATTCAAAACAACTGAAATGTTTTAGTGGTTCAAGTTTTCCGAGCATTCTATTTTTGATAGCCTTAATATTCCAAATAATCCCTCGATTCATTGGAATTTCGTGCTAGTCACTGTTTCCATCAAGCTTTCGATTCAATTATTAAATTAGTGAGGTTTTCAAAATATAAAATTCTCAAATCGTATTGAAAATCACTTTCCTAAGGATAGGGATTAGGGATCATTACTTCAGGGGAAATCTTAACAGCGCGATGCAATCAGACAGAGACAGCGCCATCTGTAAAATTCATCAAATTAAAGAACATAATGTCAAAATGGGCACATCAGACAGTTCTAAGATCATGAACACATTTTGGACGAATTCTATTAGAAACACGGATTTAAGCCCTTGCGTTTAATTTTATATTAGTATATTTGTATCATCATTAGAAATTCAGAGGTGTTATAGAAGCCTCCATTCAATAGCTTCATTCATTCTATTCATAACATTTCGGGCCATGCATCTGAACCATTGAGGATTTTGATAAAACATAATGATAAATGACCAAGACCCTAATCTAACACGAAGCTCTTTCTTGTCATGTTTACGAGGGCGCCAACGCGTTGGCTAGCTCTCTCTCTCACTGAGTGTAAGCGCGAGCGAGATGGAAGTGCGTGCTCAGAAGCGCGGAAATCATGTTTTTTGAGTTGTGTCATAAACGTGTGCATTTTACATAGAAAAAAGTTTTACAGTTTTGGAGAACTTTTTATAAATAATTGTGCAAAAAACATTGTTAAAAACGGAAGGGTTTTGAAGATCCAACCGAAAATATCTCAAAAAAGGGTTATGTTTGAGAGATAAAAGTATCGAGAAAATTATTACCAATCGTGTTTTCACGTTGACAAGATTGAAGAAAAGCTGTTTAAGTTTCTTATTTCCAAGGGACAGATTTTTAATCACTATGGATGTTGAGATCTAGGCTTATTCATCTGACGAATTTTGCATGGGTGGGCTCCTAACACGCATATCCATTACTTTTAATGGGGTTCTTGTAGACACAAAGAAACTGCCTCATTTTCACAGAGTTAGTGTCCACGCTGCGTGCAGCACTGACGGACTTGTTTCCAACTTTTTTCCCCTTAGACACGTATGAATTATTCGCAATTATAGATCGACGCCTTCGCTTGGCACCCCCTTGTCAAACTTGAGCTCCTTTTTGTACACACTAGGTGTGGCCTGTAACAGGAGAAATAAAATAAAACATAGATCAAACATAGACTAAAATAAAAACTTGTTGTGTTCCGGTGTGGGGGTAAGATAGCCGGTGAAATTACTAGCATAGAGGCATTCTATCTTCGTCCTCCGGGTAGGCAAACACTTGTGACTCCTCTGGTGTTGCAGGTGTTTATGGGCGACGGTAATCGCTTTCCATCAGGCGATACGTTTGCTCGTTTGCCCCCTATGACATAAAAAAAAAAAAAAAACAGACTTCAAACTGGACGACATTTGGTCAGCTACTTAAAAGAAGTCAGTTTGATGCATTTTCCGGTACGCGGTCGCCAATCAAGAACCTTTCTGCCCCAACGGCTATCGGTTCTACGAGCAATGTGTCCCCAATGCCACTTATGTTAACGACTATTTAAGCTATACATACATTTATACAACCTTAGTTCTCTTGCTCATTATTTCGGGTTCGATCACGCAGGGAGATTTATTATCTTCTAAATAAGATCAATTTTCAGTTAGTAAATGCATAAAATTAAGCAATAGGAAATGACCTTTAATATTAATCAAATCTCTGTATACAATTTGTCGTTGTCCCCAAAACTTGCTTAAAACTAAAACGGCCACTTTAGCGGCTAGTTCCGCATCATATGTCACCTTACTTTAACTTAAAATTATGCTATTGCCCAATAATTTAGACTGCTGTTCCTCTAAAATCCTGTTCTCTACTGGTTCCTTTCAAGTAGTATGTCATAAAGTTCTGATCGATATTTTACTCCTACGGGTAGAAAGCATAATATTTAACGAGCTTGTCACTCGACCTTTACACATCGTTATCTCACTTTAAGTGCGGGCATATAATGCGCTCTGCACCTTAATATGTTGGCAAAGAGTCTCCAACAGGATGCCAAGATCAGTCCAAGTAGTAAATAAGAGCATCTACCTACATTATTCAAATATGCATAAATATAGCCATTGACAAGTAACTATCGACTAGAGTGAGATTAGGGGCGATACCACTTCGAAAAGCGGAGCTTGAGAAAGCGGCTGTACGTTAATGTAGTAATTGGTATAGAATGGACACGGACACCTCGCACCAAATCCACACTCCGCAGGCGCAGATTATTGTCAGATTGTTGTCTGGTTAGATGGTCCATAAAAAATCCATATGATCTCCAAATCTGTATATCTCCGGGCGCACACATTGACACTGCAAATTGTGATCGAGTATCCGTTTTTTCTAAGTTGTGTCCACCTTTTAACTCCTAGTCCATGGTGCAACAGAAGCCTCATAAGGTATATTACTAAAGGTATTACCTATTTGATAGTCATTCAAATAAATATCACCCTAACACACTCAAGTCATAAAGAGACCTGACAGCCCTTAATTAATGTAGCACTTTACCACACTACTACTCTACGACAAGTGTTAAAAAACTCTTATATACCAAGCCATTGATACAAAGATCAAAGTACAAAGAAAACTTGGAATAACCTGGAGGAAGAGACCAGTAATTGAACCCGTTACCTCTAGATTACCGGCCCAGGGTGTTAATCCCTAATGTATTAAATAGTTTAATATGAAAATGGTGGTGTGTGACATTAAAAAATAATGAGACATTCATTACATGTCTCATAAATACCCTAGTATACTGACGGTATACGCCACAGCAGAATACGAAATATTATCATACCAAAAAATTTCGTCCCAGCATTGTTCAACGTAGGTAATTATGTTAAGTATGCGACATTTTGGTAAAATCCCCATCTAAGCCTTCTTCGCCTTATTTATTTGCAAAGATGTAGGTTTACTGGTGACATTCAAACGTAATTACTCTTTGAGTAAACATCGGCTTAATACCCAATTACGGATTTTACGCTGCGTAAAAGTTTACTTAAGCAATTCTAAAGTAACATCATTCGTAAAACGTTAAGCCTTACAATTATTTCGAGATTTTCCTTTTCCTATAGACATCGGAAATCCTATCACGTTAAGTGCTCGAAATCTTGAAATTTGTCAAGCGCTCAGGATACTCGTTTTTACTTGTAATGCTATTAGAGCTAAGCGGTGAGGGCACGGGCTGGGTTAAAGAGCCATTAGATGAAGTTAGCTTTTATAATAAATTGTCATTTGAAGCTGAAACTACTTCAGATTTTATCATAAAGTACTATAAAAAAAACTCAAAGAACTTTATCATTGGCGAACACTGCCTTACCTTAGTCTCTTATAATTTGCTGTTGAATGACACGACTTCATCGTCACGACAGAAGGAACTAAATATTGTTAACTAATAACTGCAGGGATATATTTAAATGCACATCTATATAATTTTTCAGTACACTAGGTAACTCAACTAATTAACTGAATGCATTCCAGAAAAACTTATGCTGTGCAAAAAAAACAATTGATTACCTGAACATGTCCTACAAAAAAAACTTAAACATCATACAAAACCAGATGACCTTTTTAACCGAATTCACACCAAAAATATGGTTTGTACATCAGATATATTTGAAAGTTTCACCAAAAATACTGACTTGCGCCCTAATTATCCTCGCACTGCACACTAAGATTCGACTCGGTCGGGTTAGGTTAGTTTTTTTTTTTATATCCAGTAAAACAGTTTTGCTAATACCTTTAAATAGTATGTTGAATTCGCATTATTTAGTGTGCATAATTAGTGTGCAAGTCAGTATTTTTGGTGAAACTTTCAAATATTATGATCGAAAAAAGGGAATATACAGATATCGATTTGAAATACATGCCATAACTGCATAATAACGATAAGAGGCCTTACTATTCCTTTTAAAATGTTGATTGTTTTAGACATTTTTCTCTATGATCAAAAATGTTTCTTAATTATTTTTCTACTCCAGTACTTTTTTCTGTCATTTATATAGTTACTAACTCTAATATAAAGACATAAATTATGAAAGTCTGTAAAAGTCTATACTCTATTACTCTACTGCCCAAAAACACACTGCTAACCGATGTTATAATGTCGCCAAAAAAGCATCACTTAGTTAGCACCACAGATTACAAGATGAACAGCTGCATTCACACAATTTGCATTAATATTTTAAAAAAAAATTAATTAAAAAAAAACTTATTGTACTAAGGCATTGCTGCCAACTTAAAAAAAAGTTTTATCTTCAGTGCATGGATGCTTAGTATAGTGAACGTATACCTTTATGTATAAGTTTAATTTTTTTTGACAGATGTTTAGTATAGTGAACGTATACCTTTATGTATAAGTTCATATTTTTTTGACAGATGGACGTCAATAAAAAAACAGTTTATCTTAGACAATTTTTTTTTTTTAATTTTGTTGATTCCGAGCGGGAACATGTAATTATTTTCTTTGTTGTTTATTTGCATTTTATTTATGAAATGTCGAGTCGTAGAAAGAGTATTGTATGCAACGTTGTATAAGTAGGTCAAAAAACGCTCGTGGCATCTTTCTTACGATGTTCGCTACGCTCACATCGTAACCCATGCCACTCGTGTTTTTTGTCAAGATTTTTCTCAAGATTTCAGTATCTTTTAACAGTGTGTGTTGCCAGTGATGACATACGGAACTGAAACGAGGTCGCTCACGATGAGCCTTATAAGAAGGCTTAAAGTCACTCAGAGAGCAATGGAGAGGGCTATGCTCGGAGTTTCTTTGCAAGATCGAATCAGAAATGAAGAGATCCGTAGAAGAACCAGAGTAACCGACATAGCCCGAAGGATAGCAAAACTTAAGTGGCAATTAATGGGCCATTGAGTTCTTGAGTGGCGACCACGCACCGGACGACGCAGCGAGGGTAGGCCCCCCACAAGTCACTGTGGACTGGTGACCTGGTGAAGGCCGCTGGAGTCCGCTGGATGCGGGAGGCGCAGGACCGGTCATGGTGGCGTTCTCTGGGTGAGGCCTATGTCCAGCAGGTAGACGTCTTTTGGCTGATGATGATGATGTTGATGATGATGATGATCAATATATTTGTCAAAATATGAAAAAAAAAAATTAAAAGGAATAAGGCCTCTTAACTCGTTCACAGACGTCGAGAAACATAAATAGGACCCTCGTGATTCGAACCACGTATGTGAACGGTGACTTTTAATTCCGAAAAGCTGCTACAGCCCAGCCGAACATTTCCCATAGTTTTTATATAAAGTGCCTTTTACCGTGACAAAGTAAAGTTTCAACACCGATAACTCTTCATAAGGAATGAGAGTAGAGTACTTTGAAATGCTTTCAAATGCATATATCACAAGTTATAGAACAGTAATCATTATACCATCACAATACTTATGCATGGGACATTTTAAATTAAATATAAAATAAAATACTATTTTTTCTGTTGGGGAGCATGATGTTTTAATTAAGTATTATCGGCATCTATTAATTACTGAACAAAATTAGATCACAGCTTGGGTTAACCTAATGTTGGCTCAAATTCTTATTGCACTTCTCATTCAATTGAGTTCGCCAATCCAATTAATCGGACTAATTCGATTGAATAGAACCCGATCGGGTTGCGCCCAATTAAATTATAGATAGCCGAATGTGACAGCAGATGTATCGAATTGAATTATATGTTCAATTAACTACGATATTCACTGGTTTATATAGAATTGGGCGCTATGGATAATTCGCTTACTATCTGTATTCAATCAACGCTCAAGCGATTTGAAGCCCTGACGTAAAAATGATTTTATAAGTATAATACTAAGGACAAAAACAATGCAAAATTTACATCCTTGCCGGACTTGAACCAATATCCGTTGCTACATGGTGCAAATATACTTCGAGTTATGTAAAAGGCGGTTTTTGGATGTTAGTAGTAAGTTACGTACATAAGATATTCTGTTTGGTCAACCATAATGACCAATACAGAATGCCTCGTGACATGAAGTCCGCCATTTGTACCTTGTGTCAATCAACTTTTTTCTGTTGCTTGTTGCCATGTTGATGTCCCCTGGACCACTTTTTAAAACTACGATTTATATAACGATTAATTTAACGCACATTTACTTACCAAAAATTTGTAATTGCAACAGTTATTAAGCCCATTCTTAGGTAGACTATCTTCTGACAGTACCAGTAATATAAATTATGAACACTCAAAAACTCTTCCCTTCATGTAAAATTCTACCGGTGGATAATAAATTAAAATATTTGATAGGCTTAGAACATTATTATAGCGATAAAAAGAAATTAAGGAAAACAGAATCAATACTAGAAGTGTTACAGAAAGAAAATTAATACAACCGAGTGTGAAAAACTATTATGGCGAAAGGACTTCAAAATATTTAGTACCCAAAATTTTTAATAAAATAAGTTTACTTAGGCAGAAGACTTAAATAGGCAAAACATTGTTAAGATCCAAACTAAAGGAGTTTCTTCTTGATGACAAGTCAAGGTCACCTAATTAAGGTGTCATAACAATAATATATTACCTGTACCTATTACCTACTAATAAGTAAATATTATATTTAAGTTAAGTTGTGTAAAGATCTGAGCGCTTCTCGCCATCAAACGTCACAGTTTGGCGAGTTATAATGTAATGTACATTGTATATATATTTTTTGGTATATAAATAAAAAAAAAACTAATCTAAGAAGTTTAATCATTATTGGCCCCTGGGCTACGGGACAAAATAACAACATGAAAAAATTGGATCCACTCACCTATGTTTTTCACATAAAGTTTAAATAGATAAATAAATAAGTGTGTCTATCTATCTATGCTATTTTAACTTTGAAACACATGTTCGTCAGCTAACTGGTTACCATGCGAAAGTTCTTTGATAAGTAGGTATGATTGATGAACATAATATGAGAATCTCAATCAAGCCATCAAATGTTTTCAAACGGGATCAAGAAATGCTAAGTTTCCTTCTAAATGCGTTATCCTAATACCATTTTTTTAAGCCAACAGTTTATTCGGTTGTAACAAAATATTTGAATTTCACATTAATATAATCCTCGTGCATTCTACAACATTCCACGAAGATAAGCCGATTAATGAACAATGAGTATACGATTGGACAGCGGACTGAACATTTTCTTTTTTTTGTTGAAAAAGCATTTAGTTACTCGAATTGTTTGCATAAATACATGATATGTGATCCGATCGCTCGCAACATTTGTGTGAGGTAAAAAAAAAGGATTCCGCTAGTTTTTTTTTTAAATTGACTGTACCTACAGCCTGTGGGCGTGCGGGCTCCAGGGTCTTACTGCGAACGCCGCAAATATATGGTTATTTGTGAAACCTACATTATTCGCGGCGCTTCGCCGGTTCAGTGTAAAATGTATAATTTTTCTCAAACATGCAATGAAATGACGTGCGTTATAACAGGCTTCGAAGTGTCGCGTTTTGGGCGGACCAGCTCGAAACTGTTACAAAGGAATTGCATACAAAGTTGAAGACCCAAGCCAGGAAGTATTTTTTTAAACATGGCGTCTGTGTTCATGAACAGGCTAAACAATTGAACTATTTTTTTTTGAGTGGTGTATTTTTTTATTTCATTACATTTATGTTCGAGAAAACCACTATACATGCTAAGCCGTGAAAAGGCTTCGTATCACTATCCGAAGTCTCTTACCTACTCACCCGGCAAACCCTTTCTCGGCGTCTGCAGAAATGTACTATTAAATGAATTAACCATAATCCATAATACCAGCACTTCCACCAGCCTTGCACCGGAACATAATTAGCAATTTATATTAAGCCGTTTTCCATTTTGTTGAAATTAAAACTTAAAAGACAAAGCGTCTCAGAATACCTGACGTCACGTACCGCGGCGCTGACGTCATAGTCGTGCACTGCCTTTCAAATAAAAGGGCCAACTTGTTTAGTTTAGTGAGTGAGCCGGGCATTAAATACATAAAAAACATACATGACCCGAGATCAAAAATATTCTAGTTCGTCATAACGATAACTTAGTTCACACTCGTACTAATTACATTTTTTGCCAGCGAAAAGGTTGTGCACTAAAGTCCTAATTGCAACTAGTTTTTTCGATAAGTTATTACGAGTGTGTACTAAGGTATCGATAAAAAAGAACCACCAGGGCAAATGCACTGATATTTTGTATAATATTGATGAGCCAAACGGCTCTAAAGAAGCAAATATGTATACGCATAACGAAATAAAACACTTTCTTTCATCATTTCAAGACAGACCGTTTTGAACTGACCGCAAACCACATTTTCAACAGCTGTTACAATGTTTATCTGCCATCACAGATATCACATAAAAAAGAAACAAAACCAATTCTCAAAGGTTAGAACACGTTAATGTGACATTGAAGTGTTTCAGTTTTATTTCGAATGGTGTTTTACGGCTACCTGCCCGTCGTAAAAAAAACATATAAATTGTAAATCCCCACTCAGTACTCTAAAGTATAAAACCTTCACAGGCGTTTATAGCACGTAATAAAATTAATATCAGTACGAATGCTATGGTTTTCTAGGCCACTCGAGACACGTTTCGAATAGTAGTTTATACTCTAATGCACTATTTGATTAGACATTGTTTTGTTGACCAAACTCAGCGAACACAGTCAGAGAGCTCATAGATTGGGATTCGGGTTTGGGTAGGATATGTGAGGTTCTTATTTAGATCGCTTAAGAGCGAGTGAGATAGTTATAACGATAGTTATATCGATAGTTATATTTAAAACTCGAATCACATTCTGTCTGCTCGCGCAGTTGTGTACCTTGACTTGGCTCACCGCCGGTGACCGCTATGTGGGAGGTTGACTCGACGATCATTGTCCCAAAAGTCATTTCGGCGAACGGTTTTATAGCGTCGAGTCTTGACCAACGCTTTAAGAGACTCTCGCTAAATGGCTGGATCAGGGGCCAGATTCGGAAAGTGGTACATCTGGACACGGCGCACATGAGTAGTAGGGATTCACCGATACTACGATACGGGGCGGACGGGCCTGATGGGCGGCATCTAGGGCGGATTTGGCGGACCACCAAACCTAAAAAAAAAAAAAAAAAAAAAAAAAAAAAAAAAAAAAAAAAAAAAAAACAAATAGCCCCCTACTTAGAGCGTTTGGAATAGGTCCCAGGACGCTCAGACAGCTCTGTCAAGACTTACAGAACGCCCTACGCTAACAATGCAACACCTTCCCCGACCCATCGACCCTTTTCTATTGTCTATCCGAGCTCGGGTTTTATTGCCCTCTCGGACGCCGAGCTCACTTTTATTACGGTCTACTATTGTTTCCCTCTTTTATATTTCTCTTTGGCTACAACTGTCTACAACTTCCTTTGCAAACGGTATACATCTTTTAAGAACATTCTTTAGGTAAAGCTGGACAAATACCTAAACATCTCATACCTAAACTATCAGACTAGGTCCGTCACCTTGGTTCTTATTGGAATCGCTGTTTCAACGCAGCCTGTCTCACATCGTGTCTTTACTCCAGGTTTCTTACTACGTGATATGTGCTACGGTGTACGTATCACTAATCTAAGCTAACCTATGCTAGATCACAATTCTAACCTAACCTAACCTAAGCTACAGGACTACGCCCAGCTAATGCAGGATACGTTACTTGACTACTTAACTTCAGGTAGCCTTACTTCAAAGTATGTCTCTTGTTACTCACTACATATGCTGCATTTGGAACGTTGTTCTATTTATATATTTTATCTTGTTCAACTTAACATTACTTCTAACTTAACTATCACTTAACTTCAAAAACTAATTTTGAAGAACTGCTTTATATACTTACCTACTTAAAACCAGCTACGAGCACAGCACAGTTGTTTTGGTCTTAAGAACGCTGTTCTAACCTAACCTAACCTTGCATAAATTTGACTACGTACTCAATGTTACTTTCATTTCTTTTTTGTAATAACCGACTTCAAAAAGGAGAAAGTTCTATGTAAAAATATTGCATGTAGCATAAGGATAATACGAATCTAATCTTACAATAGTAATGCGGTATTTTATACAGTAATAACTGCTTCAAAACTATACTAACTTATTTAAGCTGTAAGTTAAAAATACGAGTTCTATTTTTGCATATTTATTTATTTCGCCAAATATTATGTTCTTGAATAGATGCTTAAGAAAATACCTGAATAAACTTTGTAACTTGTACTAACGTGTATTTGTAGTGGGCTGAACTAAACTCGTTGATTTTTTAATTTGTTTGTTGGGTCCATATTGTTTGTAAAGATTTATGACAGGTTTCTTCTCCGAATCATCAAAAGATTCGAAAGTCTATTATAAATTTTATTACTGTTTGTTGGTGGCTGTTGGGCGCGGTACAAACTAGTCGAAACGTGATTTTAACGGTAATCTATTGTCACATCCTTATAAAAGCCGATGGACAGTGACGATCTATAAGTATTCAGAACCGAGTCGTGCTTGTTACCAGAGCTCTCTCAGTGTACAGTGACATAGTGTTGAATCGTGCTACAGTGCTTATAAAAAATGGCAAATGTAAGTATGTACTATTTTTTATAAAATATGTATGTAGTATTTTTATGTACTATTTGTTTAACAGTGTTTTTTTTTCTGTAACTTGTGTTCATCGTGTTACTTGTTAAGTGTGTTAATCGGATGTATAACTTATTGTTGAATATTGTTACAGTTCACGGAAAACACTTTCAAGAATTTTTATTACCCTGAACCTGAACATGATGATTCAGGGAGTGATGAAGAAGGCACACTCGGTTTTAAAGTGAAACAAGCCATAGCGAAGAAACGTCCTGCAAATAGTATCGAGAGTTTCTTTGAAAAACCGCAGAAAAAAGTGAAACCAGTGAAGAGATCTTCCAGTGTGTCGCAAAGTTCCCATACCGGTGTTGCTTACCTATCTTCGGGTAAAGACGATGCTGCGTATGCATCACACCTTATTAAAATAGAAATATACGATCTTGAAAAAGTTAGGAACATCGCACCAGAAGAGCACTGGAAGCACGCCGATGTGAGATTAAAATCTTACATCTCAACTGAGCAAGATCCACAGCTTGAGACTGTCCGTGATGTTATATACAACATGACGAAAGACATAGCTTCGAAGGACACGTGCGTGAAATATTTTATAAACAATACGAAAAAGTAAACTAAGTGTTTGTGTAGTTTTAATACTAGGTTAAAACTGTATTTATTATATAAGACATTAGATAATATTTTATAACATACCCTTGTGTACTACTAGTATTATATATTTCTTACTGCTTAAACAACAACTTTTTGTTATTCAAAATTGTTAACTCGTTTTATAACCACATGTTGTAATTTGTTTTGTAGCCTAATCATATTGATCTATTTCCCTTTGCAAATGTATAAAACTCTCCACCCTTTAATATAAAATCACTAAGCTACGTTTGTTATTTTAAGGAAAAAATTTGTTGTAATGTAATCACTATTTTCTTAGACACATCTCACGATGGACTGTTTAAGCTGTGATGTTTACGATTCCGAGCTCGTCAGGCTATGCGAAGAAATTGAAAGTGATCAAGAAATGTATGAGATCGGGGAATTACTAAGCCAGCTGCATAGTCAAGGGTGAGTACTCTTGTTCCAACCTGTTATATTGTTTATTGATATTGTACTTGTATATTTAGACATGCAATTTAAACAGTTTATTCTTGTTCAAACTTGTACAAAACCATTGACCAGTGTCATTGAGTTGTTGCCTTTTTATGGCTCAGTTTCATTGTTCTCTGTTGGGTGGGGATCCTGGAAGGTTCTTTATAAGCGACGTCTCTGGTGTAGAAATCATTCATTATTCCAGTTACTGTGTTTGTGCTAGTACTGTGTCTGTGTATTGTACAAAATACTGTTTTAAAAATGGTGCTTGGATACTTTCATATGGGAACTAGTTTAACCCACGACAAAATTGCAGTTTTAAGCAAAGGATTCATTTTAAAAGTATTTCATAGAAACATAAGATTGTGGTATATTGACAATCAATTACCTCAGGCGCTTTTGGAAGATGAAGATATTATACCCTATTACACACCATGTGATGGGCATATCAATAAGTCGATGCATAACTTGTCATCAGATGTCATTGATGGGGTTTTAACAATGCAGGCATATTGCCAGCAATGTCGAAAAAACTTAAGTTAGTATAATGATAATAATTTAATCATTGTTTTGAAGTTTTAAATCTTGTATTAAATACTAACGTTTCACTTTTTCTATTACAGATCTAACCAAGTAGGACGGGGGAGAAAAAGGACAGCTACAAGTACGGGTGCAGAAGTACCAGTGAAGAGAAACTACCCTTCCAACAGTCGTGATATGTCTACATCCTCAAGCGAAGAACCATTATCCGATGTCAATGTAAGTACAAAAAATAATTCTGAAATTGAATGTTCGGTGTGTAAAAAGTTCGTGTCAAAAAGATATTTTGGTAACCATTTAAATAGTAATATTCACAAAAATAATGTGTTGAGATCCGATAGTGAATATGTTAATGTCCAATTAATTGAAAATGCATTCAAAAACAGAGTCGCTACTTACAGAATATTATTTAATGAAATGGATCACCAACCTCTTGATCCCGAAACTATTTTACAAAAACACAAGGATAAGATCTTTACATTATTAGATCGTTCACTTAACAAACATCACGCTTTAAAAGTAAATTTTATTCTTAATGCAAATTTTACACAAGATACCAAACAATTAAATAATACATTTGATTTCCAATTAAGTAATAGTATTGTTGATATCAGCACTGATAAAGCTGCTGTTTTTACGTCCCTAGTAAATGAAATTGTGATAAGGTTGTCAAACTTTGAAAGAAAAGATAGTGGGTGGAGTTTAGTAACATTTAATCATATCGATCTCAATATTAACAAATATAATCCATTACGCGGCTCTTCTTTTATCGAATTACCTCGTGATATAAAGAATAAAAAAGCGGTTATTAATGTAAAAAACAATGACCATGAGTGTTTTCGATGGGCTGTATTGTCTGGTTTATACGAACCCAAAAGTCATTCAAATATGGTCAGTTCATACATATTACATAAGAATAAATTGAACTTTGAAAATTTAACTTTTCCATTTAAATTGGGAGATATCCATAAATTTGAAAAAAATAATGATATTAGCATTAATGTATTTGGTCTCGAGTACAACTCTCAAAACAAGAAACACGATGTTATAGGCCCACTACATTTAACTAAATTAAAAAAGTCTAATCACTTAAACTTGTTGTACATAACTAAAGATAACCAAGGACATTATTGTTTTATCAAAAATTTATCGAGGTTAGTGTCTAAGCAATTGTCAAATGCACAACATGCTGTTCATATTTGCGATGGTTGCTTAATTAAATTTACATCACACGAGAGACTAAACCAACATCAAAAAAACGACTGCTTCCACGTATGCACAAACTTACCATCCGAAAAAGAAGACACAAGAAATTGGTTTAACGAATATGTTCCATCGAATCAAGTTACTTTTAATAATTATGAACGACAATTAAGAGTACCTTTTGTTGTATACGCTGATTTTGAGGCATTTTTAAATCCAATTCAATCCTGTTCTAACAACCCCAGTACATCTTCTACTACCAATATTCAAAAACATGAAGTTTATAGCTTCGGTTACTATATTAAGTGTTCTTATAATGACAAGTTATCTGTGTACAGAACATATACAGGTGAAGACTGTGCAAAAACATTTATGAAAGTCATAAAAGAAGATTTAGAAACTATTTGTAAAAGTAATGCGTTTGCTAAAACTTCTTTCCCTCTAACAGATGCTAATAAGGTAGACATTATGCAAAGCCATGCTTGTTATATTTGTGATAGAAATTTGAATGATGACTCAACCGTTTCTTATAATTATCATACTGGACTTTACGAAGGCGTTGCACATAAATTTTGTTCTGAAAAATACAAACCACCCAATTTTGTACCTGTATTTTTCCATAATTTGAGCAATTACGATAGTCATTTTATTGTACATGGACTTGGTCTTGAAGATGGTGACATAGAACTAATCCCACAAAATAAAGAAAAGTATATTTCGTTTTCTAAGTCTTTACAAGTGAATAATCGTGTTGTAAAATTGAGATTTGTCGATTCTCTTAAATTTATGTCGAGTAGCTTGGATAAATTAGCTAAAAACTTGACTACTGACCAATTTTACGAATTGAAATTGAACTTTCCTCGTGAAGAAGACTTTAAACGTCTAATACGGAAGGGTGTCTATCCATATGAGTACATGACTTCGTATGATTCACTGAAATTAACTTCGCTTCCTACACAGGATCAATTCTATAGTTCTCTTACTGACAGTCACATTTCCGAAAACGATTTCCTACATGCTCAAGATATTTGGTCTCATTTCCAATGCAAAAATATGGGGGATTATTCCAATCTTTATCTGAAAACAGATGTTTTATTACTAACTGACATATTTGAAAATTTTAGAAATGTGTGTCTTAAGACATATGGTTTAGATCCCGCCCATTATTATACCGCGCCTGGAATTTCCTTTGATTCGATGTTGAGGACTACCAAAATAAGTTTAGAACTTTTAACAGATGTCGACAAAATAGCTTTTATAGCGAAAAACATTCGAGGAGGGATTTCCCAATGTAGCAACAGACATGCAAAAGCAAATAATACATTTATGGAAGACTATGATCCAAATATTCCTTCATCTTTTCTCATGTACTTAGACGCAAATAATCTCTATGGGTGGGCTATGTCACAATGTCTTCCGTCTGGCAAATTTGAATGGGTAAATAAAGATACCGATTTCAATGTTTCAGACGATGCTGAATATGGGTTTATATTAGAAGTTGATCTAGAGTACCCCAAGGAATTACATGACTCTCATTCAGATTTGCCGTTCTGTCCAGAAAATGTATGTCTAGGTGATTCTAAAGAAAAAAAATTGATTCCCAATTTAAACAATAAATATAATTATGTATTACATTACAGAAATCTTAAACAATGTTTAAAAAATGGGTTGCGTTTAGTGAAAATCCATCGTGTGTTGAAGTTCAAACAATCTACTTGGTTAAAAAGTTACATAGATTTGAATACCCGAATGCGTTCGCTGGCGACATCTGATTTTGAAAAAGATTTCTTTAAACTTATGAATAATTCTGTTTTTGGTAAAACAATGGAAAATGTCACGAAACGTGTGAATGTTAAATTATTAAGTCACTGGGAAAATCGCGGAAAATCCCAAGGGGTACAGTCCTTAATATCTAAACCTGAATTTCATAGTTTATCAATATTTTCTGAGAATTTAGCTGCTGTGCAATTGAAAAAAACAAAAATCTTTTATAACAAACCAATTTACCTTGGATTCTGCATTTTAGATCTATCGAAAACTTTAATGTACGAATTCCACTACAATTATATGAAATACAAATATACGGAAAATCTCAAGCTCCTTTACACGGATACTGATAGCTTAATATATGAAACAAACACTGCTAACTTTTATGAGGACATTAAATCTGACCTGAACTTGTATTATGATACATCTGATTACCCACCCAACAATGCATATGGTTTACCATTACTAAATAAAAAGAGGTTAGGTTTTTTTAAAGACGAAAATAATGGCAAAATTTTGAAAGAGTTTGTTGGTCTTAGATCAAAAATGTATGCCTTAGATGTTCAAAATAGTGGTATTATATCCAAAGCTAAAGGAATAAACAAGTGTGTTACCAAAAAATTAACCCTTAACGACTATAAAAGTTGTTTATTTGATAGAAATATACAACATGCTCAAATGTTACGATTCCGATCAATAAAGCATGTTTTATTTACGCAAAATGTCAATAAAATATCATTATCTTACAACGACACAAAACGATATTTATTGAAAAACACTTCGGATACTCTTGCGTGGGGTCATTATAAAATACCTCATAATTCTTAAAAAAAAAAAAAAAAAAATACACGGAACATTCAATTTTCATATTTATTTTTTGTACATAATATTGTATTTTAGGATGTTTTTTTTTTTTTATTTTTTAAGTTTTGGCAATAAAATGATTGGCAAAAAATATGTTTTTGTAAATTTTTATGTGATTTATCTAGAATAATATAAATATTAAAAAATAATTAGCAAAATTTTTGTTTTTTTTTTTTATTTGTTACCCCATTTTTTTTACCAAATTTATTTAAAAAGCTATGGTCTAGAAATTTTCTCATTTGAAGTCAATCCGTTAACATATGAACACACATATTTAAAAATTTATAATGATTCATTTTAACCACCCTTTCACTACAATAGTAGCGGGTCCAAGTGGGTGTGGTAAAACTCAGTTTGTTACCAATTTTTTAAACAATGCAAAAGAAGTATGTAATGTTGAATTTGATGAAATTATTTGGTGTTATGATGAAATGCAACCTTTGTACAATCTGGAAAATGTAAATTATAGCCAAGGAATACCAGATTTTTCTTTATTTGATGGAAAAAAGCCCAAGCTTCTCATAATTGATGACTTGATGAGAGAATCGGATGGACGAATCGTTGATATTTTTACAAAAGGAAGTCACCATAGAAACTTAAGTGTTTTTTATATTACTCAAAACATATTTCATCAAGGCAAAGGACAACGTGATATTTCATTGAATACCAGCTATATTGTATACTTCAAAAACCCGAGGGATAAAACACAAATTCGCTACTTGTCACGACAAGTTTATCCGGAGAACCCAAAATTTGTAGATGAAGCCTACAAAGATGCCACTAAAGATGCTCATGGTTACCTTATGATTGATCTGAAGCAAAATACCGATGACATATGTCGTTTTAAAACTAAAATATTTCCTTTTGATGGGCATTGTACCGTATATGTTCCCAAGAAAGGGTTTAAATACGACAAGAATCAACACGTTTTAATCAGTTCCAAATAATGCATCCAAGAGTACACACATATAAACATTTACTTGAAGCACTGCAGTTACTTAAACCAAAGTATCGCACAGCGTTGCTAAAATCTTGTGAAGATGAAGAAATTAATATTATTTGTGAGTGTATTTATAACGTTTTAAAAGGGAAAATACCACTGGAATCAAAAGATAAATCAAAACTAAACAAATATAAAGACACATTACGAAAACTAGTTTCGAAAGGGAAACACAAATTGAGGAAAACTGTTATTATTCAAAAAGGAGGTGCATTTCTACCTATTATATTAGGTGCAGTTTTAAGTGCCTTAGTAAGCTCCGTAACATAAAATAAAATGGAAAACACAAAAAAAATGTTGTTAGTTGAACCAGACTTTATTGAAAGACTCAAACGAAATGATAGCCAACCCGAAAATGTATCATCTCGCCTAGACGGAGAGATGCAAAAAATCCTGAAGAGTAAAATTAATGATCGTGAAAAGTGGGCATTATATTCTCAAGCACTACAACGATTTTTGCACTTTATTGAATCAGATCGAAAACCATTTAAAATACCAATAGTGATGGAGGGGTTTGATCAACTCAACGATGAAAGTAAGGATTTAAACTTAAAAGTAAACAAAAAGGAGGAGGATGAAAATTATGAATCAGTTGCAAATAAAACACTACCAGATGGTGATGTTTCTGCAGTTACTGCAGCTACACCGTCTGGTACAAAAAATCCAGAAACTGTACTATTCAGTCCATCTCGTATTATAGATAATTTACCAAAATCATATGAGAAAAAAACCAGAACATTATTGACTTGTATTGTGTCAAGCAGACCAAAAATATGGTGGAAAACAAATGGTGAAGTTGTAATAAACAATCGAACTATTCCAAACAGCAATATTCTCGATCTGGTAAGCGATACGGT
Source organism: Apotomis capreana (assembly GCA_947623375.1). Taxonomy (NCBI): domain Eukaryota; kingdom Metazoa; phylum Arthropoda; class Insecta; order Lepidoptera; family Tortricidae; genus Apotomis; species Apotomis capreana. Next base: position 13,402,099 of record OX392514.1, read on the forward strand.
TAGATCTCTTAAACGCCCTAAGCCAACAGGATGGGAAGAGTTTGCTTTATTTTTAAGAGATATAAAAGTTCCTACGTCTTGTATAGGTAATCCTACTAATCTAGAATTTATAAATAAACCTCAATCGAGTGAACCTCACGCATCATCTGCTCCATCAAGTGCTCGATCGTCATCGTCATTTAAAGACACAAGCGCCAGTACACCTCTTTCAAGTGTACTGCTCAAGGCAAACAAAAAGAAACTAGATTGGGAAAGATGGAGCCCTTATTAGACATTCATGCAATATACTACGATGTATCTAATCCAGCAGGCTACAGTAGTTTAAATAAATTAAGTAAACAAATGAAAGGACGAATGAACAAAGACGAAGTAAAGAACTGGTTACAATCTCAAGAAACGTACACACTGCATAAACCGGTTCAAAGGCGATTCACAAGAAATAGATACGTCTTATCTAACTTTAATGAACTCTGGCAAGCTGATCTGAGTGATATGGGTACTTACAGTCAATATAATGATGGATACAAATATATTCTGTGTGTTATTGATGTGTTCAGTAAATATGCTTTTGCGAGAGCTATGAAAAAGAAAGATGCCACAACCGTTATAAATTGTTTTGAAAGCATATTTACTGAAGCCAATTCTACTCCTCGTCACATCCAATCTGATAAAGGCACCGAATTTGTTTCAAAGGCAGCAAGGGATTACTTTAGGAGCAAAAACATTAACTACTATACTACTAACAATCCTGACATTAAAGCAAGTATAGTAGAAAGGTTTCAAAGAACTCTTAAAATGAAAATGTGGCGTTACTTTACTCATAAGAATACATACAAATATATAGATATTTTGCAAGAACTTCTTTATTCTTATAATCACAGTTATCATTCTAGTATTAAAATGCGCCCTATCGATGTAAATTTTGATAATATCATGACTGTTTGGTGTAATTTGTATAACAGAAAAAAGGATAGACAACTTACTTTGGAAATCACAAAACTAAATGTTGGTGATCATGTTAGAATTACTAAATATAAACATATATTTCAAAAGGGTTACGAAACTAATTGGAGTGACGAAATATTTAGAATTGATTCAATAATAAACCGCTTTCCACGAGTTGTGTATACGTTAAGAGATTTAGAAGGTGAGCCTATCGTTGGTACATTTTATTCTAAGGAATTACAAAAAGTGACTTATCTCCCCTCCATTGATTATAAAATTGATAAAATAATACGCTCACGTGGGGTTGGTGCCAGAAAAGAAGTACTAGTGAAGTGGCGAGGTTATCCTAACAAATTTAATTCTTGGATACTCGCTTCAAGCTTAAAAAAAATATGAGTGAAAACAGCTTTTATATTACATTGTTAAGTAACAGTTCCTCGGACTACTATACCGATAATACGACTGCACACTTCTTAACCAAATTACCCAGGAGTATAAAGTTGGAAGGAGAATGGGTAGTTGGCTTAGTAGAATTTCAATACCCTTGTTCAATGTACAATGTTCAAGATCATGAAAATATGATTTATTTAAAAAAGAAAGTAGTGTCACCCACTGACAAGATAGCCAAAATTGTAGATATAAAAACTCATATACCAGCAACTACATATGACAACGTTGACCATTTTATTCAAGCTTTTAATGACAACCCACAACTGAAAAATAATGTAAAGTTTAGATATGATAATCTAACCAAAATGGTTGGGGTAGCAACAATTAATAACGATATAACTTCTCTTATAACAACCCCAATACTAAGTCTACAGTTAGGTTTTAAACCGAAAACAAATTTACGGCAAGTTTCATTTGGTAAAAATCCTGTTAATTTGTATTTGGGCTTACCATCACAATTATTTGTTTATACAGACATCATACAACCACAGGTAGTTGGTGATGTTATAACTACGTTGCTTAGAATAATACCATTAGATCCAACAGAATTCCATTATGGAGCATATAAAACACACATTTTCTCACCCGCTCATTATGTACCTGTTTTACGTAGAGAATTTGATACTATGGAAATAGATATAAGAACAACTACCGGTGCAAGAGTGCCATTTCAATTCGGAATTTCCTGTGTGAAACTACACTTTCAACGGCTAAGATGAATTATAAAAGATCATCTCACTCTTGTCCCTACGATCATTATTATACCCATCAAGCTGGTTCTGGTATAGGAATTGTCTATAAAGGTGTTCCGTTTCAGCGAGGGCATGGGATTGGAAGTTTTTTGGGGGGACTGTTTAGGTCAGTAATTCCTTTGTTGTCTAGTGGTTTTAAAACTGTTGGAAAAGAAGCGTTAGATGCGGGGGTTGGTTTGTTATCTGATATGGTAAATTCACGCCCTATAGATAGTTCAGTTAGGTCTCGATTTAAAGAAGCTAGTGCTAACTTAAAAAGAAAAGCTGATGAAAAGATCGATTCTCTGATGTCGGGATCTGGGTATAAAATCTCAACTAAGAGACGGGAACCTCTCATTACCTTGAAAGCATCGCGCCGAAGAGGAGCTAAGAGAAATAAATATAGTGACGATATATTTTCAAAGTAAATCATGTCATTCCTACACAATCATTCGTGTGAATGTGCAAAATCTGAGTTAGATATATTTGCCCTGCCTTCGACACAGACAAGTATTGAGAGTGGACAGTGGGTTCATTATAAACCAATCTCATCTTTAAGTGATGATGGTCCTATTGAGTTTCAAGTCCCCGGTTCAGGCGATGACTACATTGACTTATCACATACATTATTACATATAAACGCCAAAATATTAAACCAGGATGGTACAAAGTTAAAGCCTGATACTCAAGTTGCCCCCGTTAATAATTGGTTGCACTCCCTTTTTAATCAACTTGACGTATATTTAAATCAAAAACTAATCTCGCCACCAAACAACACATATGCTTACCGTGCTTACATGGAAAATCTACTTAACTATGGACCAGCCGCTAAAAAAACTCACCTTACTTGTGGGTTATGGTATGAAGATACAGCACATTATATGGACACCGTTGACGCAAATAATAAAGGATTTCACAAAAGGATGGAATTTGTTACAGATAGTAAACAAGTTGAAATGATTGGACATTTACATGGTGATATGTTTAACCAAGAGAAGTTTCTAGTGAATGGTGTAGAAATGCGTGTTAAGTTAGTGCGATCAAAAGAATCGTTTAATCTTATTTGTCACCAAGATAAGAAATTTAAGGTACAAATAATGGACGCTAGTCTCATAATAAGAAGAGCTAGAATCAGTCCAAGTGTTTTGTTAGCTCATCAGAAAGTGCTAGCATCACAACTGCAAAATACCCTATCACAAGAGCAGAAGTAAAGGTACTTACAATACCGTCAGGAATACAGGGTAAAACTTTAGATAACATATTTCTTGGACAAGTACCTAAAAGATGTATAATTGGTTTTGTATCAAATTCATCGTTTAATGGTAATTTTGCATTGAACCCTTTCAATTTTCAAAATTATAATATGAACTCTTTTAGTTTATTTGTAGATGGTCATGAAATTCCTTCTAGAACATTACAACCATCATTTAGTTCTGGTTTAATAGCATCAACATATCATACTCTATTTTCTGGGACTGGTATTCACTTCCACAATGAAGGTAATGCAATAAGCAGAACCGATTACGGGGAAGGTTACTGTTTGTTATGTTTCGATTTGACGCCTGACCTGTCAGCCAGTTCTACCTCACACTGGAACCTTGTAAGACACGGAAGTGTTCGGATAGAAGTTCGTTTTGATAATGCCTTGAGCACTACTATTAACTGTATTGTGTACGCTGAATTTGATAATGTTATTGAAATAAACAAAAATCGTGATGTATCTGTAGATTACAACAGTTAAAATAAATATAAATACAGTGAAATTAACAATTAATCTCATTTCTTCTTAATCTGTGTTTGTAACATCATCGATGAATGTATACATATTTTATTTATTATGGATACTAATGAAATTCAATATTGTATGAAAAAAATTAACCCTAGATTTAAATCAAATGTTTTTGCTGCTAACCGAATCCCTATTTGGGTTGCTCGTCCAGTTTTTATTGTAAGCAATTTGGACCCTGATTCGAAACCAGGTTCCCATTGGGTTGCAATGCATATTGATGCTAAAGGTGTAGGGGAATACTTTGACTCATTTGGTCGGAAACCTACTGGTTATCATAAGTTATTTTTGAATAGAAATGCAAAACGGTGGTTTTATAACCAAAGACCACTTCAAAATCATTTTACTTCAGTTTGTGGCGAATATTGTTTAGTTTATTTATATTTTAAGTATCAAGGAAAAACTATGAGCGATTTATTGAGTTTGTTTTCTGAGAATTCTCTTTGTAACGATTTAATTTTAAGAAATATGTTTAAGTCAATTTTTGTGAAATAAAACAATATATATATATACTAAACTGATTTTTTTTATTTATAAATAATACCTTAATTATACCTTATTTACCTAAAAATAGTGATTACATTACAACAAATTTTTTCCTTAAAATAACAAACGTAGCTTAGTGATTTTATATTAAAGGGTGGAGAGTTTTATACATTTGCAAAGGGAAATAGATCAATATGATTAGGCTACAAAACAAATTACAACATGTGGTTATAAAACGAGTTAACAATTTTGAATAACAAAAAGTTGTTGTTTAAGCAGTAAGAAATATATAATACTAGTAGTACACAAGGGTATGTTATAAAATATTATCTAATGTCTTATATAATAAATACAGTTTTAACCTAGTATTAAAACTACACAAACACTTAGTTTACTTTTTCGTATTGTTTATAAAATATTTCACGCACGTGTCCTTCGAAGCTATGTCTTTCGTCATGTTGTATATAACATCACGGACAGTCTCAAGCTGTGGATCTTGCTCAGTTGAGATGTAAGATTTTAATCTCACATCGGCGTGCTTCCAGTGCTCTTCTGGTGCGATGTTCCTAACTTTTTCAAGATCGTATATTTCTATTTTAATAAGGTGTGATGCATACGCAGCATCGTCTTTACCCGAAGATAGGTAAGCAACACCGGTATGGGAACTTTGCGACACACTGGAAGATCTCTTCACTGGTTTCACTTTTTTCTGCGGTTTTTCAAAGAAACTCTCGATACTATTTGCAGGACGTTTCTTCGCTATGGCTTGTTTCACTTTAAAACCGAGTGTGCCTTCTTCATCACTCCCTGAATCATCATGTTCAGGTTCAGGGTAATAAAAATTCTTGAAAGTGTTTTCCGTGAACTGTAACAATATTCAACAATAAGTTATACATCCGATTAACACACTTAACAAGTAACACGATGAACACAAGTTACAGAAAAAAAAACACTGTTAAACAAATAGTACATAAAAATACTACATACATATTTTATAAAAAATAGTACATACTTACATTTGCCATTTTTTATAAGCACTGTAGCACGATTCAACACTATGTCACTGTACACTGAGAGAGCTCTGGTAACAAGCACGACTCGGTTCTGAATACTTATAGATCGTCACTGTCCATCGGCTTTTATAAGGATGTGACAATAGATTACCGTTAAAATCACGTTTCGACTAGTTTGTACCGCGCCCAACAGCCACCAACAAACAGTAATAAAATTTATAATAGACTTTCGAATCTTTTGATGATTCGGAGAAGAAACCTGTCATAAATCTTTACAAACAATATGGACCCAACAAACAAATTAAAAAATCAACGAGTTTAGTTCAGCCCACTACAAATACACGTTAGTACAAGTTACAAAGTTTATTCAGGTATTTTCTTAAGCATCTATTCAAGAACATAATATTTGGCGAAATAAATAAATATGCAAAAATAGAACTCGTATTTTTAACTTACAGCTTAAATAAGTTAGTATAGTTTTGAAGCAGTTATTACTGTATAAAATACCGCATTACTATTGTAAGATTAGATTCGTATTATCCTTATGCTACATGCAATATTTTTACATAGAACTTTCTCCTTTTTGAAGTCGGTTATTACAAAAAAGAAATGAAAGTAACATTGAGTACGTAGTCAAATTTATGCAAGGTTAGGTTAGGTTAGAACAGCGTTCTTAAGACCAAAACAACTGTGCTGTGCTCGTAGCTGGTTTTAAGTAGGTAAGTATATAAAGCAGTTCTTCAAAATTAGTTTTTGAAGTTAAGTGATAGTTAAGTTAGAAGTAATGTTAAGTTGAACAAGATAAAATATATAAATAGAACAACGTTCCAAATGCAGCATATGTAGTGAGTAACAAGAGACATACTTTGAAGTAAGGCTACCTGAAGTTAAGTAGTCAAGTAACGTATCCTGCATTAGCTGGGCGTAGTCCTGTAGCTTAGGTTAGGTTAGGTTAGAATTGTGATCTAGCATAGGTTAGCTTAGATTAGTGATACGTACACCGTAGCACATATCACGTAGTAAGAAACCTGGAGTAAAGACACGATGTGAGACAGGCTGCGTTGAAACAGCGATTCCAATAAGAACCAAGGTGACGGACCTAGTCTGATAGTTTAGGTATGAGATGTTTAGGTATTTGTCCAGCTTTACCTAAAGAATGTTCTTAAAAGATGTATACCGTTTGCAAAGGAAGTTGTAGACAGTTGTAGCCAAAGAGAAATATAAAAGAGGGAAACAATAGTAGACCGTAATAAAAGTGAGCTCGGCGTCCGAGAGGGCAATAAAACCCGAGCTCGGATAGACAATAGAAAAGGGTCGATGGGTCGGGGAAGGTGTTGCATTGTTAGCGTAGGGCGTTCTGTAAGTCTTGACAGAGCTGTCTGAGCGTCCTGGGACCTATTCCAAACGCTCTAAGTAGGGGGCTATTTGTTTTTTTTTTTTTTTTTTTTTTTTTTTTTTTTAGGTTTGGTGGTCCGCCAAATCCGCCCTAGATGCCGCCCATCAGGCCCGTCCGCCCCGTATCGTAGTATCGGTGAATCCCTACTACTCACATGGTCAGGAGGTTCTCTCTGCAGCCCTAACCACCGATGGATTGGGCTTGTCCCGTTGCCGGTGGCATTATAGGTTAAGACTGAATTTATATTTTGTAATTTTCTTGTTTGTATTTTCCTTTTTATATATTTATTTATTGAAAAACCTAGCTCCAGAAATAAAATGACTAAAGATTAGGTACTAGACCCATACGAATACGTCACACACACAACTTGTTTTTACTCCTAACTTTTGATTCGATCACGGAAGGAAACGGCGAGCATAACTTGCCCCTTCGCTTTATTTAAATTGTGTTTTGGAAATAATTATTTTCCTTTTTTTATTGGGACGTCAAACAATATTTTTCTTGTTTTTAGGGTTCCGTACCTCAATCGGAAAAAACGGAACCCTTATAGGATCACTTTGTTGTCCGTCCGTCTGTCTGTCAGTCAAGACCCTTTAGAACGCGTAGAGGTATCGAGTAGAAATTAACACCATATACTCAGGTCTACAGTCCCTTGAAGCTGTGAAAAAACTTCTATGTTAACGTGAAAAAAAGATACGGCCTTTTGTCCCAAAAACGTACATTTCGACATTCAAGGGAATCAAAATGATAGGGTACTTCCCGATGACCTAGAACTATGAAATTTGGCAAGTAATATTGTCACATACTACAAATACTTATAAAAATCTGAAAAACATTTGTAATTCATAAAAAAATATACTCCTTTTCAAACATCATATTTGGAGAACTCGGTTGCGTTAAGTTTGCACCTCGTTTGTATGCGGCGCTATACATTTCAGGTGCAAAATTAACTCAACCAGGCGAATTAAGATGGGATTAAGTGAAAGTTTGTACGGAACCCTAGGTGCGCGTGTCAGACTCGCACTTGGCCGGTTTTATTAATACTCGTAGTATAAGAAATAGATAGAGCGAATACCTACTTTTCTCCTGAGAAGCCTTGGTGAGAGGAAAATATGTAACTGAGAATTTACCCTCATCCCTTTCCCTAACAGTTTGTACCTACATAAAAATGAATTTTATTGCGATGCGACGACCCCTATGGGCTATGAAAACCTTGGCAAGGTTTAGGGCTGCCGTGTTGGGAGGCTTGAGTTATGATGGGAGTTGCTTATTTAATTCGACCAAATTCTTCTGTTTTTCTCCCATACAAACGGTGGTTATGTGAGTAGACCTCGCGAGTTCGCATCTAAGCTAATGACATGTATAATTTATTACGTTTTTAGGGTTCCGTAGCCAAATGGCAAAAAACGGAACCCTTATAGATTCGTCATGTCTGTCTGTCCGTCTGTCCGTCTGTCCGTCCGTATGTCACAGCCATTTTTTTCCGAAACTACAAGAGCTATAGTGTTGAAACTTGGTAGATAGATGTATTCTGTAAACCGCATTAAGATTTTGATGCAAAAATAAAAAAATAATAATAAATATTGGGGGCTCCCCATACGTAGAACTGAAACTCAAAATTTTTTTTTTCATCAAACACATACGTGTGGGGTATCTATGGATAGGTCTTCAAAAATGATATCGAGGTTTCTAAAAAATTTTTTTTCTAAACCGAATAGTTTGCGTGACAGACGCTTCCAAAGTGGAAAAAAGTTGGTCCCCCCCCCTCTAACTTCTAAAATAAGAAAATGAAAAATCTAAAAAAAACATATGATGTACATTACTATAAAAACTACCAACGAAAATTGTTTTGAACGAGATCTAGTAAGTAGTTTTTTTTTTAATATTTTAATACCTAACTTTGCACCTAATTTATATGGGGCGCTATACATACCAGGTGCAAACTTAACTTAACCACTTAGGGATGGAAAGTGTTTGTACGGAACCCTCGGTGCGCGAGTCCGACTCGCACTTGGCCGGTTTTTTTTTTTTGTTACGTTTTCATTCCCCATAACTCCGACATTTTGAAAATGTTCAAAAAACTGAATCGTCAAAAAAAACTTTTTCTAGTTATTTACACAAGGTGGCTCTACTGTCGTGAACGTTACAAAATCGCTTCGCATTCTACCGATGTAACAGATGGTGTCACAATAGTCAGGTCTCTATCTCATACATTTTGTATGGTGTTTAGACCTCGTTTATAGATTCGCCCGGCACTGGATCGGCAATGCCCTAACTCGAGTCGTTCAGTATTTTTTTATATGAAACTTCAAACTGCAACGCACACCAATCAAATCCGTAACGGCATTAACTCGCCACGATACACTAACGACGCGTGGGCAACATACCGTCACCACTTACGTCAAGTCAAGTGAGCTTTGTGCTTGCTTGAGTTGAGACCAATGACGCCTCCTACCATGAAAGTAAGTTTCTAATAACGACACTTTCTTTTTTGTTCCTAATGACCATTTTTACTTTTATTGCTACACCGTGGTAGAGGGTGTCTGGGCGTGAAGGGAGGGAAAACCTTTTCACTTGAGCTGAGCGTCATTATTATCAGTGATGGAATAAATAACTATTTCTATAGAAATCTTAATTTTTTAAGTTTTTAGCATTAGATATTGACACAATTTGTTCAATCACTGTAGAGTCGTGGAAATGAAAGAATCTTTTATTTAATAATTTTATTATGATAGAGATTCACAGTGCGTCGTAACAATGAGTCATCATCATTTATAGCGGTCAGCGGGAGCGTGGATGCCGCGCTTATAAAACAATCGCAAAAAGTGGAGATCGCGTCGTAAGCGCGGCGTCGCCTCCCCGTCGCCGCACGATCATTGTCAGCCGTGCTGCTTCGGTGTCGCTTGTGTTTGGTTGACGCCGTAGTAGGGTAGGCGAGTAGGGTAGGGTAGGGTAGACGACGAGCAGCGAGCGAGAGTTGAGGCGGCACTGGTCCGCTGCCGACTGGTTAGGCAACCTTTAGCCCTCGTGTGCGATATGTCAAGAATTTCCTAATTAAATTTAAACTCAATGACGATTTAACGTAGGATTGGAATGATCTGCACAGATCCCTGCCTAAGCATGATAGTTCGGTGGATAGAGACGAAACGACTAGGGGTGACCTTACTAACGGTCCGGTAGTTCTGAATTTAAAATGTAAATTATAAAAGAAATTATTTGTTACAACATTGCGTAAGCTCTTTTCTAGCCAAAATGCTTCTAAACAAAGATATTAGTAAAAATCTGAAGAAATTGACGGTTTTTCCAATATGGCCGCAGGCGCAGGGAGTGGGAATTGTGCATTTTGCATTTTAAACACTCACTAACCATCCTAGGCAACATATTTAAAATTCAGAACTACCGGACCGTTTGTAAGGTAAAACCCCTTTATTCACTGGATTAGGTATGATGAAGGGTTAGTGTCATCAATAGATGCTTTCTCTGGATGGCGAATCACTTATGTATCATCTACCTAAACGCTATAGAAAAGAGATAGAAACCTTGCTTAGGTGGCACCACAGCAGGTCGGTGAAGGTAGGTTTGCATAGTCTTTTTAAATAATTGCTCCATGGCCGACTTAGCTGAAATAAATCATCTATATAAATTGAATTAAATATTGGTTTGATTGTCACGGCCTTTTATTGGTTCAATTCGTCTACGACCTAGGTAATTAAGTTTGAATTATTAAGGCCTTAATGGAACTCAATTATCTGAAAGTGAAGTAAAATTTAGCAATTTAACGATAATTCTGTCTAGGAGTAGGGAATAGAAGCAGTATCAAGACTGTCTGTATACCTAAATAAAAAATACGTGTTGTATATTTTACAAAAAGGTAACAAGATTTTATGTATATAGACAGTTTAATATGTATATATTATAGACAGATACTGGGTGCACGCAACTTCGTCCGCGTTTATTGTTTATTTGCCTCAGTCGAGTAAAAAGTATCCCATAACCATTGTTGGGTACCCAGCTACCCTTATACTAATTGGTTAAAATCCGTACAGCCGTTTCGGCGTCAGCGAGAGGACAAAGAAAATTTAACCAACAAATGGCACTGTACGACTGGCGTCGTCGCGCTGCTGCAACGCGCTGCTTTTTTTTTCCCTAGTATAATGATCCCACTAGGGGTCAGTGTAGACTAATAAATAAATATCAGACAACGTCACACAAATCGATCTAGCCCCCAATTAAGCTCAAGAAGGCTTGTGTTATGGGTACTAGACGACGACGACTTATATAGATAAATATAAACTTAAATATATAGAACCACCATGACCCAAGCACAAATATTCGAGTTCAACACACAAATATTTGCCCTGACCGGGATTCGAACCCGGGACCGCCGGCTCAGTAGGTAGGTATTTACAAACTGAGCCAACCGCGTCGATAAAGACTACTACATAGAACTGAATTTCAATACAATTTTAGAATTATCAGACAAAGGTGTTATTGATATAAACGACTTTATTTATAAGTTGTGGAGATAGTGGATTGTTAACTCTGAAACATAAGAACATTTTAAAAAGAAGGGCCTATGATGTTTGCGTTTACCACGTGATAAATAAGTGACAAAGCATCTGGCACACACTCGCATCTTATCAAAACGTGACGGATTATTACGGAGCGGGTCATAGTGCCAAAACCATCAGACCAGTTCAGACGCCGTGATTTCAAAAGGCTGAGGGTGAGGAGAATACCTGCTCTAAGTGTTCTAAGCAAATAAGCAATAATGTATAATTTATATAAATATAATAATATGTAAATTCAATATCCTTAGAACGTTATTTAATTTGTGCTCAGAATTTCGACTAAATAAATATGGTTTCTATGGAATCGAGTAACGTATTCGCGTCGCTTCGAACTTCTTACGTTTCCACGTATTCATTGAAAAATAATACATAAATGTGGATTTAACCAACTTCGAAAGCAGTAGTACTTGGTTTACTTTATTAATTCAAAATGTTATTTCAGGTTTTATAACATAACGAACATATCGCAGCAAAGCCATTACATAGTAGCATAAACATTTATTGTGTAAGTACCTAGTCAATTTTACATGTTTTCTTTATTAAATATATACTGGATTATTATAGAAAGAAATATAATAATCGTCAGTACGTTTTGATGAACACTAAAATAACTCAACTTAAATAAGTAAACTTTATTCCCATGCATGCATCCAAATATTCCCATATTATCCACAGCGCAAGTTTCGTCATAAATACAAAATGAGCATCCGTAGCAAACATCGTCAAAATCACACATAAATATTTATCAGCAACAAGCTTCGTCCAAAAAACTAAACTCTTTGTTAAATACTTTGTTAAGTAGATATAACTAATAATATTATTATGTTATATCTACTTGAAAAACATTAGTGAACATCTATATAAAGTACGTAAGCTCGTTGGCAGCGTTTTCAATTTGAAATCAGTTGTTCTCTAGTAGTAATTTGTAGTAATTTTTAAGTATTATTACGTTACGTACCTCATTCCTTACGACCTCACCTCAGACGGCAATATAAACGGATTAGATTTTAGATTTAGAAGATTAAAACATTCTACTTCGTCTAAATAAAAGCACTCTCAGTATTACGCAGAAAAAGAATAAGAACTCAGCTAAAATAATATAAAAGGGTTTCCTCAATATGCAGTCAAGTGTAAGACCTATCCGCAATATCAATATTCAGGAACATAATATTGCCCATCGAAACGAAAAAATGAAAGCCTTTTTCATTACAATGGAAACGATTACTTTCTTTACCTATGTAAATGTAAATGAAAATGATATTGTTTGTTTAGTTTTCAAAATCGTACAAATTGGTCATCATACTTACTTACTTATTACTTTCATTTCCAAGCACGTGATACATTTTCTTGGCAAAGCCTCAGCATAATTGAATTATTTATTTAAAGAAAATAAATTTAAGATCTTCGTATTCTTCAAAAATAGGCAAGCCACTAGAAATTAAGTTCTTATCACGCCATTGACAGGTCTTAAAATTTTATAAGTAATATCGAAATTGTTGAACAAAACGGAAAATAGGTAGGTATAAGAACGCTGAAAATAATACCACAATTCGAATTTTGTCACTCTAAAATACTAATGACTCACATACAATTTAATAAGTTGCTTAGAAAAGACAGAATACATAGGTATTTAATATATCTTTATTAGAGTGTCTTAGAAACGAATTCAGTATTCCATTGAAAAAACAGAACCGTTAAAAATATCTTAGACTTAAGACCCGTCCATTGTTTTAAAGAAAAGAAGTATTTTATTTTTACACGGACATTACATTTAGGTATTCCCAGAACGCTTAGTGGCTTAGATTTTCTTTTCCATTTTCTAAACACGAAACTGGCTTATTAAAACCTTAGCTCGACCACGCTTTACAAGGTAAATAGAAGTAAGATGTTTTTAATAGTAGTTAGCATAAAACCTAAATATAATAATATCAGTTCATAAAAGAAGAAGATGGCTGAATAAATTGATATTAAACATATGATTTTTATTCTGTGTTTTGGAATGCTTAAAACGCTGTCTGCCATTTTCACCTTTGATAGTGGAATCAACAATTCAGTAAATAAAAACTTAAAACGTCACTGGCATCATAGATAAGTGGTCTTTATTTGCGGCATCGATTATTTTTAGTGCTAGTAAGATAATTATTAACCATTTCAAATATATTATTTCAAATATGTGTTAAAGTTTGCATGTAAAATAATAACAAATAATAACCTCACATAATCTTCTTCTCAGTAATAGTTTTGTCTATGCCAAGGCTCCGGATAGTGCGTTCTGCAAATCTGTCACACTGATGTACTTACACTCTACCAAAAAATTTGTCCTCCACTTTCGTTACGTCGTTGAGTTTCATGTACATGCCAGTAAATGAAACCCGTTTTTGGTTATAAATATCAAAAAAAAATATACATATAGTTCGATATCAGCAGATAAACACACGGAACTGTTTAAGAAAAATACACGGAATAGTGGGACACCATTGAATGGTGTCCCACTAAAAAACAAGGTGGTTTTTTTAAACACCTTTTTTTAACCATCTTTGAGTTCTGTTATAAAGATCAACTCAACAATAGCACAGATCTTGATCACCAAACGTGCAAACGTAAGTATATTAAGACATAAGGCGATAGCATTTTGAAAGATTGTTCAAAATACACATTTATAATATACTTGGCTAATTAATTACATCACCGATCATTAAACCTCATGCTCACAAACTTTATATTTTGTTGTATAAGATTATTGTAAAGTTCCTAGTAAAGTAATACATAAATAAATAAAAAGTTTAAGCGAAAACCACCGACAAAATATATGTAGAAAGAAAACAGATTAATTTAACTGGAATTACCTTAAGCGCTACGTTTAATTAGTTCTGCGGAGACCAAGACGAGGAATTGCCAATAAATTACCGGTCCCGGGGGAAAAAATGTTATTTAAAAACACCCAAGCTTGGAGTATTTTGTTTTTGTTAGCAATATTTATTAGGTTGATTTGTATTAAGTATTTGTACAAAGTAGGACTTAACCGGGACTTGTATGCAAATCGTATAGTTTGGACTGAATTGGTTTTTTGTACATTCAAACACTGTGAACAGAACTGTAGGTACATGTCATACGTAATTTGCCATTGGAACACTCGCAATCAACCCTTAATTTAGCAATGTACACCAGGATGAACGAGAATTGATTGCTCTATACAACCTTAACGAGACTTGAACTAACGACCTTCGTTTTTTTTTGTCAAGCTAAGGGTTAACCCTTAAACTCCCGTGAGACCTTTTTAATAAATATTATAAACAGTTTAGCTTTGTTTAATGGTGCCATCAATATGAAATTCGAATGAGCATGCATTTTACATTGAAATTGCGTTATATCTCTACCAGGTATCGATAAGTAGCTTTAGTTGCCTTCCTTTAAGCATAAAAGGTCACAATGTCGCAGGAAAACACTATCTGTTAAGCCTTTCTCACAATAGTCAAGGCTACTAACCACGACACTCAATATCGACTGGTGAAACTTTTTGGTCGTACTCCCGTGTGAATTTCGTAGTGCATGACCTAAGTAGCACTCGCAGCAGTTTAAACTATGGTTCATATTGGGTATTCCGATATAGCTAGCGAAAGGAGAGTCGGTTCGAAGTACCTCATAAATGTTTCCTTAGTTTAGTATGCACTAAGCATTCCGGTCCCGGCAATGAATATACAGTCTGAAGTCAGCGCTTCTGCTAATGGAAGGTATGCCTTATCTGAGTGTTCAACCATAATGGCCGGGTAGGTAGTTTTAATTTTTATAGAAATTCCTCTGAATCTATAGACCTTTCAGAAAAAAAGCCTGGTAAGTTGAATAATATTAGGCAAATACCTATACCTATTTTTATCAGAAAGAAAATTGTATCATTCTAGTAAATAAGAAACCGGCCAAGAGCTTGTCGGGCCACACTCAGTGTAGGGTTCCGATGTTGCCCATCCTTCACAATAGACGAAAATTACGAGAAAGATTTCAAGCTACTAGATTACTAGCATAGAGGCATTCTATCTTCGTCCTCCGGGTAGGCAAGCACTTGTGACTCCTCTGGTGTTGCAGGTGTTTATGGGCGACGGTAATCGCTTTCCATCATACGTTTGCTCGTTTGCCCCCAAGGACAAAAAAAAAAAAAAAAAGCTATATAAAAAGGTATAAACGCCTCAGTAACAGTAATTACTTATTACCTTCTGGAGGTTATCGATTATACCTTATACGCGCCAGATTGGGCGAAATATTTTAATATAGTATGGCACTTAACCAATATGTGTGACGTTCGAAGTGTAGGGACACCGCACGGCACTTACGTCATGTTAAAGAAAATTATGAATTTTTGCGATAACTCAAAAACGGCTCAACCGATTTTATTCAATATAGTTTTCATTGAAAGTACTTATAAGGCCTCATTTTCATGAGTTTTTTCATAATTTTTTGACCCGTGGTTGAAAAGTTAGAGGGGGGGACACTATTTTTTTTATTTTTGAAGCGAATATTTATAAAACTGCTGACTTGATCAAAAAATTATGTTTGGAGACCCCTATTATTAAAAATTCACCCCTACTTTAGGTGTTCGAGGGGTACCCAAAAAAAAATTTTCTTTACTTTTTATTTTACCGTTTTGTCGGCGTGATACACACATACTCATACCAAATTTCAGCTTTCTAGTACTAATGATCACGGAGCTAAGCCGCGGACGGACAGACGGACGGACATGGCGAAACTATAGGTAAGGGTTCCTAGTTGACTGCGGAACCCTAAAAATTACAAAAGTACCTAGAACAATATAGGTGACAATGGTAGATATTCTTTGAACTTTTGACTTTTGTAGTTGTCCACCGAAAAGTGTATCTCATGCATAGGCAGAAATTCGACGATCAGTTTATTTTTAATATACTATGGTATCAATGTCGATGCAGAATTCACTGCTGAAACCAACATTAGCACCATTAGCACCACCTATTGAATATTTAACGCCTCCTTGACACATAGTTATCAACACTATCTTCAAAAGAATGACATCATTATATTTTGGTTATGACTACCTTATCAACGCCATCTTTTAGGTTTTAATAGCCTCTTGGCGCATTTATTTTTGCGCCACCTATGGGGGAGTAGTAAAACCTTTTTTAGTGTGTCCACGACTAGTACAGCAGCGCCATCTATGATATTACTTCTAAACAACTTGTTAGTCTATTAACAACACGAAGCTGCATGTGTTGATTCCATAAAACACTACTAGATGGCAGTAACAAATACTTTGTACCATAGTAACATCGTTGCCAAATAAAAATATCGAATAACATAATAAAAAAAAACATTGCGACTCGCGTTTTTTATAAACGTTGAATTCAATTATTCGTTTGTTTTTATAATTGGTTATTGCTAGCCTGGGTTGAGTTGTTGAGATTTTATTTACTGAATACGATTCCTTTAATATTCAGCTCCCTTAATATATATTATCAGTTGTTGGAATAATATTCGACTGTATGGTGACAAATGATTATGTGGTGTCCCGGCATAGTTCTTCGTTGTTGTAATTTTTTATTGCCGTTTTGGCTCTCAAAGGTTTCACAATTATAAAAGTCGGGGAATAAAACAACAATATAATATTTAGTATTAACTATTCATATAATTCAATAGTATCTCTTATATTAAACTATTTCTTCTAACTCTCCACACTCGCGATATTTGGTTTAATAACGACAGTAGTCAGAAGACGAATCAACAGTTGTCAATTACTTTTATAATCAACAATCAAACAAAAATATCAAAAGATTACATTAAATATATGGCGCCATTTCAGTCGGTTCATGATTTCAAAATTATTCTTGATAATTAAAAAAAAACACAGATGTTAGTGCATTATGTTACTGAAAGTGCCACCATACTTAGTTAAACTAATTCAATGTAAACTCATAGAATTAATGTTATCGTGCTCCGTCGGTTAAATTATTTATAACATAAAGAATACTGGTGTATCATTTATAAAAGCAATAATTATACAAAATAATGACCTATACTATTTAGTGGGGAATGTTAACTTTGGTATAAAATATTAATTATAATCAACAAAACATAATCAACTCAAAGACATTCGAAACGAGGCATACTTCTATCAAGCATAAATTAAGAAAAATACTGTATCAATAGTGGTCCAGTTTTCTAAATATGTACAATAACTGGTTAACTTAAAGTACAAAATAAGAACTATAAATCTATAGAAATAAGTTTAGAAATTATCATTGCACTACGTTGAATATGTATGCAAATACGAATAAACTGGGCTCTATGACTTTTTCTAACAAGTAAATTTGTATCTATAATCAATAATCATAATTATTTTTCAATGAAATGTTCCTAATGCACCATTACGAATAGGCTTTCTAATAATAAAAGTTCTATAATATAAATATTTCCGCTACTCTCTATGAAGAGACAGTTTTGGTGAAAGCTTAACTCAAGTCCCCAGATCCATACTAGTGAACTTCGAACGAAATTTGCATTTAATCATTCAGAAAGCGCAGAAATTGCGCAAATAATCAATATTTGTTCACCGAATTCGGAGAATCGTTGGAAGGCATACCCTAGATACAACAGTTCGTATAAATGAATAGTATTTAATTTCGCTATAGAATATTTCACTAAAACATGTAAATATACTTTTTGCGCGTAAATTAATTCGTAAAGGGAATACAGTTTGTATTCTATATAACTATGTATAAAATATATACACGTTGAAAATGATTAAGGACACTATCATACATACACAGGGTTCATGCATCTAATGCATGTTTGCTCTAAATACAATGACAAAATATTCGAACGCAATGCAGAAAGCGAATAAGACTGTCGACATAACTGCTTTTCCATGCTTTATAAACAGAGGTCGGCGTGGGTGAGCTATTTTACGTCATTAATGTCATATAGTTGTGTCTTGTAGATATTAGTATGGATAAGGTGTAGGTACCCATAAAAAATAATAAAAAAGACAACACTGAAATTACTAAAATGAAAATACATTACAAATCGAATATGAAGCTTTTTATTTATTGTAAATTTTCTGTGCTATTGTAATAAATGACTATTAGTTTTTCTATATTTAAATTTTTTAACGAGTTTCACATTGGGTTTAATATTCATTTATAGATAGAAAAAGATCTTTCTACATCCACTGAACGAAGTGAGTGAAGATAAATTGTACATTAGAATGCAGTCCACGTCTGAAGCTTCCGAAAGATTTTTGACATACTCTCTAAAAAAATCCAAGTCTGGGTTAGACGATGACGACGTCGTGACAGAGAGATAGACGACGAGATGACGTCTTCTAAATTCTGACTGACAGAAGCAGGTGAAGACCAGTTTATAACAGAATTATTGCCTATCTTAAGAGGTTTGATATTCACTTGATTAACCTTCATAGTATCATATGGATAATATATTATCGAAGGAAGTTTGCTTTAATACTCGTTAAAACTGTTTTTCCACTTAAGCAGAAAGCTGCACAAAATAGATTAATCACGTTCCGTAGGTTCTAATATTATTATTTTTATAGCGACGTAAAGCTCAAAGCAGAATGGCAGCCTAAATAAAATCATTTCATTCTTTTATGGGGCACGTGGGGCAAGGGCATGACAAGGTATGTCCATGTTATGCAAACAGCTGAAAACAGCTCACCCACGCCGACCTCTGTTTATAAATGATGAAGTAAGTATGTGATTCCATAATATTTTTATGGTGTAAGTATTAACTTTCACAATTTTGATTCGTTATTAAATGTATTCCAGTTTAAATGAGATTCTTTTGTCTATATGCATACACAAATCAACGACATTTTGGATACCAGACAATTTACGTTAGATTAAATGTCCCAAATAAACTACGTTTATCACAACATTTACAAAAGCGAATAGTCTATCATGGGAACTACTTATAAATACCAAAGACTTTCATACAAAAAATATACGTATGAGTCAACTGGTATGGACAAGTTAGTTCCATGCTTGCTTTACATAGACATAGTTCTGGTATACGACATATAAAAGATTAGAATCATATTCTCTCTAAATTAGTCATAGAAACCTTACAAGATAGGTGCTGTATATTATGTATCAAACGACATAACCATGTCTTAAATACGTATATATAGTTGTACAAATCGGCACGGATCGTGACGATAATCATTACCCATCCCAATCCGCGTCAAAATTTGTACTTGGATAGCAAGAGCGATGTGTTGTGTAAATACTATCCCATCAAAAACATAAATGTAAAATGAGAGCCAAGTTCAATATCGCGTGCACTTCGCCGACAAAAGAATTGAGATCTGCAAGGGTGCCAAGTTCTTTGCTCTAAAATTTTTAGATACAAGGACATGCGACATACTCAATGCATTTATTTTACTTGGGGAGTAATTCAATATCAAGATTTGACTTGGCTAGTTTTCATAAACTAACTAAATTTTATAAAAGTAACATATTCATAGTCATAGTTCATTATCAAGCTAACAGTATAAGTAACAAGACGTACACTAACTTGCGTACTTACCTTTACGAAAATAGGTTAATGATTTGATTGATTTTGATTTATAATATAAATTTATATTTTAAAACTAGCCAAGTCACGTCTTGATATTGAATTACACCCCAAGTAAAATAAATGCATTGAGTATGTCGCATGTCCTTGTATCTAAAAATTTTAGAGCAAAGAACTTGGCACCCTTGCAGATCTCAATTCTTTTGTCGGCGAAGTGCACGCGATATTGAACTTGGCTCTCATTTTACATTTATGTTTTTGATGGGATATCATTACTTTTTGTACAGAATTTATTATGATGTGTAAATTACTTAATTATTATTTGTTAATTAGTTCTGTGTGCTATTCTAGTACATCTTTTGAAAGTTTTGAACAAACAAAGAATTTTCCAAAACGGTTAGTACGTATTGGATTTTTATGTGCATGTATGTGTAAGTGTGTGCGTGTGAGTGTAAGTATATGCTATTCTAGTATATCTTTCAAACAAAAAAAGAATTTTCGAAATCGGTTTATAAATGACAGAGTTCTGAGGCAACAACCATCAATAATAATAATAATAATAAAAAACATAAAAAAATCACTGTTTTAGATTTTTATATGTATACACACACAATTACTAAGCTGGATGCCAAATTTCACCTTTCTAGGTCACCTGGAAGTGGGTTAGGTTTTTGATTACTAGTCAGTCAGTCAGTCAGTCAGTCAGTCAGTCAGTCAGTGATAAAAATACCGTTTTTTGGACTTTAATATCTCAATAACTATTTAACCTATATTAATGAAATTTGGGGTTCTACTTGTTCTAAAGGATCTTAATACATAAGCCAAATTTCATTTTTTTATGTTAAATAGATTTGGAGTTATTGGGGGGTCAAAAGTGGCTCCAAACGGTTCGTGTAATATAACATACGGCTGCTGCTCGCCAGTTCCTGCGGTGAACTTGGCTGGACACGCTGCCGCGTGTCTAGATATTGCAGGACAAATGATATTGCACAAGTTATTAAGTTATACCTACCTACGTTCATATAAGATCCATTTAATACCACCTATCGGTGTTTATATCTTCTAATTGAGATACAGTTTGTCCTAGAGAGCAAGTAGGTATTGAATCTATATATTCCTGTATGAAGACAAACATCAACTACACATTGAGTTTAATGAAGCCTATCAAAACATTTAAAAACTGCTTTAAACTAATGCTATCCTTGCCATCTTCACGCGCACCAACTTATTCTTTCGAATCGACACTTCAACTGCACCTCTCGCACAACATTGACACGCAACTTTTTCTCGCGCGAGATATGCTCCCTATCCCTTTCTGTATAGTATCATGAGAGAGTGACGGGTGATCCTATGTCGCGCGACATGAGTCGAGAACCATAGTTGTGGTAGACAGGCAGGTCTTAATCCCTAAGAATAAATTGGTGACCAGTGGAAATCAAACAATTTGTTGCATACGTTTTCCTTATCCCGTAGGTTGTGCATTCGTTGATTACGTCTAGGCGGAGGAATCGTGTGTCGACGGGTTCGGGATGATGGTTGAGCTTTGTTGGTCTCGAAGCCTCCTCAGTTCTCGGGCAGCGGCATCCAGCTTGGCTTGTAACGTCATCTCTTTTTCTCGTAGGCATTTTATCTCGTTCTGCCAACTCTGGAAACAAATGGGATATTTATTTTTGATTTTAATTTTTAACAAAACGACCATAAATAAAGTCTAATTCAATTTATCGCTATAAGACCTTTTTTTAGACTGTCTACTCAGAATCACGAGCTTTTTCAACCTATACTTAGGAGAAAAAAAATGTCCCAAAAGGTGCATATATTTTCTGTTTTTCCATTCCGTTACCGCCGCATAATGCGGTGAATAGAGACTAAAGTACTATGTGTGACCTTACAAACGGTCCGGTAGTTTTGAATTTTTTATATGTTGTCTAGAATGGTTAGTCAGTGTTTAAAATGCAAAATGCACAATTCCCCCCCCCCCCCCCCCTCCGCGCCCGCCGCCATATTGAAAAAACCGGCACGTTCTTCATATTTTTGCTCATATCTTCCTTTAGGAGCATGTAAATTATAGCAAATAATTCTCTACAACATTGGTCAAGTACTGTTCTAGCTAAAATGCTCCTAAACGAAGATATGATCCAGAAGTTTGTTTTTGAGTTGGAAATTGCGATTTTTTACGTTTTTTTTAAATGTGCATATCTCCGTAACTATCAGTCCTAGAAACAAAATATAAAATGGAGAATGTAGTAAATTTATCTCTCTATAACATTGTCAAAGCTTTCTTCTAGCTAAAATTTTCCTAAAGGAAGATATGAGGAAAAATATGAAGAACGTGCCGGTTTTTCAATATGGCGGCGGGCGCGGAGGGGGGGGAATTGTGCATTTTGCATTTTAAACACTGACTAACCATCCTAGACAACATATAAAAAATTCAAAACTACCGGACCGTTTGTAAGGTAAAACTCCTTTATTTACTGAATTAGCAGTAGGCTATTATGGAAATGGTAACGGAATGGAATGAAAAAATATTGGGACACTTTTTTTCTGAAAATCTAAAAAAGGATTGGTGTAGGTATGACAAACAATTAAATGACCAAGCTCGAAGAACCGATAGCCGTTGGGACGGAAAGGTTTTCTAGTGGAGACCCAGAGCAAGGTGGTCGGACGACCCGGTTAGGGCGTCTCCACTGAAGCGGAGCGGAGCGGAGCGGAGCGGAGCGGAGCGGAGCGGAGACTGGCGGAATCGACCTGAGTTGAAATCTGTATCTCAGCTCCGCTTCACTTTTGTGGTTGATCGATTCCGCGCGTCTCCCCTCCGTACCCTTAGAGTTGCGGGGACTCTCTGAATGCTACCCGCTTCTATTCAGCTCATGTGAAAGTTTATTAAGGAGGCCCGAGTCCAGCGATGGACGTCCTACGGCTGAAATGATGTTGATGACTAGTAATATGAACTTACAATGTTCTGCTTCAACAGATCCAGCTTATCGTTCTTGAGCTTGCAGACCTCCTGTCGAAGCTGTTCGGCGTCGGCGCGTGGCGGGACGATAGGCTCAGCGCGGGTGTTCGCGCCCGCCTCCGCAGATGACATCGATTCTAACCCTGTGTCGCTGTCCACGTATACTCCGCCTGGAAAATTGTTTAGTTGTTATGTTGTCATGAGAAACAATATCGACCCCCTAATATTTTTATATTGGCATATCGTTTTTTGCAGTCGGGCCATTCTTAACAACTCTCCGATTTGTATGATAAACGGGAAGGCTTCCAGGAATTCTTGGAAGCGACACATCTCTACTCTAGTACTCGTATGCTGTAGAAGTTAAAATGTATACTCTTCGAGTCTTCGCTCCGCTCGGAATTTACCTACTTACTTTTAGACATTGCTGCTTAACTTTTACACATTGCTGCTTAACTTGGACACATTGTTGGACTGATTGGTGACAGTGACTTTTCTCTACATACGATGAATAAGTACTCAAAAGAGCACTATTATGTCTGTAATATCCTGTCTGTGAGTGTGCTTTTATGGAATGCATGTTTTTCTATCTTTCATTATTTCTCTTCTTCTATTTATTCCATAATTTAATTGGCCACGTCCTGAGCTTGAACATTGTAAATTACGCTCACCAAATTTACAATAAATTACATGAATAATGAAATAAATACTCCTAGATAAATAAAACAAAATACAATTATATACTAAGTGAAACAAAGTAAGTAATACACGTAACTAGGTCACAATGTAGCTAGTAATTTTAAGTAAAATTCATCGTTAGTGACAAACTAATTCAGCTAAGAGTAATTTGTGTTTTCATGCGTAATAATTCAGTGAGTACCTGCTAATTTCGAAAACCATGCATGCATTGAAGAATTTCAAAGCACAAATATAAATAATTCCTCAAGGTACAGAAATATAAATAATTCCGTTAAGAATAAATAGACGTTTTCTATAATAATCTGTATCTTGTTACAAACATGCTTGTGAACAACAGTGACTAATCTACAATTTCTACGGCACAGTCTACAGGACTAACCTGTTGCACTTTTACCACAACTCAGCCAGTCCTTGTCGTCTAATTGAAGAAAAAATCCCATTCAATGACAAAATACGAAAAATCCTCGAGTTGTCGCTATGATAAATATCTAATGACGAATTTTTGTGACTATGATACTTTCAAGTCAGCATACTTTAAATATCGTTAAATTGACTTTTAAGGTTAAAACTTACTTTTAATTCCAAGTTGCACAAATGCAGATTACAAATTCAAATGCTCAATGGTAACTTGGATGCTGCGATGCGGCCTCAAACTACGGATTGTCACTTTTCATATTATGTTGCTCATTCGTGGATCGACCCAATGTATCTTTTTCCTTTTAACCACCGCTTAACACGTCGTATCCCGGGCCAAGAATAACAATCAAAGGGAAACTCATCACAGTCCTAATAGATACATTCTAATCCTAATCAACATTTGTGCAACTGGGTGCATCATCCATTAGTAATGGTTTGCAGTAAAAAAAACTAATCAAAACAAACCCGTTCACCCAAAAAGTACCAGGCGGTCATAACTCACCAAGAGGATCCAGATCAACAGAGTTGAGACTGGAGTCGTCGCTGTGGTCGTGCATAGGGGGGCGGGGCCCCGCGGCGCGTGACGTCACGTCGGGGCTGGACGCATCGGAGCCGCCGGCTGATCGGACGGACACTGCGCTCGCTGACGACGACGCTACTGACGTTTTCGAACGGCCGCTCTGGAAGGACCAGGGATTCGTAAGCTATGAAGAGTAGGAGAAAGAAATAAAACAAAAATTAAAGACAAATAAAAAAAATAAAAAAAAACAACGCGAAAGAGACAAAAATTTAAGGGTTAAGTTACATACAACTGTATTACGTTCGGTCACCATCAAAGGCAGCTGACAATTTTACTACTAGCTTATTTTAAAGTGCATTCTCAATTTTTCACCAGGCGTTCGGCACCTTTTCTCAGGTTTAATAATTATTTTCTAAATTATTCACGTTGACGCCTAGAGACCTTATACATCTCTATGGAATTAAATTAATTAAGTAATATTGCATGTTGTGACACCCAGAGACTTTATACATCTCTGGGTATATTTTATATTTTAAATTTATTAAATTTTTATTTTAATGTTCCTACTTAACATTGATTTGGAGTATCAATGCATCTCCTTTACGTGTACCAGAGTAATTAGTTATAACACAACTGTATCATGTAATTGTTTTAAGTATTATTTACGAAAAAATGACTTACTGTTGAGTTTCTTTCGGCTTTCTTCTCAACAGCGGTCTCCTCTTGCGAAATGCCGGTAGATTCACAATCTGACTTGTAAAAGTGCCCCTGTGGCCTACTTACTGAAGAAATTATTTCATTTCATTTCATTTCATTTCACCTACTTTTGAAGCAGACTGTTCATTCCGAGAAGGTTTTAGAATAGCCATCAGATAAGTTCAAATAGCACGCCCCATAAAGTGGTCTTGAATCAAGTGTAATTTTAACAACTCACGGATACTTAATTCCTTTACACAGACATAAACATAAAAACACAATTACATAAACTTACATTAGGGGTGGGTGTATCTTGCATACTGTTTACTTTCTTATTAAGAACATTCTTGCTGCTATCTCCAGAGAGATTCGTATCTACGCTCGGTGACCTGAAAGACAAAAACATGTTACATTACAATCTTTTAAGGAAAAATGCAAAGGAGGACAGGTTTGTATAGTCTTATAATAATAGTACTTTCTACTAGATATAAACAAAAATGATTGGCGGGATTGACTCAGTAAGTAATCTATTTAATGTGCGAATTAATTTCTAATTCAGATACCTAAATAAGGGCAGCGAAATAACTACTGATAACTAACTTTTCAAAAGAAACTATCAACATAAGAAAACCTGTTGAAAAGATACTACTTTTAATTTTACCACCAATACATACCTGACTTTTGATATGAACGCCTTCTTGACAGTGTCAATAAACCTCGTACTAGGCCCCTCTTGCTTCGGCGTGCCCTCCGGCTGAGGCGACACTGCCCCTGGCTCTATCCTCGCCCCCGTACCAAGGAACTCGATAGTTTTACTCTTCAATTCATCCGCTAAGTTCTGCAGCAGCGACGCACGCGTCCTCAGTTCGAGTTGAGCGAACTTCTCGGCTTTGTAACAGGCGTTCTCGGCGTTTATCAGCTTGGTAAGGAGGAATTCTTTGAACTCGCGCCCCTTTCGGAAATGCGGCGGCTGAGGGAGAGTCGGCCCGAAAAATGGTACGTCTCCACGAGCGGTGACGGCCACCTTGTACCTGGAAATAGAAGGTCAAGGGTGAATCAAGATGATACTAAAATATTAAGGATCTGAGGAACAAACGTCAACTTTCTAGCCATTACATCACAAATCACGTCATAAATTATTTTGGAAATTGTTGACCATTATTCCGAAATGTATACGTTCTAAACATTATATACTCGTATGTATCGCTCGGTGACAACCAAAACCAAAAACTCACAAAAAATTCTATCACTGCTCTTCGAAACCTCGTATCTAGTTTGTTGGTTGACACTGATGTACGAGTTTTGTTTTAAGTATAGGTATTGTTACTTAGTGAGTTTTGGCTGTCAACAGCGATATAATGAAGAATAAAATTATAACTTAGTTGATATTACAAAGTTCGGACGCAATTTGAGATATCTTTAAAATTCAATTCAATAATTAGGTACCAAGACTACCGCAACTGAATCGATGTTTAAAACATATAGGTGCAACTTTCATTCTCCACGGTCAAGGCACATTTTACTCAAAAACCTTTACCTACACGCCATCTTTCCGCTTACATTTTAGCGCAAATACGAGAAACTTCTAAAACAACACTCAAGCGGTAACGAGTTGCCCTCCCCACAACATCTGAAAGGCCTTTCCGCATTTTCCCTTCAAATTGCGTTGCCTCAAATCTTTACACTGCATCATAAAACCTGGAACCGTCTACTAGGTGTACTAGTATAACTCTTCGTAAAAACCTTTCTAATTACGACAAGGCGATTCGTTTGCATATAAATTACAAGAATTTCCATTCCCCTTTTCCGAGCCATTTTCACGACTTCTTCATGCAAATAATGTCTCTGTGCGTTGTTGCGAAGCAATACAAACTTTATGTTAAACAAGTCACTTGAAAAGCGACAAATGTAACTCAACAAGAGAAACTTTGAGAAGTGAAATGGAAAAGAGATTGCGTCTAACTCTGAGAATACTTAATGCGAAGCTATTAGAAAATAATAACAACATTGGAGATCACGAGTAAAATGTTGTTAATTTAACTTTGCAGGAAAACAATAGTCGAAGGTTGATTCGTGGAAGAGGAAAATTACACGCATAAGTCAAATTTTTACGTGAATACACTGTGCAGGAAATGGCAAGAATATTTTAAGTATGAACTCAGGTGAACCTTGCCTGCTTGTAGCGAGTTCGCATTGAATACAGACTTTTTATGGCAATCTAGAACGCTCATCAACTGTCGAAAAGTTTAGTCTTAGAAATAAATGCTAGACGGGTTAGGTAACTTTACCACGTTTTATGAGTCATTTTCAATTAGTTTATCCACGACAAGTATTTTTCTGTATTATGACGTGGTCTCTAGTTCTTGATATATATCTTGTGTCACTTTAGGTCTTGATATTAGAAACAAAAGTGATGGAAAAGATTCTCGCAAAGTTTTCTTTTCTCTAAACTATTTTTTTTCCAAAGTGCAAGTAGAGTTGTGGCTGTGAAACCTCAGGTATAAAGTCTTGAATTTAAAATGTCCCCGTGGGTGGTCCCCTGGAAGGTATATATCGTATAATTTATAATATTCGATCAAAAACATAAATGTAAAATGAGAGCCAAGTTCAATATCGCGTGCACTTCGCCGACAAAAGAATTGAGATCTGCAAGGGCGCCAAGTTCTTTGCCCTAAAATTTTTAGATACAAGGACATGCGACATACTCAATGCATTTATTTTACTTGGGGAGTAATTCAATATCAAGATTTGACTTGGCTAGTTTTCACAAACTAACTAAATTTTATAAAAGTAACATGGTCATAGTCATAGTTCATTATCAAGCTAACAGTATAAGTAACAAGACGTACACTAACTTGCGTACTTACCTTTACGAAAATAGGTTAATGATTTGATTGATTTTGATTTATAATATAAATTTATATTTTAAAACTAGCCAAGTCACGTCTTGATATTGAATTACACCCCAAGTAAAATAAATGCATTGAGTATGTCGCATGTCCTTGTATCTAAAAATTTTAGGGCAAAGAACTTGGCGCCCTTGCAGATCTCAATTCTTTTGTCGGCGAAGTGCACGCGATATTGAACTTGGCTCTCATTTTACATTTATGTTTTTGATGGGATATCATTACTTTTTGTACAGAAATTATTATGATGTGTAAATTACTTAATTATTATTTGTTAATTAGTTCTGTGTGCTATTCTAGTACATCTTTTGAAAGTTTTGAACAAACAAAGAATTTTCCAAAACGGTTAGTACGTATTGGATTTTTATGTGCATGTATGTGTAAGTGTGTGCGTGTGAGTGTATATGCTATTCTAGTATATCTTTCAAACAAAAAAAGAATTTTCCAAATCGGTTTATAAATGACAGAGTTCTGAGGCAACAACCATCAATAATAATAATAATAAAAAAACATAAAAAAATCACTGTTTTAGATTTTTATATGTATACACACACAATTACTAAGCTGGATGCCAAATTTCACCTTTCTAGGTCACCTGGAAGTGGGTTAGGTTTTTGATTACTAGTCAGTCAGTCAGTCAGTCAGTCAGTCAGTCAGTCAGTGATAAAAATACCGTTTTTTGGACTTTAATATCTCAATAACTATTTAACCTATATTAATGAAATTTGGGGTTCTACTTGTTCTAAAGGATCTTAATACATAAGCCAAATTTCATTTTTTTATGTTAAATAGATTTGGAGTTATTGGGGGGTCAAAAGTGGCTCCAAACGGTTCGTGTAATATAACACACGGCTGCTGCTCGCCAGTTCCTGCGGTGAACTTGGCTGGACACGCTGCCGCGTGTCTAGATAATATTCGAAGTTGTAGGTACCTGATTTATGATCTCATTATCGAGGATTCAAAAGACCGGACAATGTGGAAGGAAAGGATACGGACCCTGGCACTAGCCGGGACTTAACGTCAAAATGATGATGATTCAATGTTTTACCTGGTCTCCCCGCCGTTGGACTCCAAGGGCGTGACGACAATGAACGCGTGCAGAAAATGGGATGCGATCATGTCTGGTGTGAACGGTGTTGCCTTTTCCTGGAATCAATGTTCAATGACGTTAATTTTAGTACGAAAATTGTAATTGGACATTTTGAAGAGGAAAATGTGGTAGCTGGATTGTCGTTTGTCATAAAAAGATCTTTTTATGGCTATGTTACGCCACGAAATGAAAATCGACATTACTTTTAGAATATAATTAATTCATAGAAGTAGTAAGTGCAATCTCTCTCCAAACTTAACGCGTGGGTTAATGCTAATAAAAAACCTAGCTTGGTTACGAATGATAATATATTTTGAATTTGAAATAAAAACAAGTTAGTGTCCGATATTTCTCAGGAACCGTTCTAGTTGTGTACCTATCATTCCTACTTTTAAGAAAAATACAGTCCGTTTGTGCGACAGGTCGCCTAGGAACCAATATGCTCTGACATGACTAAGAATTACCTGAAAAACAATCGCCACGATATCGTTCCCGACGTGCCGTTTCCTCTGCAGTTGCTGCGCGTCGCCAGCCGTGTGGGGCAGGAGTGGAGCCACGTGGAACATTATCTCGCGGTCGAAGAACCGCTCGTACACCGCCTCGGAGCCGGTGTGGCCGTTCATTATGTCCAGGCCGCCGCGGTAGCCTGGAAATAGGATAATAGTACATTACTGCAGAGGCCGTGAAGTAAGGGATTGCTGGACGAGTTTGGGGTAGATGGCCGAGTCGAAGACGAGGCCAGATAGAACGAGTCCTGCAATCCCTGTTCCGGCCGAAGCTTGTATAGTGCTTTTCTCAAACGATGTAAGGAAATATTAAAATAAAAATAACTGCTAGATAATCAAGTAAACAAAACAAAATATGCTACGGGAAAAAAGTAAAAACTATTATTCGTTTTTACTTTTTCCCGTAGCATATTTTACATGGCTAAATTTGCCTCCTCATAAAGTTCCCCGTCATCCTTTGTTCATAAGTTCCCCGTCACTCTCATCACTAGAAGTAATTTTTATGTCTGTTAAAATTATATTATAATCACTACGAAATACGAATAAGCAGAAAAAAGTTGTTAATATTGCTGCCTTTTTTATTTTTTAAATATGTTATTTGATCCAGCTATTTGAGCACCATGTTTAACCGCACATAAATATAGTACCATAGATACAGAGGGTGGTGGTGGTTGGCTGTATGTAATTTTTCCTTTGCCAATTTAACGTTAGTAAGGAAATTTAAAAAGTTAGAGCAGCGGATAATAATGGATTTTCATACTTAATTTTTTGGCCTAGGCCAAGAAGTAATGTAGGGAGCCATAAACGAGAAACTTCATGGCCTCATATCGGGACATTAACGCATACATTTCCAAGCATGTTTGAGAAAAGTTAGTTGATAACGTTCTTCTTTTTCATCCAGCACATCATCCATGACTGCCCCATAACGCGCTATGCCGGCGGCCCTCCTGAAGACCTGTTCTCCCTCAGTGACGAAGCCATAAATGGATTGGCTCACGACAATTGGACATCACATACGAGCCATAATTAGAGAACGCATAATAAAAACACTGAAACTCTGGCATTTATCTGGAAGCATGCTAATGTGAGAGGATTAGCATATCCCACTTTTAACTTTGTTACTAAAGATTTTGTATATACCTATGTAAAAATTAAGCAAGAATTCTATATACCTAGTAGTAAAACTAAATGCTGCCAGCAGAGATAAGGAAAGATAAAAAGCTTCCAACCTCCATCCCACCAACTTTTAAACGCTCATCATTATTCAAGGACAAAAAAACTTAGTATTCCTCTATTACACGAACTGTAATTACCTCCATTAGTGAGCTCGCAGTGACCAGAAAAAAGATTCTTTATCGAACATCTTAATTAAAATTAGTAACGTTAGCCTTCCGACCAATCCGTCGTCCCCGGTACCGCTGGGGAGATGTGGTGGAGGTGGATCTGCGTGAACTTCAAGCCGAAAACTGGTGAGAAACGGCGCAGGATCGGGACAAGTGGCGTATTCGTTTCTGAGGTTAAGAGCCGGTTTGGGTCACTAAGCCAAAATAGTTAGTTACTTAATTAACGTTAGCCTTACCTTTGTGGTCTTTCAACTTGATTTTCTGTCCAAGCATTTCCAGAAACTCGTCGAAAGCGGACGACGTCTCGTTGTTCCCGAAGAGTTCCTCCTCCGTCGTCTGTCCGTATTTCTGGTACAGCACTCCGAACTTGAAGGTGGCGACCAGCACGTGTTCGTCGTAGGTTGAGATCAGTGAGGATGCGTTGAGGCTCATCGCTGCCATAAAGTTGTCGACGTTCACTTGATCGTTCAGCATCTTGGCCATTTTTAGGGGCGATGGCATTATCGCTGATCCTGAAAAAGAAGATAATTTATTAGTGTGCAATACTTAAACATATTACAGTGGGACTTTCCTTGCAGAATCAATGTCCTTAACATAATTAAAGTACGTACGTTACGTTTCTTGGAATAGTACCGACGAGTATTTAACGCATTTGTAGAACTAGAAAATTCTCTATGTGTTTGGCTTATGAGATATTTTTGTTTGTAAACAAAAGAATAGACTGACGGGGAGTAGTCATCCGTTATTATGCAACACGAGATTAATCCTTTTCATTTAATTTACTTACTTGAAGATTCCCGTATACCTACTAACCCAACATGCCAACAAGCTACTTTTTTCCACTAGGTATTATAAAATAATATACTTTACTAATCATAAGTTATAATATAAGATATATGAGCCGGTAGAGGTTACTGAAAATTAATATACGAGTATATATATTTCTTTTCATTACTAAATGTGAGCTGGTAATGTGTGTTTGTGGTCAGGACAGACTTCCACAAAATGTTTAGTACAGCTGGACCGAAAATAGTTTTTTGCCTGTAAACGTGGCATTCTTAGGAGAAGGTTTATGTCCCGCAGTGGCCTATTGACTGATGTGATGATATTGCCTCTGATTTATTTTAATCGTATGGTGCGAAGTTTGTTGTAGGATATTACAAAATATCCAGGTTACGCAACCAGTCTGTAGCTTCAAGTAACAAATAGGTCCTTCGGGTCACCCTAGTAGCCTCGTTTTGGACAACGATATCCAGGATATGCTGCACAGTTTGATCTTCGAGAACACAGTCGCACATTTTGGTCAAACTCAGTTCATAAACATTGATTCTGATTATAAAGACGCTTACTAGTGGTGGGTATGAGTCCGTGCATGGTCTCCGTGCGCAGCCTGAGGAGTATCCTGGTGTGGTCATGTCCAGCCATATGTTCGTTCTTGAGGGACATCACCACCGGCCCCAGGTTTTCGTCCGTACCGACTAAGTTTATGTGCTCCTGTAAGAATAAAAAACATTGATTAAGTAAGATTAAAATGTACGAATAATTTTGTAGTGTTGAGATTAGAAGTTTCAATACTCTCTGAGATATCAATAGAAAGATAAATCCATCTAGATTTTTTTTTTACAAGTATAAGAATTATTTTATTTTAATATACCAAGATACCTTCTTTTCTTCTGACATAATGTAATAAAAGAAAGGGACTGTGACCAAATTAAGTTATATAATGAAATTTGTTGTGATAAATTAAAATATGTAGATTTTCCTATAGTCTTAAGTTCTTGCTGTGATAATTATTGTAGGGACATTTCGCATTATCAAATTTTGGATAAATTATATGATGATATTATAAATATTTTACAGACTGCCTCGGGAATGAGCAAAGTAGTCAAAAAATGTAAGCGCAAGCAGGTGGTAGGCTGGAACAAACATGTAAAGGAAGCCCATGCACATGCAAGATTAAGTTTCCAGCAGTGGGTGCTATATGGGAAGCCTAGAACTGGGCCTCTTTATCAAGACATGTGTACTTCGCGGAAAATTTTCAAGGAGAAGCTAAAGTGGTGCCAAGATAACCAAACTCAGATTAAAATGGACATTATAGCCACGCACCACCGAGCTAAAGACTTTGGAAGTTTCTGGAAGCACACGGGTCAGTTGGCACCTAGATCTAGCCTTCCCGCCAGTGTAGAGGGTGTGAGCGAGCCTAACCAAATTGCTAATATTTTCATGGAACACTTTAAGGTTGAGAGTCCATTAGGGGAGCCGCTGCAGGTGTTTGCTGCTAATGACCGACAAGGTGAGTCACCGATTCAGTTTACACTCAAAGACGTTTGGAGCGTTATCAAAACTATGACAAGAGGTAAATCACCAGGTCACGATGGTCTTAGCATCGAGCACCTGCAGCATGCGGGAGACCACCTGCCGCGGGTACTTAAAATGTTTTTTAATTTGTGTATAGTCCACAGTTATCTGCCGGACAGTCTTATGAAGACCATTGTTGTGCCAATTATTAAAAACAGGACAGGGGATGCTTCCGATAGGTCTAACTATAGGCCGATATCCCTGGCAACAGTTGTAGCCAAAGTGTTGGACGGATTGCTCGACAGATTACTCGCGAAGCACGTTGAATCGCAGGACGCTCAGTTCGGCTTTAAGCCCAATCTGTCAACTGAGAGTGCGATTCTATGTTTCAAGCATACCGTCCAGTACTACGTTGAGGGGAAAACACCTGTTTACGCCTGTTTTTTGGACCTGTCGAAGGCATTCGATATGGTCTCGTATGATGTCTTGTGGAGCAAACTTGAGAACAGCACGAGTACTCCGGGAGGCGTGGTCGACTTATTTCGTTATTGGTACGGAAACCAGACCAACCAAGTGAGGTGGGCAGACGCTCACTCGGACGTGTACAGGTTGAAGTGTGGGGTACGACAAGGTGGTCTCAGTTCACCCAGATTATTTAACCTTTACATGGACGAGTTGATCGCTAGGCTCCGCAACACAGGTATTGGCTGCTCAATAGGAGGAACAGTAGTCAATAATATTAGTTATGCAGACGATATGGTGTTGCTGAGCCCAGCGATTAGCGCTCTTGTAAAAATGTTAAATGTTTGTGAGGAGTATGCGGTGAGCCATGGCCTCAGGTACAACACAAAAAAGAGCGAGCTCTTAGTGTTTAAAACGGGAAACAGGACCCCCACTACAGTTCCTGCTGTGTATCTGTGCGGGGCTCCTCTTAACAGAGTATCTCGTTTCAAGTACCTGGGGCATTGGATTACCGATAACCTTCTAGACGATGCCGATATGGAGAGGGAACGCAGGGCATTGGCAGTAAGAGTCAATATGCTGACACGCAGGTTTGCACGATGTAATAAAGACGTGAAAACAACTCTTTTTAAGGCATTCTGCCAAACGTTTTACACGTGCAGCCTGTGGATAAGTTATACCAAAAAGACGCTCAATGCCCTGCGCGTCCAATATAATAACAGTTTCAGAATGCTGATGGGATTGCCTCGTTTCTGCAGTGCGTCAGGCATGTTCGCGGAGGCGCGAACTGATAGTTTTAGTGCGATCATTCGCAAGCGCACCGCTTCCCTGATGCGCCGTGTGCGTGACAGTCCTAACAGCCTTCTCAAATTGATTTGGGAGAACCCTGCTTGTGCTTACTGGAAACACTGGAACCTGTTGCACATGGGCTCTCGAGGCATTGTGTATAACATTTTTTAAGCACTGTTGCCATTTAGTTTAGTTTAATTTTATTTTGTTTAATTCTAACATCTTTAATTAATTTTATTTTGTTCAATTCTAACTTATATTTTGTTTAATTCTAACATATTATGGACCATTGTCTGAATTAAATGATTTTGATTTGATTTGATTTGAATAAACTTTTAATTTTGTAAGAAATTAGATTCTCGCGAAAATGTAGCTCTCTATTGTCGAAGATTAGAAAAAGTTGTTCTTTATCTTCTATATATATAAACGGATTTGTCCTGACTGACTGACATATCAACGCAGAGCCGAAACTACTAATGTTAGAGAGTTGATTTTTGCACAGTAGGTTACTTTTATAACGCGGGCTAGAGATAAGAAGCGATTTTGAAAAATTCTATCCCTAAAGGTGTTAAAAAGGGGTGCAAAGTTTGTATGGGATACAAGTTTTTTTTAAAGCTAGAAACTTGAAACTTTGTTAGAAGATATTAAAATAAAATAAAAGAAAACTAATTTCAGCGTTTTTGAAAATTCATCCCCTAAGGTGGTAAAAAAGGGGTTGAAAGTTTGTATGGAGATCAAGTATTCTTTTGAGCGCGGGACTCGAATCTTTGTGTAGAAGCATACTATTAGAATACAAGAAAAGTCATTTCAGCGTTTTCAAAAATTCGACCCCTAAAAGGGTAAAAAAGGGGTTTAAAGTTTGTATGGAGATCAAGTATTTTTTTGAGCGCGGGACTTGAAACTTTGTGTAAAGGCATACTATTAGAATACAAGAAAAGTTATTTCAGCGTTTTCAAAAATTCGTCCGCTAAAAGGGTTAAAAAGGGGTTGAAAGTGTGAATCCATTACAAATTTCTTGAAACTTCTTATTAAGGCATATACAATAATAACAAAATAACATTAATTTAACGTCATCAAAGATTCAACCTCTAAAGGGGTTAAAAGGGGGATGAAAGTTCGTCTTGGGGTTCAAATGTAATTTTAAGCTAAGACTTTAAACTTCGTAAAAAGCTATGCAAATAAAATGGAACAAAAGTGATTTCAGCGTTTTTGAAAATTCATCCTCTTAGGTGGTAAAAAGGGGGTTGAAAGTTTGTATGGAGATCAAACCTTTTCTTGAGCGTGGGACTTTAAACTTTGTATAAAGGCATATAATTAAAATACAAGGAAAGTAATTTCAGCGTTTTCAATAATTCGTCCCCTAAAATGGTTAAAAAGGGTTGAAAGTTTGATTCCATTACAAATTCTTTGACTAAGGCATATATAATAATAACAAAATAACATTAATTTAACGTCATTATAAATTCAACCTCTAAGAGGGTTAAAAGGGGGATGAAAGTTTGTCTCGGGGTTCAATTTTAATTTTAAGCTAGGAACTTGAAACTTTGTAAATAGGTATTAAAATAAAATAAAAGAAAACTGATTTAAGTGTTGTTGAAAATTCATCCCTGAAACTGGTAAATAAGGGGTTGAAACTTTGGATGGAGATCAAACCTTTTTCTGAGCGCAGGACTTTAAACTTTGTATTAGTGCATATAATTAGAATACAAGAAAAGAAATTTCAGCGTTTTTGAAAATTCAGCCCTGAAGGTGGTGAAAAGGGGTTGAAAGTTTGTATGAAGATTAAAAAAAATTTTGAGTGTGGGACTTGAAACTTTAAATAGAGGCGTATTATTAGAATACAAAAAAGTGAGTCAGCGTTTTTGAAAATATATGTAGCCCTGAAGATGGTGAAAAATTGGGCAAGTGCGAGTCCGACTCGCGCATGAAGGGTTCCGTACCTATATATATATATCTATAACAAGTTTATTGTATGGGAGCCCCCCTTAAATATTTATTTTATTTTATTTTTAGTATTTGTTGTTATAGCGGCTATAGAAATACATCATCTGTGAAAATTTCAACTGTCTTGCTATCACCGTTCTTGAGATGCAGCCTGGTGACAGACGGACGGACGGACGGACGGACAGCGAAGTCTCAGTAATAGGGTTCCGTTTTTACCCTTTGGGTACGGAACCCTAAAAAGGGGTTGAATGTTTGGAATGGAATGGACATCAAACCTTTTTTTGAGCGCTGGACTTGAAACTTTGTATTTATAAAGGCATATAATTAGAAATCAAAAAAAGTAATTTCAGCGTTTTTGAAAATTCAACCCCTGAGGCGGTAAAAAGGAGGTTGATAGTTTGTATTGAGATCAAACATTTTTTTGAGCGCAGGACTTGAAACTTTGTATAAGGGCATATTATCAGAATACAAGAAAAGTGAATTCGTTTTTGAAAATTCAGCCCAGAAGGTGGTGAAAAAGGGGTTGAAAATTTGTTTGAAGATCAAATATTTATTTTGAGTGCGGGACTTGAAACCTGAGTTCATAATGATACCGCGTAATTAGAGCAATTTAGCCAAAAACAAAACTAAAAAGAGGCCAAGAGCGAGTCGAACTCGCGTACGAAGTTCGGTACCATTACGTATAAAATGGCAAAAAAAAAAACGTTCATTGTATGGGAGCAGCACTTCAATATTTATTATTATTTATTTTTTGTTGAATTACAGTAACCAACATCAAAATCATCAACTTGCAAAAAAAGAAAAGTAATTTCAACATTGTTTAAATCTGAAAATAATACAATAAAGATGTAAACTGTTCAAGATAAGATTCCACGCGGACGAAGTCGCGGGCAACAGCTAGTTACTAAATAAAAGGCCAGCGGCTCAGTTATACTATCTTGTGCCTGTGAGCATTTTTTCAACACAATTTGATTTATAACAAGCAGTAAGTAACGTGTCCTTGATCTTTATGTTAAGTCATTACTGGCGTTATTTAGAGCAACTAGATCAAATTATTATACTAGTTTAGATAAATTCACATAACGACATTAACGACCAATGTCGTAATACTTGTTGCACTAATAATCATACAATACAAAAGCAACAATTCCAGTGTCATGCCACTCGTAACAATATTGACCAAACGCACGGCGCCAAAAGGAAGGTCACAACACATTTGATAACATAAAAACAAACGGAAAATATCTAACTAATTAGGAATGTAAATAACAAAGCTAATATTGACAGTGAAATGACCGTAAAATGTTCATCAGGCACGCCCGATGCCTATAAACCGACGTAATATGATAGCTAGACGATATTTATAGCGGCAAAAATGTCTGGACGCTATTCGATTCACTAATGGACTTATTCACTTTTTTATAGGTCAGTCCCATGGCGATGCCTATTCTAAAAAGTGAAGGTCAGGTCCAAATTCAACGTTTCTATTAACATGTATTCGAGAATTCGTCACTGCATACCTACTCTATTTTCATAGGTGCACTTCTGCATGGTGAGCAATATGTCGAATTTTGATAAATTGAGCCACATTTGTTTAAAATGTCAGCTTGTCAAACACTTAATACATTTGGGATGGCTAAAACCAATATGCGTTAAAGCCCAGATATATCTAAATTGGGGATACCGCGCGGTCTCTCTCGTCGAATTAATGCCCAGATTAACAATTGGGTATGTAGGTGAAATGATATAAAGCTGACCTAGTAAGGTTTCGTTCCAGCAAAAATACGAGATCCATGATAGCTCCAATAACACTTAAGGTGATTAAAATGACTTGATGTCATTACGGTATGAATCAGAGCGTTTTATAAAGACAATGAGATCATTCACTGGTTAAAACTAGACGAGTTCTGACGTCAACTCTAAACAACTTGTTCATTCTGTGAGATGGAATCAAAACGGAAATCCGAAAACCACGATATTTGAAACGGGCAATAGATAAAGCGAGTTTGAATAAAACTCCATTGAATAAATTTTGTTCAAATTCGACAATCACGTTACCATTGTAATGTAATCTTAGTTTTAAGTAACATTACGCATATAAAAAGTTCAACGACAACTCAATAACTGTGTGCATACTTTGCTCTGATAACTGCTTAAATCATGAAGGTTTATGGTAATAACGGGTAACGCCAATAAAGAATACGTTACGGGAGCGTTACGAAATAAAGCAACGCTTGCTTGTTAACTTGTTAAATGAATATGCATGTTTGACGTGAAAAATGCATAACTGCCTGCCTATAAGTAGATTATAAAGGTCTGAACAGTAACGATGCTATGAAATAAATTCTATGTGTTTTAAATTAAGATCGCGATAGGTCACAAAAGTAGAGATATTTTTTTCAATATTCATAATTATTTTCAGTTAGGCACTTTGCCCAGCAGTAAGACAGACATTCAGACCAAATAAATTAAAATAAGAGGTTAGTACAAAATTTTTGAATCCTGGTCACGGCATCAAATTGTGTTCAAACCGAATTTTATTTACTATGTAGCAAGCAAGTCTCAAGTCTTTATACTGCAGGCTCGAAGCCAAAGCAAAGCCAGATCCTTAAGAAGCGTACGTGATCGGTATATGCAATGTGTCGCAATCTCTAATAATTGCAGTCCACTTCCTCTAGTAGTCGAGTGTGCTGCCAGGAAACCATTGCACTTAGGAAATGCTAAATGTTTTGTGTGATCAGGTGCAGACATGATTAATCGTTATACCATGATACATACATCTTCTAACGTCAATATAATACGATTGGTTTTATTTTTAAACTAAGTCTGGAATTTTATAAGTTAGACTACTTATGCACTTCAGCTCATTATGTCGGATGACAACACAGAAATTGCCTCCCATTACCACTTCACTCTATTTACCCATTTTGAATTTTTCCCTGCTCGTCCTTTTTCATCTTTGCCACAAAACGGCAAATTGAAAGCTAAAGATGGTAATTGAAGGGACGAGGGGTTAATGCCCCTTTCCGAACGCTCACTGATGGATCACGTCATCTGTGATGGAATCTTTGAGCAATTTTTTTGCAACTCGGTTGAGTGAAAATTTCTCTATTCATCGTTTCGGCTTTCGCGCCAAAGATTGTATTTACGGAACATCTATCTTCATCATAATAAATGGTTCCATTGCTCAGAAATATGTGTCAACCGATAGCTGACACGATATTGGCGACATTTATCCAGTTACTATCTGATATTTTCTCATTTTATGACACGTTTGAAATCCATAAGCGTAAATGTTGCGTGCATTTGTTTTGATTATCAATTTTATGGACGCTGCCATTACATTATATTATCACTTTTCTTGACTTTTGCGTATAATGTATGAATGATATCTTGTATTACTTTCATAATATTTATACTATGTTAATATTAATGGTCAGTAATAGTACATTACATAACCAAGAGCGGTGAATTCGTGAATGTCCCAGATTGCAGGTGTTTGTGCGATCAATATCAATAAATATGCAATCTAGGGCTTTACGAATTACCGCCTGTGTTTTGTCTAAAGTTTTAAGTGTTGCCTTGGCCTGGAAATGAGATTTTCTGCCTGCTTCGCCTAGGGTGACGTAAAATCCATAACTTTACGGATTAGTTGCAAAGTTGTGTTTCAACGTAAATAGAGTAATTTAGCTTGACCCAAATCTTCAAATAATCGTTATTACTTACGAGTATGGGCCTCCGCGTTATGGGATAATCCATGATATTAATTGTTATTGTTTACAGACTATCGAAATATACTAAGTCCTCCGTAGGGTAATATTAAATATAATTTCTAACAAACGATATACATTTTGCCTTATGCGGCGCCATAAAAACGAAAGTTAAATAAAATCCGCAGAATTTATTGATAAAAGTTTTAAAGAGATTGGAGCAACAAAAAACGCTTTATGATCCTTTGTGTACAAATGTTTCCATACAAACATGTTCCAATGAATCTCTTCAATAGAAATTTCCATGCCGGCCATAAAATCTGTTCGATTTATTTGTTCCAATCTTCGATTTGTTTAGTCGGCTCGGGCGGCACCTAAAAGGGCAATCATTTCTGAGGGCCCATCATTTCTCTGCAAGGAATTGTCCTCGAACCAATTTCGCGTTATGAAAGAAGGCATTTGCTTATTGCTCCCATTTCTCTTTTGTCACTTGCGGGTGCTCCATCACAGATTTAATCAGAGCGAATTGAAAAATGAATGTATTTGGTGCAATGATTGATGTTATTATAATTTCACTTTCAAAATTAATTGTGAGATGACGTTTTAG
The DNA here is from genome assembly GCA_947623375.1 of Apotomis capreana. Classification (NCBI taxonomy): domain Eukaryota; kingdom Metazoa; phylum Arthropoda; class Insecta; order Lepidoptera; family Tortricidae; genus Apotomis; species Apotomis capreana. Next base: position 13,442,964 of record OX392514.1, read on the forward strand.
GAGTGAAATTAATCTTCGCTTATGCAATACTTTCGCAAGCTTCGTCGCCAATGGGGCAATGACCATGAGGAGGATTTTTAATATTCTTTTAGGCTCTAAAATCACGATTTCACTGATTTATATCGCAATATTTTCCTAAAAGCATGCAATCTAACTCTATTCCGGTAGAGAGCCGTAATGAAAACCCCCCATTCAAGGTAACAAATTGATATCGTCCGAAATCCCTTACGTGCCAACCCTAATGTATTTACACGTCAACCCTCGAGCTATCTCGGCTTAGTGATCAGTTGCATTCATCTAGCCTAACTCTCGTCACCACAATGACCCATCGACCTCCAGGGTTGGCACGGAACGCTCGTAATATTTTATGTAAATAGATACGCTTGGAAGCATTTTCGGTGACGTCATTAACAATGTTGGACCTTATCTTCACGCTCGTAAGGTATTTACGGGGTTTTTTGCGTACGTATTTTTGATATATTTTAAGTTATTGGGTGGCGTCGATCAAGCTTAGTAAGGTAAATTATTTTCCTTTTTTTAATACAACCCTTACACATACTTGAGAACTGCGGGCCGGAGTAGGTAGGATAGCGATCTAACAAAACTCAAATCTCCACTGCATTTTACTCGTATTTTTACCAACTTGCCATCACGTTCCCATATATTATTGCGTCATTATGAAGCAACAGGGCACTCCTATCTTCGCTAACTTATCCCAAATTAGAAATTCAATGACTGTGAACAGTCTATTTAAAATGCAAATTTGCATGCCTTATCTACTCTCACATCAGTTACTGGCATTTTTGAAGTAGGTAATTAATAAAAAGATCCTTATTTTATTACACTCTATTAAGATGCATATACGATTGAACTCACGTGATGTTTTTAAAACAAAAGACGATCAACTCCCAGCCGGCGCTTGTTTAACTTTAAATTTTAGCCTTTGAGTTATGTTTGATTTTGGAATGCATTTTATTTTGACTTGCGTTGTTTAATGGTAAGGTTGTTATCGTTATCGGCTCGATCTACACGAGAAGTTGGTTCAGGCTGCGTGAGCTCGTTCCGCGTTGGTGGGCTCGATTTTTTCCCATTTTATTTCATTTAATGAGTGTAGTCGGACCCTTACCCAGTGCTCCACTGTGTACGTTTTAATTGGTGCGTTTTATTTTTAATTCATTTATCGGTTGTATGTACTCGTAGATATGTATACCTAATATGCAAAATAATACATATATGTTGATGGTCTTTAACGTCAGTCATGGTTCAGCTGTGTTATAAACAATGAAAACTGAATGATTTAAATATTCTTGTCATGTATTTTTTTTATTCTAACGTGATACAGTAAATTTACGTTCAAGAAATGAACTTCAAAGCAGGCCACTTAAAGTAGTTCGACCAAAACCCTACACATTTTGACTAACAAGATAAGATAAAGCAATCTACTTCTCATTTTACTACTATTATGCATTTCTCTGCAATTTCGTCTAAAGTCATACAAAACGAAAGCCTTAATATATTAACAATGCCAATGCATTCTACATTGTATTAATATTCCAACGCTAAATTCAGCACAATGTCAGGCGGCTCATAAGGCAGCGGACACACTGAGCCCCCGGGGAATAGTTCGTGTCGTAGTTCGGTCGTGATTCTCACACATTTCAGACTGACGTGCATTAGTAATATGCAGTCCGGTCTACGAATTTATATGTTATCTTTTTTATATAAAAATTAAATGGGAAAATAATTTTCAACAGATCATCTGTAAATTGATATTAATATACATGTTTATTTTATTTGGTTGCAAGGTTTATGATGAAAGCTGGTTTCAGGCTTTTAACGCGGAAGGAGACATCAAAATGACGAGAAAATGCTTCACCACCTAATTTAATAAAAATGTTAAAAATAATTCTTTCGGTTTAAGTGTAAGATGGCTGAAGTATGTTAGAGATCATCATTGAGAGAAAACAAAACCTTTATTTTATTTTATTGTTTAATATATATAATGTATGCAACGTATTTTAATGTTTTTCAACCGCTCTCTAAGGTAATGACCAAATTATGATGTGAAAGGGCAACAAATACAAAACCCAAATAAAAGTAGCCGAGCGATCTTTGGCTTTTCATTTCTTATGTCTTTATGAGCCATCGGACTGATGTGATTGCTTTTTACGCCAAGTTCAATACGATTTTATTGCAATATACTTGCCTATTAACCTTGCCCATGGTGATAAAACCACCAACTCTAAATAAACCCATTACCTAATAAGGAAAAAGCTATATAGGCGGCGCCTATGCGAGACCATTAGGAGTCGGTATTACAGAATGAAATATACCGCATTGCCGTTATTTAAAAAAGAGTAGTTTAACACTCGCGGTCAAATAATATGGGTCACTATCAAACTACTACGTACTATCTCGAGAACTTATCGATCTACTTCGTTCAAATAAAAGGTAATTTAATTCGAATTAAAAAAAGCGCAAAATATTTATGATTTATCATTTATTTCACATTTTATAAACATTATATGATGATGCCATCAAGTTCCTACAAACATAATTAAATAAAAATAATATAAAAATTAAGGGACAATCTTACACAAATCGACCTATTCCCAAACTAAGCAAAGCTTGTCCTATGGGTACTAGACGACGAATTGATCATTATTCACGGTAAAAAGTCACTTCAATGAACGTCACCAAATGATGCTTTTCCAGAGCAACAGCTGTAGTTACAAAAAAAAAACAGATCTCGAAAGTGCGCCCAATGTCAATGTTATTAGAAGAGTTTCCTCTTTTTGTCCAGGATCCTGTAATCCTCATCATCCTGATTTGACAATAGGTCCAACTAAACCTGTATATATGTAAAGCCTGACCAGAAATATATGAGGATTGTCAAGAGGGCGCTATTTATAAGATTTTTACATGGCAACAATTTTGCAACCAATCGCAACCCACTATTATGACATTACTTTTAAATACCTGTCAGTTCCACTATTTTATTTTATATAAAAAAAAATGGCTACTGCCCATTGGGTCAATTCTGCCAGTGTCAAAGTTGACGAACGTTGTACGGTGAGTTGAGCTTTTTGTAAAGTGATAGCGATTTACAAAAAACCACGCGGTCTACCGGGCCTTGACCCAAGAAGGGCTATGTACGCTTCAAGTTGAATTCTTCATTAACCATTCACTCATACGTTAGTTCACTGCACAATAGGCTATCAATACTACACATTGAACAACCAAAATGAATAAATAACGAATAACTAAACTTAAAGGCATGCGGCCATCTTAAGTCACATGTTAACCCGTAATGTCATTTAATGGAATACCCTCTTTTCCTGACTGTTTTTCGGGTAGTAAACACATGTCAATTTTATTTATAATCTTACGTTCATGAATGTGAATGGTTTTCGGCATTTCTTTGGATAATTTTAAATATTTGTTTGTTAAAGAAATCACCACTAATGACATTGACATTGTTGACAAACCATCATAAAAATCATTGCCAGTGTAAGAAATTAGTTCCAGTAAAATTCCGCAATATGGCGCATCCTCATATAGTTCTGGTCAGGCTTTACTTTCAAACAAAAAAAAATGCAAATCGGTCCTACGAATAATCGGGCAACATATTGTTAGTGACCCGTATCATTTGACCGCGAGTATAGAAGACACGCGGCGTTTACTCCTTTCTGCCCAAGTGAGAAAACGCAATAAGGCATCGTGAATAATGTAATCTAAGCTTTATAACGACATCAGTCTCCGACACGTGTGAAAGTTCCCATACCCACGACCAGCGTCTTACTTTTTCTGCTTTTTTTCGTGTCATTCCAAATAGATAATAAATATAATTGCTAGTAAACATGGGACGTCTGTCATTTGGTTATGTGGATGGCTTTTATGATATGTTTTTTTTAATTAGGTAGAATCTAGAATCCTTATATTTTCATGATCGTACAAGATTTTCTCAAAAATAATACATACTAGTTATACACACTAGTGACACTGGCTCAAACCTTAATACTTACTAAATTGCAAAGCGAATACTTTGTTTAATGCGTTACACATTTTTTTTTTCATTTAGGGTCTGGGACAGGGGGACATTATATGTAGGTATAAGGGGCCAAAAATTATATGTGGAGCTTTCAGAGGTATTCATTTTAGTAAATTTTGTACACTCCTACAAATAGGTTAAAAGGTTTCCCAAGTCGTATTTTAAAGTTTCCAGCCGTGATAGAAATAAAAGTTACGATAGATATCTAAATAACGTGTCCCAATTGACCTTAGGCGATTGTCACACTGCTCCGCACATCCGAGCGGCGTCCAGTTCTGCGGTTTCTAACTTTGTACTGTAGAATCTTGATTTGTACACAAAAACCGCAGGGTATTATAACACACTGACACCGCATCTCCGCACAAACTAAAAATCCGCAGCACCGCTCGTCCGTCCGGTTCCGTCGCAGTGTGACAACCGCCTTAGTATTTTTTTTATATTCCCTGGTAACCAAGCACTAGAATCTATCTATAGATAATTCATACCCCTGGGTTTTTGGTGCAAGAATGATTTGACGCATACTACATGCAACATTATACAGATATTTGGCAGTAATTACCCGTCTGTGCGGCGTCACGGTTGCGGTAACAACACACACTTCCCAAACATTATGCTTTAGCATGATCTACACTGTAATAGTGTCCATGCATAAATACCACGAGTGAAAAATCGTTCAAGTCCCCGTACATTTTGAACAGGCAACATTTTCAGCAAATACCTATAAAAAACTCTCTTAGGACACTAATTTTCGTATTTCTATTAACTCATTAATTATATAATTACTTAATTTTTGCAATTCGGTAAATACACACAGTGGACGTAATATGAATTCGGTTTTAATTAAAGTTTAGTTTTCATTTTAAACACTCCAATTTCAAAAATAAATGTCATGAATTAGTTCTCCAATAAATTAGGCGTCCATAGAATTCGATTTCAATAGTTTTGCGTGTTTTACAGAGTTTGAGTACCCTTATTAAGAGGCATTATTCCTTTTAAAATGCTGATTGCTTTAGACATTTTTGTCTATGATCAAACATGTTTCTTAACATATTATTGATATTACTACCTAGAACAGGGCTATTGGGATTATTGGTTATTGGGATATATTTAAAACCTGCACTTTGAATTTTACATTGATAATTTTTGATTCAAAAACTACTCCAAATTGACAAAATTCACGCGAAAAATTAGTTTTTTTCAACTTCTTTTCGAATGCACGCAATGAAAGCATGAAATAGCCATGTTACTACCTAGAACTCGGGGAAAAGTATTATTCACTTCAAAAAGTTGGTTGAAATTATCAATATATGTGTCATAATATGAAAAAAAAAATTTTAAAAGGAATAAGGCCTCTTAATTATTGATCTTAGTGATTTTCGCCAATACTGCTCCGATGTGCCTGATATATTATTTGACGATACTAATATACAACACAAATATACTTTGATAATAATATAGATAGACCACTCTATTGGCTAAGTGGAGTCTTGGTCCCGTTAACAACTTCCAAACATTATGCACCAACACGAACTTGGAGTAAACGTACCTACTTATCTAAATACGTACCTATTTAACTAAAGTTCGTATCGCGAAATACCCTTTCCATATGCAATTACGCAAAATATTTGTATCCATTCTGTTTACGTCTGATTTATTGCGTACGTAAGTATTTTAATTTGTTATATTGCAAAGGCGGTTTTATAATGGAATCAAATGAAAACCCTGTTAGTTAATATTCTCATATCATGTTACCTATATATGTGTAATGTGTAATAAACAAAGCTATCTTAATTGCGAATAATTAATTGCCTCACAAGGTACAGTCAGCTTCAACCGTAGCTGATAAATTTACTACAGCCTGTCGAATTGTCAGCTACTATTGATTCTTACTCTACGTATGCAATAAATCTAGACCAGTGAGATATGTGATTGCAGACCTTTGACACAAGGTTGGGGGCATATAAGGAAACTGTATCGACGTGACAGGTCACCCGACCTTATAAAGAATAGGTACGCATATCTACTCGAACAAGTTATCAATTTGAAATACTTCAACTTGACATCACACGACGGCTATAGAAATCAAACATGGTTTGAAAAATAAGTTAAGGATAGTAATTTTTATAGCTAATGTACAATGTCAGCCTGCCTGTATACTACTTACTACACACGTGTGTGTACTGCAGTACTTATAAAGACAAACAATCCAATAAATTCAAATACGGCATTATCAGGTGCATTGATATGGTTAAAAGCTGCATCATATCGCATTTTGAAGCAAAAAAGAAGTTTGATAAAATATGCAAATGCATACATGCTTACTGAGAAATATCTCAATTTAATTGATATTAAAATACCATCTAGTTTTTTGTTTTTATAGCGTATTAAGCATCGCAATGCGTCAAACATTCAGACGACTAGAGAAAGAAAGGTAAACTCTTAAAAAGTAGAGTCTCTAAGGAGACCCTTAGATAATATTTCAAACGCTATAAAAACTAAAAACTAGAAAGTATTTTAATAAGAAATAAATTAAAATATTTCTCAGTAAATACATAGCATAGATCACTTGAAAAACATAAACTAAAACGGCGAACGTAACTTCGCAACACGTAGTCTCTCTAGTACGCAGACGAAATTGAGAACTGAATTTTATATGACCGGGATCTTTGGTACTAAACCAGCTAGTGATCAGGCAGAAAGGGCGACATTGGCTATAAGACCCTTTACATTGAAAATACTAGACCCTTGGGTTAAATTCTATGAAGTGACTTATAGTTTTACGGGTGAACACTGCCAACACTTCGAAATTTGTATGTGAATTAGTAATTAACACTGGAAATTTGGAAGTTATTTCAAAAGGCTTTCGAAGTGTCTACACCTACATAATTATAATATAATAATACATGATAACTTTTTGTCAGATACCATCACGTACCAATGTACGAAATTTTATTAGAAAGCTATTATACTCGTAGACCTAATCACAATTGTAGTTATTGGAATTAATTTATGTCAACAACATTTGGAAATGATAGAGGTTTGCGAGTTTGCTGATTTCATTTAATTATCTGCGACATCTATATTTCTATTACTAGTCTTAACGTGAACAAGCTTAAGTCTTTATATAACGTCGTTTTATATAATGTATTGGTATTGGGTCACGGCATCATAAAGTTGGCACTGACAATGTTAATGTCAAGGGAAACTGGATTAAAGGCTTTGAGGCTTTTCCGGTACAAAAATAACGCTTCTCTTGGTTAGCAAAGACTTTATTGATTTCCTGTGATTACGAAGCTAAAATAAAAAGCTTTTTTGCTTTCAATTAACGGCCGGAATCATTCATTAATAATTTTAACTAATAATCAAACAGATCTACGGTTAGATTATTTTGTGTTCGTGTTCGCCAGCAATTAGTACAAAAAACATTCTTTGTGAAGGAGTATACTAAATTATTCAATACGCGAGTTGCGACGAGTTCGTGTTACTACGCTTTGTCCCAAATTATGAAATACCACATAACACGATGCCAAAAAAGCTTCCACTGGTTTGGCGGGCACAGTTGGCAACTGTTTTATTTCCTCCCCGCAGACAGCTTGGCGCACAAATGTCAAGGCAGCTGGTCTGCGTAAAACACTACCAAATTATCATGAACGTTTAAACACACGGTCTCGCTGACATAACAGGTTCCATCATAACCTGGTCGGCCCCTGTTTCGTAATGCGCACTCTTTTTGCTCCCTGACCACTTGAAGAAAGTGCGCGTTGTAGTCACGAAAGCAATTAAATCGTGATTTTCTGTATTCTTTATCCGATGCAATTGCGGTGTTTTGTCAGTCGATTGAACCTTTTCTGAAACGTGATTTTGACGCACGATTTTTTCAATCTGGTTTTTTCTTTTTTACATTTTACGGAGCTCAAGAAATCAGAATTTGCCGCTATGAACTTTTCTACGTGTAGGCCTTTTAAGATGATTAACCTAGGTTACAAAGCGTAGAGTTAACAGAAAAAAATAACTGAAATCCTCAGCAGGAGTTGATCATTTGGCATCATAGCCAAACACAGCCCTAACCTAATTTACAATGCAACAGTATTTTACAAAATACCGTTTTCTACTCTGTTAACAAGAAAGCAAAACGGATTACAGAAGTCTGAAGTGAAGTGAAATACCAGGTCCTATAACTATCCAATTAAAAATAGATGCCTATTATTGAATTGGACTGGACTTAAAAGGAAATCCATTTGCTTATCACACTTAAAACGATTTCAACCAGTTGGAGCTGCCGTCAAAACGAATCGTCGGTATTCCGATTTGGTTGAACTAGTGTTTTGCAGTTTCTTAATGCTATTTACCTAGTCTAGTCTTTATTTACCTTGCCCAAGAAGAATCGTCTGTAATACTTGGCGATGTCGTCGGTATCGATGTTGTGGCGGCGGCCCGTTTGCCGCGGGGTCCCGGGTTGTGCTCGGGTCTCGTGCTCCTCTCCGTCGGGCGTGTCGTCCACTCCGTCCACCCAGTATCCGCCATTTGGGGGCTGTACTATCGTCGGTGGGGTTCCTGCGACAAAAAAACATGGATAAGAAGAGATAGTTCAGGGAAATGAAAAACCCAATTGCTTTAGTAGCTACCTACTTACATCTCCTATAATGAAAAAAAACAAAGGATCATCAGCAGCAGTAGCAATAACTGATAATACTCGTAAATCCGGATTTTACCAAGATGGGCGACAGATCGATAGACGACAACAATGAAACTATAAAAATCGACATTAGTCTGAAAACTTTTTAAGTGAAACGGTTTCACGCTCTGAGCACTAACTCACATTTTTAAAAGTACTATTATGAAATAAATAATAATGATCGTCTACTTCAAGCAGGTGATTAAAGACAACGCTGCGTCAGTCAAAATTTTAAGCTACCTTTATAAGTTAGGGTTTGCCACAAAAACACACCTACGCAAAATTACGTAGGTATGGCTTATTGTGTCCAAAAAGATCTTCAAATCGAGGAAGTCACGATACTCACGATACCTATTAGTTTTTTTTTTTCATTTTTACACATTGCTAGGTGGATCTTTGAGAATATATTGAGTTGTTTGACCAAGGCCGTCGTTGTCACTGAGTTTTTTATGTAACTAATTGATATAAATAACTTTGCGGTCCTGTAGCGTAATAGGTGGACGAAGGTTGAATTCTCAATGGTATGCTTTAATTGCTATAGTGATTAAATTATATTCATGTTTAAGGTTAGGATTCTTCTTGTTTTGTATATGTTTATTTTGTATGTTTAATGGCATTTATGATTTGCAGTAAAAAAATATACTTATATATTTTCGTGAGTTTGTTTAAATGGAGCTACTCGCATTCTTGATGACTGAACAAAACTATAGAAAATGCTGATTTTGTTTATTGCTGAGTTTTAAAAGTAGTTTTAGAAGCTTGAAATTAGAAGTTATCCTTTATAACATAACACTCACTTATGTCGCAACGTATGTAAAAACTGAAGAGACAGCTCTAAACAGTCTCTTTGTACACAGGATATTTTTACAGGCCTTTCTATTGGAACATCCTGTCCATTGTTCCTGTGTCCACTCTCATAAAGGGGATGCAAAGCGGAGAGGGAGTTTCTAAAGCTAAATGTTTGTTATTTTCTACGATGAAGCCGTTGTTTAGTTAGACGAGACGTGGGGTATGATGGCAACGTTTTAGCTAATAAGTAGGATACGTTTGGAGCGATTACCTAATGTAATGTTGACTGTAGACTTTTGTCATTACCGAATTGTCGTACTTTTCGAGGCTAACTCTAGTGATAGACACACCTAGAATTTGTCACCCGTATTATTGGGAATTATGATTATCATGAAAGCTGATGGTTATAGCTATAGAAGAATTAATCGAAAAAGATGGATGGATAGTGTGAAACATTATATGGATGAAGGAATTAAACGACGAGATGACGGAGTACGTATGTAAGTACCTACACTTTTTTATTTTTTTATTTAGCCTATTAGAGTGTCCCACTGCTGGGCAAAGGCCTCTCCTCTTGATTTCCACGACTCCCGATCAGAAGCCTCCTCCGGCCAGCCGTTGAGGAACGTGTCCAAGTCGTCCCGCCATCTCCGCCTAGGCCTGCCCCGCCTGCGCTGCCCATCTTGTGGCACCCACTCAGTGGCCAAGCTAGCCCACCTTTCTGGGTGCATGCGGCAGACGTGACCGGCCCAGTCCCACTTCAGCCTGGCGGTAGTTACTCCAACATCGGAGATTCGCGTTATAGAACGCAGCGTGGTGTTCCGGACGTGGTCGGTCCTTTTAAAGCCTAGAATGCTGCGTTCCATGGCTCGCTGGCAAACCTTCAGTTTGGACTTCTGGCTAGACCTACACTTAGAGTAAGGAAAAACAAGCTATACCGATCTCAAAGTAGCCTAAGTCTGACATAATAAAATATCTTCGTTGTCTTTTTAGAAAGTCTAGATACCTACTTATATAGTACTTACGAAAAATCATCTAAATTTTTGTCTAGTGTTTACTATTCTTCGAAACACTAAAGCCGCAAATAAAACAAGACAAACGTTTGAATTTGTTCCGCAGGCGTTCTAAAATACTTAGACGTTTCAAAAGCATTGTATTCGCAGGCACGTTCCTAAGAGGCCCATTTTTAAATTGAATTCACTGCACCGCGTCTCTTTAGTGCACCTAAGTTTGCTCTAAAATATACTGTTTCAAGTATATCAATTTCTCTGCCAAATGTACGTTAAAACTTGACGGAGCGTGCTCCGAGTTTTCAATGGCCGCTGGAATCCGAAAGCCAAACCGCACCATGATTTCCCAAGATATGCAGCTCTTAATTAAGTTAATGTTTTAATTAACTTAGTCCCATGGTGCTAGATGTTTTAAAATATCCACTAAATTAGCGTTTCACTCTGTCAGTGACGGTGGCACGACCACTGGAGATTTGTTTTCATCTTCGATGTCGGGTTCTTTTTGCGGCGAAAATAACTCCAAGAACGCATTGGAGGTATTCTATTTTTAGGCATACTAAGTTTGTTCAACCCTAGCTACATCAAAAGTACATAATAGTTGACATTTGAACTGTAGTTATCTTGAATGAATTGTTGATCCAATTTGTCAATATCGTATCTTTAATACGCGTCCAATCAATAGGTATCAATAATTCTGAATAGAGTGATTTCGAATAAAATAAGTGATGTTCAAAATAGAACGTTGAAAAACTAATAAGCTAACTTTTAGGACACTTTCAACATTCATATTAATTCGCCTTTGGGGAACAGAGGCAAAACGGCAGGTATAGTTATTTCTTTATTTCGGCGCTTTCCGCTGGACATTTATTCCATGAATTTTAATTAGATCTCATCTTTATTCAAGCAGTGAACGCCCTAGGAACTTATTCGTTAAAATTGTTATAAATAATTCGAACCACGTAATTAGTGTGATATAGATCAATTTAGTGATTATAATGCTAATTTGTTAACTAATAACATAATATTTTTTTCTCTCAAACTTGTAATGAAATGTCGTTATAACGTACGTTATAACAGTTCGAAGTCAAAACGTTTTGGGCAAGCAAATCGAGAGAACTGTAAAGGAATTATATACAAAATAGATAGCCTAAACCGGGAAGTTATTTTTTTAAACATGGCGTCTGCGTTCATGAGTAGGCTAAACCTGAATTATATATTTTTAAGTGTTTTTTTATTGAATATATTTGAGAAAAGCACTATACATGCCTAGCCGTGAAAAGGGCTTGCCGGCTTCGTATCACCATCCGTCTGTACCTACTCACCCGGCAAGCCCTTCTCTCCCGGCGTCTGCAGTGTACGATGTACTATTGCTCTACAACGTTTTAATTTAGGTACTATTTTTACAAAATAAGATTCACAACGGGTCATTTACGTTCATGTCGAATATGGCTCGACATGTATTGGACTCGAACAGAGCCTTTCAAAAGACAAGTGCGCGGTACAAAAAGTGTCTAAGTCTAAGTAAAGCGCACATCCTAGGGTATGGCTAATGCGCATAAGCATTTTAAACATAGGTATATGGCGCAGAGGGCGCTCCAGTAGCGTAACGAATTATGGGATGAAAGATTTGGTCTGTTTGACGTAGCGATCTGATAGCTCAGTTGGAAGAGCAATGCGCCGGAAACGCAGAGGTCGCAGGTTCAAATCCTGCTTAGATTGTAGTAGATCGCATTCAATTTTTCTTTCTTAATTTACCTTTGTGTCATTATTTATAAAAATAAAAATGTGGTATTTTAAAAATATGAATCGATAAAAAGATTCTATACAAATATTAAGTCTAAGTGTTAAAATATGTTAAATAATTTAAGTTAAAATTCCTTTAACATGAACCAATTTGTTAGAAAAACGAACTACAAAGACAAGGTGAATGTACCAGTGTTGATAAAAAAACTTCAAATTGGCTTTACAGCTGACCTTGTGACTCTAAGATTTAGTCATCTAGCTGTAATGACATCTAGACTCATATTTGGACAAGGTTGATTTGATTACGTACGGATAAGGACGGTAGTATAATCTTGTCAGATGGATTTTAAAAATGTAATCATTAAAAATGTAATAAAAGGTCATCTTCTATTTGTATGCCAGTTTGTAATCGCATACAAATAGTAATTGAACCGTTAGAAAATTCATTTTGGACTACGTTCAGTTATTATTATTACAAAGTTAATAGTACATATACTCTATTCTATTCTCTTTGAGTTGTGGCAACCGGTAATACATACTCAGGAAAAGCTTTTGCTTTTATGCTTTTTTTATACCTACTTTTATTTGGTAGTCCATACAGTAAGGTTGTAGAGACATAAAATATGAAACTTTATTTTATTTATAAAAAAATATAAACTGAAACATTAAATATTCCCATAAAACGTTTGCTTAAATAAATACAAATAATAAATAATCCATACATCTTGTAGAAAACCTTACGCGTGTTCCAAAATAATTATGAAAAAGTATAAAACAGACTAAGTCTCTCTTATCAAAACAAAAACTACTTTATCTTGTTCCAATTTAGCTCGACTAAAACATTTAAGAGAATTACGAAATGAGTGCAATATCTCATAACAAGCGTTTTACCACGTTTTACTTGGAATTCCATTAGTAGCCAGATGGTACTTAAATGAAAAAAGGATTAAGTACCTAAGTACCACTATAAGACTAAATTCGTTGTAAACTTAATTGTCCCACCTGGGCCAAGGCTCCATTTATGTGTAATAAGACTTAAAAGAATTTTAATAAGGCAATTTCTTCATTTTTTTTATGTTAGCTAACTGGATGCTAATTGAGCATATTTTTAAATGTCGCAGAAAAGATATTTTGCCATACATGATATTGATACCTATGACAAATACCTACTATTGAAAACGTCTTATATTAAGTATAATATAAAAATGTATAGTACAAAGACTGAATAAAACGAATATAACTATATGTCTGGAGACAATCAAAACTCACTAAAATCTCTGTCACTACTCTTGAAAACCTCGTATCTAGTTTGTAGATTAATACTGAGATACGAGTTTTGTTTGAAGTAGTTATTTGTTACTTAGTGAGTTTTGGTTGTCAAGTGACGATAAGGAAACTAGCCTCCTAAGACCCAAGGTCCTATCTACAGGAATAATTTGTAATTTAGACCCTAGACTAGTTAAAATTTTGGTTTAAATTTTGCTTTGGGCCCTTAGGAGGCTAGAAATCTAAGGAGAAATCGCAACCCTAAATCAGGCGATTTCATTTCAGGACTTTCTCGTTGGCGTCTATCGATTTATTTCATTCAAACAAATGGACAAGCTAATCTAAAATAAATAAATATTAAGGGACAATCTTACACAAATCTACCTAGTCCCAAACTAAGCAAAGCTTGTACTATGGCTACCAGATAAGATCCATGACCCAAGAACAAATATTAAATGACAATTTCTTCTCACCAGGCTTAGCAAGAGTGTCTTCCAGAAGTTTCCTACTGGCTTGACAGGCGAGGGCGACCCGGCGCTGCGCGGCCGCCGCGCCGGGCGACGCCGGCGGCACCGTGCCATGGGTCGGCGGTACCCGGGGGTCCGTGTACGGCAATCGGTCCCCCAGCGACACGGTCCGGCGATTCTCGATCCGCGACACCTGAAACAAAAGAATATACATTTTAGAACGTTCTGGAAAATGCGTATTGAAACAAAAGAATGCAACAATTGGAACGTTCCTTAAAAATAGGTTTTGGGCCACTTGGGGCTGATCGTACGCGAAATTTAGATTGAACGAGTGCAAGTTGAACGACGAAATATCAATCATCTGAGGCGATAGAAAAGTTAAGCAGTTCTTTCGTAACTCATTCGCGTAGTGACTCACGCGTCCTTGGTTGATGACTTTTAATCTTAAACGGAATTTATATTATATCACAGTTCAAAACACAAAAATGATACTGACTTGAGACATTACGCGTACATTCTAATTTTGAACAACGTATTTTGTACAAAATAGCGGTGTTTAGTCTAAGCCGCCTATGTGAATCGCATGTAGCTATCGAATGAATAAATCGTAACGTGAATCTCTCACATTGTTCCAACGTCTTCGTCGTGTAGGAAAGGAAGCAATAAGTCTAATCTCAAAGTACAGTCGGCGACGCAAGTAACCGTGACGGCGCATCGTCCGTTGACCTCACACCGTGGGATCCCACCATTGTTGCTTTTCATTCTAACTGTACCAGACCATTGAAAACTACCGCGAAACTGCCGCCGTACTTCAATTTGTACGAGAATTGGACACAAACCATTCGATATGATTCAAAAATGTTCGTGAAGCCGCAAGTAAATTGAAATCCGTCGCAGGTTTATTCACGTACCTAATTCGGAATCAATGCAATTTTTATCACTCAGCCCATAAAATTGTTCCAATATTTCGAGTAATTTTCAGCTCGAGCAAGCAAAAGAGCAGGTGCCGCGAATGAACTGAACTCGATAGTCGCGTAACTCAAGACAGTGCTATATCGACTTCCATAAATCGATAAATTTACTGAGCCCGTAAACACCATCAGAAGTTTAAAATTGGAATCCGACGGAAGCATTAGTCGAGCCGTTGACAGCGCACCGAAACAAGTGCCGTCGAAAACGCTCAAGCCGCTTTAACTTTGATCAAATTAATCTGATGTTTGGAACGTGTTTACCCCTCCCACGGAACCGCTGAAATCAAATATCTCGCGTAAACATAAGCCTCGTAAACATTAAGCTGGAAGTAAATCTAAAAATGTTTTAAAAGCAATACATTTTAATGACGGAAGAAATGGATCGATTGATTCCGAATCGATAAAGTTGAAAGAACTTTTCTACGGTTCAAATGACAACCGATGTTTTACGGCAAGCTGTCGAGAATTCAAAGAATCAAACGGACGGTGATCGATTCCTTGCAGGTGTATTTGTTGGTGAAATAATGGCGTAAAATGTCGCTGGAAACGGGTGGAGTTACGTCCATGTTTGCGGGAGAGCAATATTCAGCGGACGATGAAAAGACCTCGATAGGCAGCGAGCGCAATGTCGTTCAGAACGGAAATATCACACCAATATAAAAACTAGTCCCTAACGAGTATTTTCGCTCTAATAAACTTTCAAAAGCTGAAATAAAAGAGGATCTATTTATAAATGAAACACGATTGTTTGATCACTGAAATGCACTAGAATATTATAATGTTTTTAATAAAATGCCAAAAACATGTCGCAGCTCCATTATTGCGCTTTGATAATATTTATATTTCCTGCATCTCTTTGGGTGATGTTACGCTCAGGGCTATAAAATTTGTACGGTTTGATATTAAATTATACTAAACATGCGAGTAACAGTTACGAAAGTGTGCTTTAATTCAGCATGGCTAACTTATAGCAATGTAACGTGGTAAATAAATTAGGAACTAATGACGTTGAAAATAACATTTCACGTGTTGTGAAACTAATGTCCGAGAAAGTTCTTGTCGGCAAAACAGTATTTGCGAACGTAGACGTAAATGTTAATACAAGTTTTGTAATCCTGGTATCTAATAGCAATAATATTAATACCAATAAAACGCTAACTAATATAAACAAGTCTTATTTCAGTAACCAAATACGGTCTATAAAATATTCAAGTATGCAACATCATTTTGAAACCAGCGAGAAACTAAATGAGGTTACGCAAAAGTGATTACTCAAATCATTACGAACTACACATATCCTGTAAAGTAGGATTTATAAACACCTATCAAGTGTCAGTTGTTTGTGGGGCTTCAGTAATACTTGTGTACAACATTAATCTGATTCCACTGCTTAGTTGCTGTTTGGATAAAGTAAAACAAAAGCGGTATCACCTTACCTATAGTGGAAAACAATTGTTGGGCAATTCTCAATGCATCTCGACTGTCGTTATTTCCATATGCGATTTATTTGTCGAAACTTCCTTGCAATATTAGGGGCTCTAGTGTAAGTCTGTTTTTATGCGCGGACTTATTAACATTGGAAACGTAAACAAGATTAAGCACTTGAAACTTACACTTGATGGTAATACTGGCACCATCAAAAATCATATTCAACTTCTTAGACGACGAAATGAATCCGTGTGTTACTCTTAAACTGTTATCCAAACTTCTAATTAAAGTACAATCGTATATTGTTCTCCATTACACCCTTATGTTTAAAATACAGAAAACAAGCAATCCAATCGATCCGTCAAACCATGTCTCTATAAATACACCCCAAACACGCCTCTCGCATTAACGGATCATCAAGACACCACAACTTTTAATGGCCGCACTAAGCGACACAAATAATTTCGGTGCTGGCTCTTTCTAATTACAATTCTAAGACAAATTACCGGATCAATAGTAATGAAAGCAAAGAGAAATGTCACGTAATTTTACTTAATGTGAGCGTACAAAAACTATTCGGCGTCACAGTTCGTGTACCTCTTTGAATTGTTTTCACCATTACACATATTTGTAGAAAAGAAACACTTTTCAGTTGAATTGTAATTAGTTGTTGAGTTGAATTGTAATTATATGAAATTAGTCGTAAATAGGAACAGAATGGTTGCTTTTATCATGCAAATAAAGAAGTGACAAATCATCCGTTATGTTTTGACAAGATGCGAGTGTGAGTGCCAGATGCTTTGCCACTTATTTATCAGTAATAAACGCAACCATTATAGGCCCCTGTATTACACACTTGTCTATTTCATAGATAACAAACCTACAAATAAAATAAAAACATGTTTCTGTTAAATTGGTTAACCAATGCTTGACTTTAACCACAGTTTTAATCCCACCGGACGATTTTATATGCACCACTATTTGTATGGCTCATATTTTTATTAAAACAACACCTATTTGCCTCCAACACCAAACAATGCCCTTTTCGCTCGACATAATGACAATAAAAGGTAAAAACGTGTTTCAGTAATCTTTACCGTAAGTAGGTACCTGTGACTCTAGCCTAAATGAAACGCTAAGACTTTGCGGGACCAGCGCCGCGGCGAGCAGTTGAGCGAGAAATCCGAGCGCGGCAGCCATTCGAGCGAGCGAGACACGCGTACCTACACCGCTGCCGCGAAAAGTAGTCGCTTCTCCATAACAACCTAGGATTAGTCCAAATATGTCTAGTACTAACAGCAAACTAGGATAATTCTCGACGTACATTGACTAATCCTGGCACACATCCCGCGCATTTTAGGAACCGTATATTACTAACGGATATCTATTTCGAGTTTATTATTACAATGTAACGTTTACACAAAGCGGGCCGTTTTCAAATAAATATTGGAAAATTAATGGTCACATCAAAGCGAAATTACGTTTGTAGCGGCTGAATGGATCACGAATTTATTGGTCGCATTCAAAGACTTACTTTCAGCTTTGATAAACAAAATGTGATTTCAAAACCGTGCCCTTTATGAAGCTAAAACTAATTCAATTTGTATTGATACTGCATTTAACTTCCCTTTCGTAATGTTGAAAGTCTTCCAGCATAATTGACCGAGCCAGCGAAGTGTCTTCGTTCCAGTTTTGCCTAAATTGCTGTATGTCCAGTGCCGTATTTACCCCAAGCCCCCAAGGCCCGGGTCTAGGGGCCCAGCCGGTCTAGGGACCACAATCCCAGAAACAGGACTTGCACCATATTTATATTCTCCTTAGTCATCACTTAAAATACTAGGTACCTACTATTTAATTTGCTGACAACCCTTTGAGATAGGGGAGGGGGCCCCAAATGTCATGTGCTTAGGGACCCTAGCGCTCTAAGTCCGGGCCTGTGTATATCTGGATGCCCAGTTTTCCGGATGTTCTCGCCTACAAGTGGCATTTCTCAATCGATTATCGCGAAAATTTGCGAGCAAGATTTTTTGTCGATACGGTTTCTAATATTTCAAAAAGTCGCAGATATGAGGTTAAAAACGTAAAAATATAATATTTCAGCCATTTCGGAACGC
The DNA here is from genome assembly GCA_947623375.1 of Apotomis capreana. Taxonomy (NCBI): domain Eukaryota; kingdom Metazoa; phylum Arthropoda; class Insecta; order Lepidoptera; family Tortricidae; genus Apotomis; species Apotomis capreana. The sequence continues at coordinate 13,461,478 of OX392514.1, forward strand.
ATTGGCGGTCTAAAGCTCAAAAGCGACTAGTGTAAACGCTTTAGCGATGACATACGCAATTTGGTAGATATATTTGGAGCCTTCTAGAATTATTGGTTCAATGATTTGACCAAATATTTGCTAGGGAATTGGGTGCAATGTGGAGGGGAGCGACGCCGGTGATTAGTCTGTGATGGGAAAGTAAATTGCATCCACGCGCTCCGTGCTGGTCATATTGCAGCGTGAACGATGATATCGTGGTTTGACTACTAGACACTGGTCCCTAAAGACACATTTTTTGGCAATGTTTTCACTTCCTATTGATATGACGTCACATTATGGGCCAATTTTTATTTTGCTGTCGATTTTTTTCTCAGGTTTCAATTAAATTTGGTGAGTTGTTGTGGCTGTGGTGGCTTATTCTGAACATGATAAACCCAATTTCACGCTATGTCCTACAATTTTTTCCATTTCGTTACGCAAAATTTTATTTTATTTACATAAATTGGCCCAATAGCAATGTATGAATTTTGTTTTGACGTTTAGATCCTGAATTTCAGTTATTTTCTATCACAGCCAAATATTTTTTTCTATATTAACTCTATAGACTCCATCTAGGTACATTTTATTACCTACAAAAACCCTCAATGTCATATTTTTTACCTTTCCACCGCATAAAAGTAATTTTATTGTCAAGCGTGGGTATCTAGTACGCCTGCAAACGTACATGTACATTTTAGCCCTGAAAACCGTTTCCTAACAGCATTATCTGCTTACGAACAATATGGGATAAGAGATAAGCTTTATCTATAAGTACAATCACAAAGACGCGTGCCGTTACACCTACAAAGCCTCGAATAACTCCGCAACATAATACCTAAACACTTAGAAATTCAGTAACAAGAGACATCACCTCAATGAGAGAAGGGGCTTGGCACACCAAGGTGCAAGGATCTACATTCCGCTTTGTGTTAGGGTGCTTTTCATTTGTTTTTGTTATACATATTACAAGCGAATTCTAGTAGTGGGCAGCACCCCAAGATTGTCACTTTCTTCGGGTGATAAGATACAAAGGATAAACAACCAAAAATAAGAAATATGGTATCACCACAAAAATACTCTATTGAGTTGTGTTCAATATTTTATTGAGTGTTACTATTGTTTTATAATTTGCATAGCGCCCAAATGTCGGAAATTGTTTCTAATATGTTTTGACCTAAGACTTGCTGATAACCCAAAGCACGCAAACAAAATTCAAAATTAAAGTGATAAATAAAGCCAATAACGTCACAGCGTTGATAAATGGCTCAGCGATTCCGAAAAGGTCGCGACTAATTCAGAAAGTTTGTAAGCGGTTAAAATATTTCGAGGGACTGTTCCTAAACCAATACAGAGGAAACCATTCCATAAACTCGTCAAGCTTGTAAAAGACATGCAAATGAAGTCGTGAAGTATTCAAACGAAGTAAAACAAAGGTTGGTTTCATCTGTCACCAGTTGGCACGCATACCCTTTTGGAAAACGTTCTGAAACTAGGTGAGGTCGTTGACAGACCCGAGATTTGTATTACCATAAGGTATGAGTCGATTTGTTGGCGGCGCGTTTGGCGCAGTGCAGTTGCCTACTGAACTAGCGGTCCTGGGTTCTAATCCCAGCAAATATTTATGTAATGAACGTGAATATTTGTTCCTGCCTCATGTGTATTCTATGTATTCAAGTTAAGTATATGTTATAGCATACACACACGACAAGATACATGATGAAAAATCATGCATAAAATAAAAATAATCCAAATACTTTCTGGTGCTCTTCGCGAGCATTTGCCTGTGATGTAACAAAAAAAATGACATTTTAATTTTTTTCTGTTACAGGTTAATATTCCCTACTCACAGGGAGTCAGTGGCGTCAGAGCCATCGTATATCTGGTTAAAGCAACGTCTTCTTGTTTGAAATGCAAACATTATAAGGTAGCATTGCCACCAAATGAAGGGAGCTATTGAAGAGAATTTTCCAGCGTTATCTAAGCTCGTTTGTTTGTCTTGAAAATTAAGATTATCTTAACGTTTGTCGGGAAAATGTTAGAACCCCGTTGTGTGCACTAATCTGTCCTGAAATAACTAAATTTGAATATACTGGGTGTGGTAACAGGAGCAATAAGTTAAAACATACATTTTACTCTTCAAACTGAAATAACAATACAAAAAAGTTTTTCAGATGGTCATTATTTCAAACAAATTAAATATTATTTTCAATGAACGACATCCAACATTGACATGACATACTCGTAGATGTCACGCTACTTAAATCCGTACTAATATTATAAATGCGAAAGTGTGTCTGTCGGTCTGTTACCTCTTCACGCTTAAACCGCTGAACCGACTTAGATGAAATTTGGTATGGAGATAGTTTGAGACCCGGGAAAGGACATAGGATACTTTTCATCCCGAATAAATTTAGTGTTCCCGTGGGATAGGCGGGTAACACCGCGGGGCACAGCTAGTATCAAATATTTCGCAATACATTGCTTCTTTTAATAAACAATCTACCAAAATATTTGTATAGAATCTTTTTATCGATTCTATATTTTTTTATGTGGTAATACCACATTTTTATTTTTATAAATAATGACACAAAGGTAAATTAAGAAAGAAAAATTGAATGCGATCTAACTACAATCGAAGCGGGGTATGAACCCGCGACCTCTGCGTTACCGGCGCATTGCTCTCCCAACTGAGCTATCCGACCGCTACGTCAGTCACACCAAATCTTTCATCCCTTAATCCTTTACGCTACTGGAGCGCCCTCTGCGTCATATGTTTTTTTTTTGAAATGCTTATTGCGCATTAGCCATACCCTAGGATGTGCGTTTTACACGCACGATCCCCAATCCCCATTGCTTTACAGCAAGTGTGAAGACTGCGAGAGAGATGGCGCTGTTCTAAATATTTGTATAGAATCTTTTTATCGATTCTATATTTTTTTATGTGGTAATACCACATTTTTATTTTTATAAATAATGACACAAAGGTAAATTAAGAAAGAAAAATTGAATGCGATCTAACTACATCATACCCCGCTTCGATTGTAGTTCGATTGCATTTCAAAAAAAAAAACATATGACGCAGAGGGCGCTCCAGTAGCGTAAAGGATTAAGGGATGAAAGATTTGGTGTGACTGACGTAGCGGTCGGATAGCTCAGTTGGGAGAGCAATGCGCCGGTAACGCAGAGGTCGCGGGTTCATACCCCGCTTCGATTGTAGTTAGATCGCATTCAATTTTTCTTTCTTAATTTACCTTTGTGTCATTATTTATAAATCTACCAAAAGTTTATTTAATAGAACAAGTTATTTTTAAAAGTTGGTAACCAAATGTTATTTATTTTAAATAGAATCAATATCGTAATTTATTGCTCCTATTACAGGCCACACCCGGTATACAAGTATTACTTGTAAAGCTCAATCTATTCATAAGTAACTGTAACATTATTTTCCACAGTAAATCCGATTGCCGTACAATTTCCAAAGGAGTAGTTAAAACAAGAACGAGAGCTCCTAGATCCCACCGTGATTGCGTTTATCGGAGCGTTAAATGAGCGTTGCAACCTTAATCAGTTTGCTCCCTTTTTAAATTCCACGCCAGTACTGTTTACTTGTTTATCAAATTATACGGCCTTATTTACAATTCAATATTCAACGTAGACGTTGACTTAAGATGCTTAGTCATAGATCAGTGCGGAACATTAAAACCGTACGATAAAGTCAGTTACGATTACGACCTTTAAGTAGCAAAAGTTTGACATAGCATTAGGGGTTAAGTTGCAGTGTTTTGTCCATCATAGTTCGTAGAACTGATGGCGGTTGGAGCAGACAGGTTTTGTGAAGAGTGGCAAACGCGTACCGTAAGGCGTAGCGAGGAAAGGCTCTCAAACAAGGTGGAGCGACGACATTCGCAGGACAGCGGGTGGTAACTGGAGGAAGAGAGCTGAAAATCGAGCTCAGTGGCGTGCCATAGGAGAGGAAAATGTCCAGCAGTGGACTGATAGAGGCTGATGATGATGCTGTTGGATAAGGGCGATGCACGACCAGTGGCTGTGAGGGAACCCTTGTCCAGCAGTGAACATCTTTGGGCTGATTTAACGTGCAGTCTATTCGTCCTAAATTGTCTAATTTAGTAAACAAGATTCTAACCTCAATATTCCCAAGGTTTTTTGTCGAAAACTACCATTCCCTCAGGAATCACTGTTTCGGATATCACGCTGCCAATTTTACAAATAAAATTGATTTTCTTGTGAGAAAACAGCTAGATTAGGCCCAAATGGGAAAGTAAAAACGTAGGCATAAATTTCTTAAGGTTCACAGCCGTTATTGCCTCATCTACTATCATACAAATGATATCTATAGTTTCAAAACGCTTCATCTGTACAAATATTGTAACGTGGTTTATCTCGGTGTGTTATTATTAACAAAAAGTCATTGTTTACAAACCAGGCTAATTACCAGTTAGTAGGAAATTGGCTATTGTTTCGTACCGACGTGGAAATATGTTCTATTCTCTACGAAGGTGGAGCCCCTCCTCCGAAAGATGGTATCAAAATCAATGTTGTTCACGTTAGCGGCACAATACCAGTACTTGGTGTACTGTGTTTAATAAAACAAAGTGGAAAACAAGGCCAAGTTGAAGTTAAAAACGTCACTGAAATTGTTCGGGAGCACGCGAACGGATGCATGAAATATCGGTCAGTTACGGACTAATGCTTTTTAATCAAGAATTACATTTGCATGCTTAATTACCTGTCCTTGTAAAAGAAGCTATTTTCCATAAAGTTATAACTATGGTAAGTGCATAGAACCCAGGACAATTAATTAAACTAACAAATTACGTCAAGGAATAGCACTTTAATGAAGAATTTAAATAACATGACAATGTGAAGAAATCCACGGTGGAATACAATGTTGTTCGCGTTAATGATGTAAGCGTTGTAATTATCAATAAACAGAGGCATGAATGTCTGTAAACTCTTTATTGTACACAAAAACAATATAATAGACACAAAAACCATAGATGTGTACAAAGGCGAACAGAAGTTAACTGGAGTACTACTAGGTTTAAAGAAAACTGAAAAGTTTTATTGCCAAAGAAATGAGATAATCCCTAACGTGTTACTTAGCATGCGCCCACGCTTCAGGCGGGCTAGGCGCCACCTAAATTACGACTTCTCAGGAATGTAGTAATGTTCACAGAACTACTGCAATAAATTCACGCTAAGCATAACGAGTGTTTCGAATACACTAATTATTCTAACAGACTTGTAGGATTACACCATTTTGTCGTAAAACTTTAGATTAGGGTGGGTCGTTAAGAGTATATTATACAACACATTGAATGATATTCAACTGATTCAAAATGTCGCCAATTGCGTAGGCTTGTCGAATAATCAACAATTTACTTAGATATCTTCATGTATAACGCTGGCACAGTGGACCACAGCATTCCTCCAGCACTCCATACCATTCCAAAATCTAATATCAATCATCTGAAATATAATCCTTGGTATCAAAGTCAAACAGAAGCCGTTCGAAATTCCCATGAAAGGTCTTTAACGAGCAGTTGTGCAACAGACAGACCAACAAACGCGTTCGTATTACGCACTTGCGTCAGTTTATCCTTAGCGCAATGTACCGTGTGATCTTCTTTGTTTGTTTGTTTTCTACGAACTTCGGAACAAATGTTGCAGAGTAGTACCTGCACGTTTACGAAACTTCCAAAACAAAGGGAACATATGAGGAGTGTTTCACCAACGCAACTAAACATTTCATCGACCGCTACAGGCTACGTAGTGTAGGATACTGTAGAAAATTAGGTTGAAATAGCCTCCATAAGTCTAATGTACATAAGTACTTACCTTATAATGAATATAGTGTTAAGCTAATACGTGCCCAGAGAGTCTTCACTATCGAGTGTTGCCTGAACACTTCAGTGTTTCGGCTAGCGCTTTCGTATTTTGAACCACAAAGGCGAATTTAATACCCTAAAATATATTGCAAGTACATGTAGGTTTAAACGTGGAATGCTTTAGCAGTCTACTAGTCTTCATATTACACTAATGCTGCCAAGATATTGCTGAGATCGTTCGCTGGCATTATTAATTCATAATGTCGACGGGAACTGCGAGCGTGAGTTTCCATAGCGCATTATACAATAAAGATTGCATATGTATTTAGGAAAACTTCGATATGTATAATCCCCCATGTTGGACGTTCCTTTTAGAAATATACTTGCGATAAATTAGCTCACCAACAGAATGCATTGATTTTATGCAAGAGGAGCATTCCAAACTAATCTAAAATTTGCGACTTCAAATTATCTCAGATTCCGAATCATCCAGAGACATTACGTACACGCACCGGTAACTTAGGGACCTGTTTTTTGTTTTATAAGAAGTGCATTTTCTTGTCGGGATTACGAGTAAACTCACAATCTTGCGAGTAGCTACGGCTTGATTAACTGATGAACAAAGGCGCATCAACCTCATTATGCGCTGAATGGAGCCACAACACATGTTTGCTCTCAGTGCTTATTATTTCCTAATTACTACGCTTTGTACTACATTGTACGCGGACGTGGCCGAATTAGACGCATCATTTCTTGCGTACTTTCTCTACAATTCGCTTAGGAGGATACCAGGCACGTGCGTTGCGCTTTCCCGCATTTTGTTTATCTATTTTCACACTTAAATTAAAAGTTTTCAAGCTGTGTTACAAATCGTCTACGTCATTCACAAATAGCGAGGGTGGAAATTAGAAACGCGCATACTTTTTTATGATCAGGGCGATATACAAACAGATTTTATTAAGAAACTGGCAGACGTGGAGAACGAAAGTGCTATCTTAATTGCACGTACTACCCGGTCAAGTTAAGTATGCGCCTGATATATATGCCGTCACATACAAATAAGACGCAAACTTAATGCGACTGGGTTGGCGAAGTTGCGATCTTCAGACATCGCCACATCTCGCCATATTTCATGTCAAAAGTGACAGAAGGCGATATATAACGGAGATATCTCGGAGATTAGTCGAATTCAGCCCCAGAAATCTTGAATGTACATCTACGTAGTCACCATTCTCAAACCGATTGGAACCTGCGCAGTTCTTACTACAAATTCCTATTATCCTCTTTATCACGATGTGCATTCGTTGCATAAGGCTATAAGAGCAAAGCAGAACAGTGTTGCAACCGCCCTGCATTCAAGCGATATCAATGTGAGGCGCATCTGCCTACGTAGGCTTGTATGCGCTTTGTTTGCATAATATGCATGAAAGTTACAAAATGCCGTAAATGTAAGAGAGGTTATCGTAAACAATTATTATAAAATAAAATGTAATGCTTACGTATATTCTTGCTGGTCGTTCGCTCTACCTACATAAACAAGTCTGTGGTAGTAAGACGCACGAACTCTTGCAGTTTTTGTTGTATCGACAAGTATATAACAATTAATAATCCAAGTGACACCTCCTTCCTTACATTACAACGCATGTGAGCAGAAATCCTCCTCCTCAATATTTAGGATGTCTCGGTAGGTGAAGTGGTAGTCCAGCTGCCTAATGAGCCAACGGTCCTTGGTTAGAATCTCAGCAAGGGAAATATTTTTGTCATGAATAGTCTTGGATGTGTTATATATTGTATTAAAATATGTATTTATGTGTCGTATAAAGGTCTTCACACATTATAACAACTCAACGGCGACAATGATAATAGTAGTGGACAACGAGTGGACGACGCGTCGTACATTTTTTGAAATTAAACCTAGTAAATAGGGCCATAGGGCTTAAATTTCAATATTTGGCATATAATCGAGTCGCCGTTGAGTAGTTATAATGTGCGAAGACATTTAGTATGTATATCATCGTCTAGTGCTCATCAGTCCCATAACACAAACGTACTTCCTAGAACTTAGTTTGAGACTAGATTGATATGTGTGACGTTATCTATTCATGTATTTACATTTTGTTACCTATTTGATTGAGATGCTTTGAATTTGATTGATACTTCGAAGAACGCTAGTCTATGGAACATCAATAATCAAATTAGATCATTAGAATGGTATATGAACCATAAAAATGGAATTGTAACGCAATTTAGTAAACACATTACACATAACCCCCGTAATTTAGTAAGCTGTTAAAATAATTCGAAAGATCACATCTACTCGGTCAACAATGTGTGCCACATAAATGTATCTGTCGTGGACAACTTGTTACTACCGGCTCTCTCTGTCATAAGCATTTTGTACATTATGTTAATGGTTGTTTGTAGACCATTACTAACTGTTACACAAATAAATATTTTCTTAAAACTACTAACAAAAAAATAGTATATAATTAATAGTTAACAACATTAGTACGATATAACCGTATAGAACTTATTTTTCATAAAAAGTTGGTCCAATGTTCGATAACATAGAGTAAACAATTTACAATTTAAAGTTGTAACTAATTATTTCTAAATTCAAAAAATCGAATTATCCTCGCGTTCCTCAACTTTGAAATTCGTTATTCAACGGTTTTTGTTATCTGTTTGATTGCTAACTTCAACATGCCCGCATCCAGATAAACGCTTGCGTGCCGTCTTTAGCTCACTGAAAATCGTAGATTCCAGACTTTCGTACATTCATAATGGTATTTACGCGGAGCGCGGTGCATGCGAAATTAGCACTGCTGCATTTTTGTGCCGTACAATGATGCAATCCCGGCTGAGTCGCTTTGTGCCGGAAGCACCCTCATTCACGGTCCTGAACTTTTTGAATAAAGCCAGATTCTACGTGTCTGGAAAGTGGTTCATTACATGGAGGTACAGAATTTCGGAACTAATTATAAGCAAACGTGCGGAATAACGATGATAATCCTTTTTTAGAACGTCACAACTTCGAATTATGAAGCACCTATAAAGCCTTTTGAATACATAACAAAGCAAGTTGGTAACTGCAAAGTGAAATCTTCGCACAACTCGAAACAGTACTTGAATCTCCGCAACTCTGTAAGGATCATCTTGAGGGAGGAAATGCACATCATGACCCAATTTCCACTCGTATCTTTATTTTACTTTCAGAGCTCGTTTGATTCGAGGATTCGTATTTATTATTTTATGAGAATGTTATTCAAAAATGGTTGTGTATCGAGTTTTGTAATGGGCAATTGGTGGTCTGGTGAAACAAAGAGCGGAATCAATCGATCGATATCAATCCGCGCGCGAATTGTTCAAATTCAATCGAAAACTATTAGACCAAATAAAAACACTGCCATCAAAATTTCATTTCGTCAAATTAATAGCCCACTCAATATAGACTGCCGGACAGTCGTAGATTGTTTGTATTGTATCTGAAAGTAGTTTCTAAATTCGATGTTTGAAATGCAAAATAGAGGCATGGAAAAGAGAAATTCTGAAGACAATAGGCGACAAGATAAGCGTTAAGTATTTTAAATACCTGCGCGTGCGTTCTCTCTTAGCATGTCGGATGTCCAGTGAAAATGACGCTGTTTATTTTTGCTTGCGACACTAAATGCAGTATTTTACTAATCAAACCTATCATTTCGTGAATCTATGTACTTACACATACTAAAAAAGGTCTATTTTAAATATATTTGCATTGAAGCGAAAAACTTTCATGATGCGGGCGGGGTTGTAACCCGCATTTCTAACGGTTTTCCGAACCAACACGGACGCCTTGCCTATTGGACCACAGAACTGATGCGCGAGCTATTGAATTTTTCAAACAGTTGCTTCACGATGATGTAGAAAAAAATACAATTTAATGTTGGATGGGTACAATTGGATGAACCAGTCCCTCCTCATGATAACAGCACAGATGATCTCGAAGTCCTGCCTCCTACATTTGATGAGGTCCATAAAGCGATTATGCAACTCAAGAACAACAAGGCTCCTGGCATTGATGGCTTACCTTCGGAGCTGTGGAAGAGCGGCGGTGGCACAGTAGAGTCAAAACTCTATGAACTGCTGCTTAAAATATGGGAACTGGAAGAGCAGCCACAAGAATGGAATGTAGGTGTCATCTGTCCTGTCCACAAAAAAGGCTCCAAAAGAAAGTGCACAAACTATAGGGGGATTGCTCTTCTCACAACAGCGTACAAAATCTTTTCTAATGTCCTGTTAAATAGACTTGAGCCGCATGCGGAAAGAATCCTTGGGGACTACCAATGTGGTTTTCACAGAGGCAGCAGCACAATAGATCAGATTTTCCTGCTCAAGCAGTTAATGGAAAAGAGGTGGGAGTACGCACAAAGCGTCCATTCCTTATTTGTGGACTTTACTAAAGCCTATGACAGTATAGATCGGGGGGCCCTATATTCCATTCTTGTTAATTTTAACATCCCCAAAAAGTTAGTTGCCCTTATCGCAACAGCGACCAAAGAGAGCAGGATGAGGGTCCGAGTGGGAGGAGAGCTGACTGAAGAGTTCACGGTGATGACCGGCCTAAAGCAAGGAGATGCCCTGTCACCTATGCTTTTCAACTTGGCTCTAGAACACGTGGTGAGGAAAGTTCTAGCCCAAGACATAGGATTAGAGTTGGGTGGAAAACATAAGGTGATAGGGTACGCGGATGACCTAGCTTTATTAGGGGAAAGCCGTGAAGAAGTGGTGAAGGCAGCTAGTGTCCTGGAACGAGAGGCGTCAAGGGTGGGCCTCAGGATTAATCAGACGAAAACCGAATACCTCCACATGAAACGCTACAAAAACACACGTGCCCGACGTGATAGCCTTCATTTTGGGGCCACTGTATATCCAGGAGTTGACAAGTTCCGGTACCTTGGTTGCACTATTACCGACACCAACACCAGGGAGGAAGAGATCCAAATGCGCATCCAAAATTGTCTGCGGTGTAGTGCAGCCCTCCATAAGGTCTTGGTGTCCAAGCTTCTCAGCAAGAATACAAAAATACTGATTTATAAGACTGTCATAAGACCCATCCTCATGTATGGCTGTGAAGCTTGGACACTGACCCTTAAGGAGGAAAGTCAGCACCGGGTAGCAGAACGCAAAGTGCTTCGGAAGATCCTGGGGCCTACTAAGAGGAATGATGGTACGTGGCGGATCCGAACTAATGCCGAGATTGAGGAGCTGGTGGCCGAGCCGAACATTATCGGAGAGACAAAGTCCCATAGACTTCGCTGGCTCGGTCACCTACAAATAATGGAAGAGGATCGCGCGGCAAAAAGAGCACACTTGGGGCAACCAACCGGTCGACGTCCGGTTGGTCGTCCCAGGTATCGCTGGGGAGACGTGGTGGAGGTGGATCTGCGTAAGCTCCAAGCCGAAAACTGGCAGGAAACTGCGCAGGATCGGGACAAGTGGCGTACTCTCGTTTCGGAGGCTAAGATCCTGTTGGGTCACTGAGCCAACATAGTTAGTTAGTTAATGTTACTGCTTTAATGAAAAATAATTAACATCAACTTCACAAATCGTGAGGGTATAATGAGTATTGCAAGCCTTTTCTGTACAGTCAGCATCAAAATTTGCTGTCAATTTTAGTATGGAATTTGACACATGCCAGTAGTAAAAGTTGTCAGCTACTTTAAGAGGGCGCCCACGCGTTGGCTAGCTCTCTCTCTCACTGAGCCTAAGCGTGAGCGAGATGGAAGTGCGTGCTCGGAAGCGCGGAAATTATGTTTTTTGAGTTGTGTCATAAACGTGTGCATTTTATATTGAAAACAGTTTTTCAGTTTTTGAGAACTTATAATTGTGCATCTATTAAGCTAAAAACATTGTTAAAAATTATAGGGTTTTGAAGATTCAACCGAAAATATCTATAAAAGTATCGAGAAAATTATTACCAATCGCGTTTTCACGCTGACAAGATTCAAGAAAAACTGTTTAAGTTTCTGATTTCCAAGGGACAGATTTTTAATCACTATGGATGTTGAGATCTAGGATCATTCACCTGACGAGTTTTGCATGGGTGGGCTGACCGTTCCCCACCAGATGCCAGGAGGTGAAACTCCACGCTCCGTTTCAATGAATAACTGAGGACTTAATGAAACTGAGCTAGGCGTGTTCCTTAAACTCCGATGCGAACAGTTGCCCTGGGTAATACTGCACTTGCATAATGAATCGCCTCGGATTGAACGTATTGTCATCCGGGCTTATAAACGTACGGAACCGTTCTATTTAAATTAAATTTGTAATATAGTATGTGAGCAATTTTTTTTCAGGATCGTCATTATCATACACTGCTTAAAGTTGTTCTTACCACTATTTCGAATATAGAAAATCAGCTTAATAAAGAAAATTCTGTCCATTAAAATAAAACAATGTACTTGTACAAGGAGTACAGACAATTCCAGTAGTTCAGTTTCGTCTGCTGAAGCGACTGATTATTTAAGCATGTTTAATATTACATGATGATTCTATGATGTTACTATTGAATAAATGTCTACACGATGAACTTTTCATATTTTAAGTATGTATTTCCAGAACTACACTTCTAAGACACTGCAGAACGAGTATCTGTCATTAGCATGGCGTGAAATCCGCGGAAAAAATCCACGTACGTCTATGTACGTCGTCGACGTCTCGTGAGACCGCCCCGTGTGTCTCCAAGATCCAATCCACCGACCTAGGTATAGCCGTCCTGCTGCAGATCAAAACCTGGCAACTGACATTTTGCATATTTCTGCGGGCCTGATGACGATTGAGTTTATCACGCGATAAATAAATGACAAAGCATCCGTCACTTTTGGTAAGTATGTGAGTGCAAGATTGACGGCTGCTTTTTCACTAAGTTCTGTCACTACTAGTCTAAATAACATTTTTATAGATTGAGGGTTAATTAACTAAAAAAAAAACTTTCGGAGGACATCTGGTATCGAACCTGGTACCTCTGGCATCTGGATTACCAGTCCAAATTCTCAGCTTCTTCACCACACTTACGACACGAGACCTTTCGAATTTTTATTTAGCGACCTCTATGCAAACATGCTAATACGCAATTACGCATATTTAATTTAAGATTACAATCTAAGCTGGAAATAGTATGTGAAACAAACAGATTTTTATTATTTTTATTCACATCTTACCACACTTCTTTACGGCAGTGAACGAGTAAACGAGAAAGGGGGTTGTTTTTATAGTGAAACATATAAAGTTTACTGTGTTAATGTGAAACTCCACAATATTTATTGTTCTATTGATGAATACCGGTAATGTTTTCAATACCGGTAATACCTTTTGACAAATAAATATTTGTAACTTACTGGCTTCTGATTTCCTGCAGTCGGCAATTCGATCCCAATACTTGCCTGCCCCGAGCGATGCAGATTATTTCCACTCTGCACACGCAATCTTAATCATTATGCCGCTTGACTTAAAGAACATATCTACGTGAAGCTATCAGAGCAGCGCCTCGTATTGTGGAGTGCGAGTAAAATGATAGTTCTATAGTGTTTTAGATGTAAATGATTTATGTCCAATTAAATCAATTTGGCCTTAGATGCATATTTAGTTTTAGTGATAGAAAAGTGTATTAACAACACGGGCATAACCGTATAGTTACGACTAGCTGTTGCCCGCGACTTCGTCCGCGTGGAATCTTATCTTGAACAGTTTACATCTTTATTGTATTATTTTCAGATCTAAACAATGTTGAAATTACTTTTCTTTTTTTGCAAGTTGATGATTTTGATGTTGGTTACTGTAATTCAACAAAAAATAAATAATAATAAATATTGAAGTGCTGCTCCCATACAATGAACGTTTTTTTTTTGCCATTTTATACGTGTTGGTACCGAACTTCGTACGCGAGTTCGACTCGCTCTTGGCCTCTTTTTAGTTTTGTTTTCGGCTAAATTGCTCTAATTACGCGGAATCATTATGAACTCAGGTTTCAAGTCCCGCACTCAAAATAAATATTTGATCTTCAAACAAATTTTCAACCCCTTTTTCACCACCTTCTGGGCTGAATTTTCAAAAACGAATTCACTTTTCTTGTATTCTGATAATATGCCCTTATACAAAGTTTCAAGTCCTGCGCTCAAAAAAATGTTTGATCTCAATACAAACTATCAACCTCCTTTTTACCGCCTCAGGGGTTGAATTTTCAAAAACGCTGAAATTACTTTTTTTGATTTCTAATTATATGCCTTTATAAATACAAAGTTTCAAGTCCAGCGCTCAAAAAAAGGTTTGATGTCCATTCCATTCCAAACATTCAACCCCTTTTTAGGGTTCCGTACCCAAAGGGTAAAAACGGAACCCTATTACTGAGACTTCGCTGTCCGTCCGTCCGTCCGTCCGTCTGTCACCAGCCTGCATCTCAAGAACGGTGATAGCAAGACAGTTGAAATTTTCACAGATGATGTATTTCTATAGCCGCTATAACAACAAATACTAAAAATAAAATAAAATAAATATTTAAGGGGGGCTCCCATACAACAAACTTGTTATAGATATATATATATATAGGTACGGAACCCTTCATGCGCGAGTCGGACTCGCACTTGCCCAATTTTTCACCATCTTCAGGGCTACATATATTTTCAAAAACGCTGACTCACTTTTTTGTATTCTAATAATACGCCTCTATTTAAAGTTTCAAGTCCCACACTCAAAATTTTTTTTAATCTTCATACAAACTTTCAACCCCTTTTCACCACCTTCAGGGCTGAATTTTCAAAAACGCTGAAATTTCTTTTCTTGTATTCTAATTATATGCACTAATACAAAGCTTAAAGTCCTGCGCTCAGAAAAAGGTTTGATCTCCATCCAAAGTTTCAACCCCTTATTTACCAGTTTCAGGGATGAATTTTCAACAACACTTAAATCAGTTTTCTTTTATTTTATTTTAATACCTATTTACAAAGTTTCAAGTTCCTAGCTTAAAATTAAAATTGAACCCCGAGACAAACTTTCATCCCCCTTTTAACCCTCTTAGAGGTTGAATTTATAATGACGTTAAATTAATGTTATTTTGTTATTATTATATATGCCTTAGTCAAAGAATTTGTAATGGAATCAAACTTTCAACCCTTTTTAACCATTTTAGGGGACGAATTATTGAAAACGCTGAAATTACTTTCCTTGTATTTTAATTATATGCCTTTATACAAAGTTTAAAGTCCCACGCTCAAGAAAAGGTTTGATCTCCATACAAACTTTCAACCCCCTTTTTACCACCTAAGAGGATGAATTTTCAAAAACGCTGAAATCACTTTTGTTCCATTTTATTTGCATAACTTTTTACGAAGTTTAAAGTTCCTAGCTTAAAATTACATTTGAACCCCAAGACGAACTTTCATCCCCCTTTTAACCCCCTTAGAGGTTGAATCTTTGATGACGTTAAATTAATGTTATTTTGTTATTATTGTACATGCCTTAATAAGAAGTTTCAAGAAATTTGTAATGGATTCACACTTTCAACCCCTTTTTAACCCTTTTAGCGGACGAATTTTTGAAAACGCTGAAATAACTTTTCTTGTATTCTAATAGTATGCCTTTACACAAAGTTTCAAGTCCCGCGCTCAAAAAAATACTTGATCTCCATACAAACTTTAAACCCCTTTTTTACCCTTTTAGGGGTCGAATTTTTGAAAACGCTGAAATGACTTTTCTTGTATTCTAATAGTATGCTTTTACACAAAGATTCGAGTCCCGCGCTCAAAAGAATACTTGATCTCCATACAAACTTTCAACCCCTTTTTTACCACCTTAGGGGATGAATTTTCAAAAACGCTGAAATCAGTTTTCTTTTATTTTATTTTAATATCTTCTAACAAAGTTTCAAGTTTCTAGCTTTAAAAAAAACTTGTATCCCATACAAACTTTGCACCCCTTTTTAACACCCTTAGGGATAGAATTTTTCAAAATCGCTTCTTATCTCTAGCCCGCGTTATAAAAGTAACCTACTGTGCAAAAATCAACTCTCTAACATTAGTAGTTTCGGCTCTGCGTTGATATGTCAGTCAGTCAGGACAAATCCGTTTATATATATAAGAAGATTATTAGGTACATATTAAGATTGTGAAATAAAATTACATAATGTTGTTCTGTTTTATTCGGGAACCACTAGTTTATAAGTTTATTATACTAAAATCTTGTTTAAAATCGACATTATATGGCAAATACAGAAATTATCAAGGGAAAATCTCACGTTATGCAAATATTTCATCAGATTACCTCGTCGCATATAATTGCTCAACATTAAATAACATATATGATAAATTATGATTATAAAAGTAACAAAAACCATGGGAACAATCCAGCCCATTAGAGTTTAGAAATTTGAAATGTAAATGAGGTGGGCGAATGGCGGCAATTTCCACACTAGTTGTGAAAAGCATTTGTTTCTCACGCAAACGCCTCTGGCACTCAGTAAAGCCAATTTGTATGCCCGATTCCGAAGCAGAATCGTACCTTTACTAGAATAATGTCCTGTGGTAGTGTAGAGGCTGAAGCGATATACGTCGTTTTTCTGTTGGGAGTGCGGAAATGCAGCGCGTAAAAGCGTGCGATTGTGGAGAACTTGACAAATCGACAGAATTATGCGCATAGCACCAGTTTAGCGTCGGTTTAATGCGCAATGAAGCAAATTAATAAGTAATGTTGATGTTGTTCCACTTATGGAAGTGCATTTCTTTGTGAAAATTGCGATCAAGAATGATACAATTTTTGACTTTATTTGAAAGGTAAAAGAAATCATAGGAACATTAATTTATTATTGATTGACAACAGTCAACAATAGTGTCCCTTTAAATGTTGACTAAATAGTCTAGCCAAATACATTATTTTGTATTTAGCAAACAATTAAATCAAAGGTCTATTGTATCTCAACCCAAGTCTCTCAAAGTAACCAAATCTTTGATCTGTCGAACTCTGACTTCACCTTCAATTGTTTAGCTTTCTAACTATTGACAAAAACCTCAAAGGAAAAGATTCTATTTAAATATCGGTCTCAAAGTTTACCCTGGGGTATGCAAAAAATCGACAGGTTGAAGTTTCAAAGGACTTTGACAGGTGACATTGCGGCCTTCGGGCTATCGGGTCGGATAGAAAAGGGGTAACATTATAATCCTAAGGCAAGAAAATAAAGAATTTCTTGGGTCTCAGGAACCTATGCTTTCTACAAACCAAAACGATGACATAAATAAACGCTTTATTTGTCATCAAGTCTTGTATGAAATTTTACATATTAAGTTTTCATTTTTAAATACAACCCGAACAGATCAAAATATTAGGGTGTGGTCAGTTATAATTCAAGTTTATGTAGTATTTATTTTACCTCTATTTAACTAAACTGTTGGACCCAGTTGTAGGTATCCTAAAATTCCACCCCTATTCATTATAATTCCATATTTTGTTAAATAGAGTCGTATTCATAAGAAGTAATAAAATATAATTTGTATAGAAGCCCATCTACATTTCCTCATTTTAACGAGACATCCTCTCAGTTACACCTAATTTTGTATGCAAGGAGCCGTCTACTCATTTGGTAACCTTAAACTCGATAAATTATGATGGTTTTTAAATTTCCTACGGAAGGTAGAGGCGTCGTCTAGCGATTATCAAGTTACGGTTGGAGAAGCACCCTAGACTGAAGCTGGATAAAGGATTATCACTCTTATGACTAGTATAAACTTATAATCACATATCACTTCTTAGTTCAACATTTTTTTAGTCTTACGTATAACATAGTCTTACGTATATTACTTACAAAAATATTAAAGAAAATGTTTGCTTTGGTAAAGATGATTCACAAAAAAACGCTCAGACAAACAGACAATTATATTGCGAAAGGGTAAATTGTAAGGTCCTCAGCAACTTATAGGTAGTTGAAATTAAACTACTGCAATTACGGATTCTTTATGAGTAACTGATTGTTAGCAATGCGAGGTAGGCTAAGCAAGACTAAGCTAGTATACTGTATTTTCCTTAAAAAAAATACTAGCTTAATTAGTAGTATTAGTACCTCATTCACTTACTCAAAACAAATGAAAATCTTTACAGAACATACTAACGATATTTATTAAATAAATACTCGTATACCAATACCTACCTAATATCCAACCTCAGATTGGAAGTCTCATTGGCATACATTGTTACAACAACCGTAAAGCCAACTCTTTTTTTTTTATTTAAAATAAAGGCAACCATTTTACTTGAACCTCACTTGTCGGTAAGCGACGATGATGCTGATGAAGGAGCATACTCAACCCACTCATCGACAAAAAGACGTAACTGACACGTTTTTCCTAAAATTAATGCCTTTTTAAAAGCAAACTAGTCGAGTGTCTAGGCTGAAGACTCGTTTGCAGGTAACCGGAAGTTATTAGCGGGTTCGTTGACCCCGCCCGCCTTGGTCGCCGCCCAAACGGTGTTGGTACTTAGTCTTGATTACGACTTTATTTAAAAGTCTAAACGATGGAAACATTAGACAAGCCTTGGCATTATTTATCTTTGTCTGTAGCTGAATGTAAAAAAAAAATAGAAACGAAATACTAATTCACGCTTACAAATTTTAAGTGCAGCGGGCCTACGATGGTTGGGTTTATTACGTGATAATGATAAATATGTGACAAAGCATCAGCTGTCACTCTCAGTCGCTTTTTGTCGAAACGTGACGCGGATGCTTTGTTACTTATTTATCGACTGATAAAATGAACCATAGGCTCCCTGTACAGTTCATCGGAACTATGGCAAAAAAGTAACTACCCAAATTTAACAAAATTATCTCAATTATTGTATTTGCAATTTGAAATACATTGGTAATGTTGAACTAAGAAGTGAAAAAAAACTAATTAAGAAATTATACAGGCAATAGCCATAGAGGCAAGAAATCTTAGCTAGCGTGATTTAAAGTTCACTTTTCTCTATAAATAAATTTTACTAGCTCTTTACGTCGATTAGTTTAAAACCAGAGCTCCAAACATATCCTTAATACTAATCACCGCAGAATTAACAGCGCAAATATTAAGTTGCCCGAGTTCGAGCGCGTGAGAACTCGAGCCAACTCAGGCACGTGAGAACCCGAGCCAACTCAGGCTTTTCTCGAGCACCACACTAATTGACGACGTTATCGAACCCTCAAGTTTCGAGCTAGAGCGAACTTCAGGCTTTCAAATTCCAATTTTAAACTACAAGCGCCATAGGCGCGGTTAACTTTCATAATATAACGCTCCTACGTGAATGTTTATTCAAATTTTGTTGGATTTTTAGTTGAGGTTTTATTATACATGTTGGAAAAAAAAACGTTACATTAAAAATTATTCGGGTATCAGAAAGTTTGCTCAGCTTTTTAAACTTGAAATTATTTTTGCTTGCATATAATTGTGACATTCTAGGTTTATTCAGGGAGTTTTCCAATGTGTATTATTTTGTCTTTAGGAACGTGCAGTCGTTTACTTCCTTTGAATACAAAAATCTTGCGGTATCCATCCTACGATTAAGTACCTTTTTTTTTTACAACAACCTTAATAGAACTCGGAAAAACCTAGGTTATCGTCGTTACGATCTAGGTTAGGTTAGGCTCTTGGAGCTTAGTCGTTACTAAGCTCCAAGAGTGCCGATCAAGCTTAAAACCAGTTACAATCAACTCTATGTGCACAATATATATAACCCTGTAAATATCTGTTAGTACGTATATGTACTCGTACGTAACTTGAGCTCTCTACTTGCTATAGATATGTTTGCCTGACTATCCCAGTCTAATTAAGCCATCAAAATAATGACCTTATATAATAAACGTAAGTACGCATAAAACTCGTGAGACAGCATCATATTAATGATGCTGTCTCACGAGTTTTATACAGAAAATTACGGTTTTGCTCACGGTCATGGGACTGTTTGTTCTTAAGCGACGGCATCGAGGTCCCAGAACAAGAACATATGAGTTCGTAACATTTCGAACCGTTCCCGGCACACAACTGTAATTTTCAGTCTTATTCTAAGCTTACTTTAATTCCCATTTACGAGGGAGGTAACCCAATCCAATTTACCTAAATTACGCAACTTACTCACATGATAGTGCAATTATGCAGCTACCCGCGGTTATTTAGGTCAACAGGGTCAAACCACGTGTTTCGAGTAACTGGTTTATTTATGACCTCATTAGGTTAGCCGCAGACGCGCGATTTACTGTTCGACCCTCGGAAGCTGAAAGGCTGCGGGCTGCCTAATGGCACGCAATGTCCTTAATGTGGATTTTTGGATTAGTCTGGGTACTAATGTTAGGTTACTTAGATTCAGCCTGTTTGCCCTTTGAGTTCCTTTGAGGTCATATAATTGGCTTAAGTTTAAGAATAGACACAAATAGGTATCGAATACTCGTGCATTGAAACAAAAATACAGACCCATGACAGATAGACAGCGAAGGCTTAATAACCTGAACGCCTACTCGGATTTTCGAAATTCGACCGTCGTCCCTCTCGATTTCCTGTCAAAGTATATTTGGGTGAGCGGGACGGCACTATACGAATGTCGAACATCGGAGTAGCCCTTTTGGTACCGTTAGGACTCTTACGACCCGGCCACGACTTCAGCGGCAAGCGGCAGTGACGAGCGGCGGCTATAGGTGGGAGCGGAAGGTCTGATGAGCGCGGTGTCTCGCTCACTCGTATAGCCACCGCTCGCTGCTGCCGTTTGCCGATGAAGTCATGGTATGTATGTTTGGGTACGGAACCCTAAAAATTATTGGTCTTGAAGCAGTGTCTTGTACCATATCAGGACTAAACGCTCTGAACCAACTGATCTACAAGATTAAACCACCGTAGTACTGTTAAGTGAGGTTTTATTTATCGTAGATATCCGAAACGCTATTAACCTAATAGTTTTCCTATTAAGAACTTGATCATCAATTTAAATATTACTTCAAAGAAACATCAAAACCTATTTATGTGTAAATATCACAATTAATAGCGTAAATTCTATCCCGATCGAATGTAATAGACTTGTCAAGTAGTGATGTAAGTAATAACACAATACCGCGATGCTTGCCTCGTATTCCAATCAAAAAGGCAACCATAAAAAATATACTAAATATATCTTGAGTAATAATTGACTTGAAAATTATATAGATTATATATTAGGAATTAAGAATGTAGCGATTATTATATAGGTTGCACTTCGTTGCACGTAAGTATACGAATATGATTATTTATATAAAAGTGTCCAAGTTTCACCAAGAACGCATTGAATTGCGTGATTATAGCAAACTGAGTATATTATGCCTATGACGTAACGGTAAGAACACTTAAATCAAACCTAAGCCAGCGAAGATGGAGGGTAGCATAAGACCCATCGTTGTAGACATTTATACGGCCCTATATCTAGCTGTCTTCATATTTGATGATGCCTACTGCATATGAGCCGGACTACGGATATAGTTAATGCATTTTGTGGTCCCTTTGTGTAAACGGAAGTTTTCGCGACTATTAGTTAGTTGAAGCGATTCCATATCTAGGTGTGGCATTATAAGTATTACACCTATAAGTTTTAATGCACCGTAACAATATTATAAATAAAGTTTCAATAACAACCAACGCCTGTCCACGACAGCCAATCAGAGAGCGGGCGAGCGCGAGTCAAGACCCTTTGCGGGAGATATAATAGGTAATTATCGTTACGCGGCTACTGTCGATTGGACTACAGCCGTCAAACGCCTTATTCGTGTTTCTCGACCTTTAGTAAAATAGCTTTTAGAAGGGAAAGGTTAATATAGAGGCTAGTAGCACAGGCAAAGGAAGTGCGTCACAATACGCCGAAGAACAATGGTTCGACCTTGATTGATCGTGACAGTTTTTATAGAAAATTCATAGAAAAGTGTTCGACGTTCGTTGTTACAATACAAATTCAAAGACTTAAGCAGACACTTTACATTGTACTTTGGTATGTTTTATTTGTATCTTCACCTCACACAATAGAGACTAAAGCCAGAACTTTAACAAATTTCCGGGAAATGCGACTTTTAAATTTTTTTTTAATGTGCATATCTCCGTAACTATCTGTCCTAGAAACAAAATTTTAAATGTAAATTATAGTAAATTTAATTGTCTAGAACATTTTCTAAGCTCCTTTCTAGCTAAAATGCTCCTAAACGAAGGTATAAGCAAAAATCTGCAGATATTGCCGGTTTTTTTTAATATGGCGGCGGGCGCGGAGGTGGGGAAGCTGTGCATTTTGCATTTTAAACACTCACTATATAATCATCCTAGACAACATATCAAAAATTCAAAACTACCGGACCGTTTGTAACGTAAAACCCCTTTATTCACTGGATTAAGGCGTTTAAAAGGCTCGCATAATAATCAAAAACTTTATTTTTGATTCGCCGTAGTGGGGTAAGTATACTTAAAATTGGATAACTTATATTCAATTTTATGACGGGATACCAAAATTCTCTTGACTCAAAGCATACTATGATGTATTAAAATAAGCACAGCATGTAATAGGTACTAAGAATCATAAAGAAGTCCTTCAATAGCATACACGTTCATGTCTTAGCATAAACTATAAAACCAAAAAGACATAAGTGATATAATTATATGATATACATAAACCCTTCTTCTTTGATACAGTATGCAGCCGTGGCCTAATATGTTTGAAGTTCCTGGTTACTTTGGCTTATACGTCATAGCGTTTTAATAATTCATACAAAAGATATCCGTTTGTATAAGTAGCAGAATTATATCAGGGAGATCAACTACAAACGGATGTCTATAATGTGAATATAAAAAATCTAGTTTAAGTTAGTATGTGTCATATAGAAAAACACTAATAGAATTTTCATTTCATAGACATTTTTCTCCCCGGAAGTCATACATTCAGAAATCTTGAAAATGGCAACCTAAAGATTAGATTAGATTTGTGTTAAACATCCCAAAAAAATTTATGGTTTCAGAAAAAAATGCTTTCGGTGAAATGATATTTCTATGAAACGAAAATTCGATGAAACGTTTTTCTATAAAACAAGGATACTTAATTTAAATACAAGCTCTATTTTAGGGTCGCTACAAGTAAATATGTACTAACATTTTGAATACTCCACCCCATGACTATAATATGGCCATAAGTCGCAGAAATACTTTAATAAAATTAATGATAATTGTTCATACCGTGTTGCTCATGTTTAAAAAAAACGTCATGAACGAATGGCGTAAAGCGAGCAAAAAATGAATGAATGAACGTAATAAAATAGGAATAAAAATCCGCGTCGTTTCAACCCCAATATCACGCCTCCCCGCTGTGCCGAATAATCAAAGATAACGGGCCTAGTGATATATAATACTATGTACATAAATGTAGGTACTATACAGACACATATAAAGGTATATTAAATTTATACTGCCATTGAGAAAACCGTTAAGATTATAAAATATACGTTACAATGTTCTTTACTGTGCTTGTAAAAAGATGTGTACAGAATATCGAAACGTACATGTTACACTCCATAAAATAATTGAGTGAAGAAAGTTAAAACAGTGTTAGAGTTAATTACTATAGACCCTAGTCAACTAAAGCCATGAACGGACGAACGAACGAAAACATGGAAGCGAACAACAAGTAAAATATGGAAATGTCATTTCATTGAACACAAAATCGTATGAACCTTCTTGTTATGTTGTGGTGGATGTTCTAAGCGGTACGCGCGTGCGAATAAAATGCTCGATGGATGTTTCTGCACACGGCTTAAGAAATGCACTCATAAAAACAAATTAAGAACGTTCTTTATTTAAAAAAAAAAGTGTGTGTGTCAGCTCCGACGCACGACTGGAGTTTACTCTTCAGGCCAGGCGCGCACCACGATTTTTTTTAGTCGCACGATAATTTTGTAGCAGAAATAAGCGTACTTATGGGTTTATGAAAATCGTGGTGCGCGCACTCTCATATAAATAAACCGATATCTTGCATTTCTGCGACAAAATTATCGCGCGACTAAAATCGTGGTGCGCGCCTGGCCTTAAGAACGATTATAAAATATATAGGTACTCAATACGTTTATTGCACATAATGGTTATACAGGTGGAAGTAAATAGTTTAAGTATCACATTATGTACCCTGTTGGGCGCTGCAAACAAGAACGAGAAGGTAGGCACTTACATAATATTAATATACGAGTATAATATACAGCAAAACTTATAATAATGTTACATATTTTTTTTACCCATAGGCCTATCTTCTGAATATTCGTTCAAGGAGTAGTACGTTTTCGAAACTAATGATTGTTTAAGTTTGTGAACGAAAACTGCATCTTTTTTTCTTTTTACTTCGAACTTCGTATCGTGCGGTCCCTTTCACTCTCCTGTTATACACCGTATGACTGAAAGGGACGGCACGCGGTGGCGGTCAGTTGTAATGTCTAATTCTAATTTTAAAATATGGCTTATGGTTAATGATGATTTCGCCAATTTCAAGTTTGCTCGTAGAGCATGCCGTTGTTCGGTGAGGTTTTGCTTTTTGTAAAGTGATAGCGATTTACAAAAAACCACGCGGACTATCGGGCCTTGACCCAGGAAGGGCTATGAACGCTTCAAGTTGAATTCTTCATTAGCTATTCACTCCTACGTTAGATCACTGCACAATACGCTATCAATACTACACATTGAACAACGAAAATGAATAAATAATGAACCACGAAACTTAAACGCATGCGGCCATCTTAAGTCACGAACCGGAAGTCCAGTTGTAATGTATGACTATCCTAACATTCCCTCAGACACACGCGGCCTGAATTGTCATAGTGACAGCAGGTCGCCACCGCGACCGCGCTGTAAGCCATAAAGTCTCGACAAAAAAACTGATGGCTGTCAACCTGTTATTTTAATTTACGTCAACAAACGGCCAATTTCAAATTTTTTCGCGATTTATTTCAAAATTATCATAGTTAATGTCTTCAAATGCATAAAGAAAATGTGCTTAACGCGGCACAACCTCTGCTGAAGACGATTCAGTTCATTTTCCTAGAGCGGGAATAATAATTTTACGGTAAGAATATTTTATTTCAGGTCTCTTATATGTCTCGGAATTTTGTTGCATATTTTAATACACATGAAATAAGAACTACCAGCTATTTGTTTTAGACGTGTTTCAGGTACATTTAGTTAGGTTACCTTGCCTAGAAATACGGTTATTGTATGTTATTAAATCACAGGTTCTGTTTGTTTGTTTTAAATATCTTTAACCTCTCATCACACAAAAACGGCTGCACGGATTTTAATCCCAGATAGCATCCAAACATGGTGATAGGATACTTCTTACTTCTTACCCAACAACTGTAGACAAAATGTTTTTTAATACAAGTATTTATAGGTATTATTCATAGGGTAATATTTTAACACTGCTAGAGATATTTAGGCCTGCATTGACCAAACGTGTTCTGAGCTTAGTGCATAGTATTTTAACATTATATTTCTGTTCATGTCTATTGTCCATTTTGTTCAAGCAGGTCTCAATTAATGTGGATATGTAGACTTGATAAAATGTAATTTCCTATTTCAGAGCTACATTTTGGGCACGACTGGTCTTCACAAGAATCCTTGACTTCTATGTACGAAAGGAATAAGGTTTTATGTGGACGACATTTCCAAGATTCCCGTTACACTGACAGTTGTAGAAAAAGCCTGAGCAAGTATTCTGTTCTAGGAACAACAGAATATATTATTAACCTTTTGAGCGCCACAGTCGGATGTGGCCGTCAACAAAAAAGCGTGCCCCTGACGCCACGTCGGCCACAGCCGTCCAAATTCCAATGATCAAAAACTTTGTAATTCTAACCGCTACAAGTATTTATCAATCCCTGTTGATTTTGGGGCACATCTTTTTTTTTTACTCTGGCGTCAGTGGCACGGTAAATTGCTAGACCGCTTGGCGGTCAATAGGTTAAAACAATGCAATAATAGTGCACCTATGTAGTAAACTTTTTAAAGACATTTTGTAAATTATAGTCCCTGTTTGGATATACAATGAATAAAGGCCATTTAAAAGTAATTCATTGTGTTGTATTTTTTATAAAACTATTAAATTTCAGCTCAATCGTATACCGGGAAGTGGTTGACAAATGATTTGCAGTTCCAATTCAATAATCAGACCGTTGCAAAATGCTAGTAGGTATAGATGGATTATGCGATCGACGACACAAACGCGATTCTACCTATGCGTGATTCTACACAATATGGGTTCAACACAACTGCAGTTTACTACATTCGTGATTCCACACAGCCGCTATTTTTATTTTACCTGTTTATACCTGGCTACCCGATAGTTGTGACGGGAAAAGAATAGGCAACCTAACGTTTGCATATTCTATGGGCTTCATACTTTCGATTGGTATAGAATTTATCTCATATTAATCAAACCGGTGAAATGTTTAAAACATTTTTTTTTTATTATTAATTAAACATACCCTGCACTAAAATTTGTTAGGCAACCCATATGCAATATATTTATTGACATATTAAATTGAATATAAAATACATTTCATCAAATAAACATCTCGGTGAAGATCATTTTATATCGGGATCTTAGTCTATAACGCTTAACGCATAACCTGCTAAATTGAGAAGTCGTATTTTTACCCCGATCTTACAACTGAGATACGACTTTTTAAATTAGCACGGCAGATACGTTCGATTTTATACCCCATATTTTTCATACACCGGGCTTATATATGAAAATCGATTCTTAAGGAGTAAACTCCAAAAATGCGTTAGAATTGAAGCGTTCGAGTAGACGCCGTCGAATGAATACCGCGCGCCAGTTTCCAGGTTTCCAATGAAAAATGCAATGCGGAGTTGAATGAGACCGCGTCGCGAAAAAAATAGGATCGCTTATGGAAGAAACAAATGCCGGTCCACTATGGAGCGATTTCGATCAGCCAGATATATGGCAGTACCAACCACGAACTGACCAATTTAGAATTAGGTGGAAGAGATTTTATTTGCCAAATAGAAAACTTCTATCGTTAAATTCACGAAGTTTTCTCTTTTTCTGACCAATTCCTGAATACAGAGGTAATGTCATTTCACAGTAACTTATTTTCGAAATCTCGCCCTTGAATGGCATGTTTCCAAAATACGCTCAACATTTTCGCAGAGCGATGCAAATAAAGATGTTTCAATGTATTAAAATTTGTTTAATTTATTTAACTTGTGCAAGCTGCGACTTCGTGCGCTAGTCAAATCTACAATCCTATTTGAATTTCAACGGCCATTTTAAATTCAATGAGCCTTTTATGATAATTTCAAAATTTGGTTCTCGTTTAACGTTACCTCATTGAGCACTTCTTGGGATTTTTCGAAAAATACCTGCAACAAATAAATTGTACAATTTAGTTCAAAGCTAAATAATGAAATATATAAAATAATTGTCTTAGTGCGGTCAGCATCAACAGTATAATAGTAGGTATATATATCAAATTGCATACTAAAATTACTTTTGATGTTCATTGTGCATGACGTTTTATCATTATCATAGTGCAAATAAAAAAAACTTTAGACAGAATGTATTCAATCTCGCTAAGATTCTTTATCTTTTGCTCTGTCTTTATTTTATACTAATTTGCTTCAAGCTTCTCTTCTTTATGACAAAAAGATGGAATTATAAAATCCGTAACGAAAGACTTTGAAATAAAAGGCTGACGTTAGTCCAAAGAATATATAATTTTACTGCAACGAATAATGTTGATAGGCACAACAATAAAGCATTTTAAATCCGCGGACAGCTGGCGAATCTATCCGGATTATACAACCGCAGACTGCAACTTGAGTAGGTTTAAAACAAGCTAGTTTAAAAATGTTTATTTCAGCCAAGGACAAAGCGGAAAGGAATTATGGTGTGGGGCCTTGACAGTCCTAACTCATAAAGGTATAGTAGTAAAGCCCTTAACCTTTCGCTATGGTTAACGACTTAAATCGTCCAACTTTCAACACACAAAATACAAACGCCGTACCGATACGAAATATCATAAACAGAAGACTTCGCTACTAGCTAATGAAATGCTATGTAGACACATCAAGCAGTAGCAGCAAAAGAAAAGGTGGTTTCTCTCGACCCTTCATCGTTACCTAATTTATGCCGAGACATGAATAAATCGAAGAAAATAAAGGTGTTGGGGGAGCTTATCTCGAGAGATATTGGTACTATAAAACACCTCAAGCGCGTTCGCGGCATTTCAGTTTGAAGATAAGTGAAATTTGGGTTTATTTTATTGCGCTGTGGTATAAAAAGGATGATAAAAGAAAGGTTTACCTTTGCAGCTTTGTACATCTACTTCTAACAAAGATTGATTTTTAAAACAACGATTGCGGAATACGAAGGTTCTTCTATAGAACACCAGAGTATGGGCAATATCTAATAAGCAAATATTTTTAGCCATCTTATTAATGTATGAAAATATAGATAAAAGAATACTTAGTCCAACATGGAACATATAAATGGGCCTCTAAAGAACTAAGAACCTACCTACCTATTTCATACGAACACTAACTTATGTTATGATAATGATTATGGCGAAACGTACAATCTTAAGCGCCAAACCATTTTCAAAATCCGAACCTATTTCCAACCCATAAAAGCAGCGGAATAGAATCCGTTACATATTCAAGTCCAAAATAGGACAATAAACATCTAATTCAGTGCACTGTATTTGGAATCCGTTCAAAAACCTGTCTTCACCAAGAAAATAGATTTTACGCATTCGGAAAAATTTTTCGAACGTCCAACACAGGTGCCGAAGAGTTTTATGAAGCAATTTTGTAGAAAATTAGGAAACTATATTTCAAATGACTGCTTTATGGAGATGCCGCAGGTTGGGAAGTATAAAATCTTACTTAGAATAAATGGGAGGACATAAAGTCGGAAATAATACTGAGTTATTGATCAAACATGGTGATGAAAGTTTTTAATTCTGCTGAATTTCGCAATCATATTAAGTAGGAACTACCTACGTACGAGTACGTAAAAGCCGATTAAAAGTAGTTAACGAAGTTTGTTAAACTCGTAGTGGGCGTTGGATAGGAGCACAATACTATTGCAGATAACAATGTTAAACATTACATAGCAAAGCTGTGATGATGCAATTTAACTATATTACGTACTTTTGATTCGTATTCTTTCGCGGTCGAAGTGTAGGACCTGGATACATAACTAAATGCCAAAAACAAAGGGATCTTAAGGGCAACAAAAGCATTAATAGTAATGTTGCCACGATATTTGATCGTGGTAAGAAAGAGAAAGGAGAGAGCAAGAAATAATGGAACTAACAATGCATGAAAGTTGATCAATTTATTCTCTATATTATTACGAGTTGTGATTGATTAAAACAAGCAAGAACTGTTCTTTCGCTCAATAAACACCACTAGGTATATATTATACTCTTAAACGTAATATGCGCATAATGTGGTGGGAAAAGGTACCGTTTCCTTACCCGATTGACAATAAAGGCACCAATCGCCAGCTATCTCCGTAATCGCTAAACAATCGATTGTTGGCATTGAAAACGTTCCCGAAGGCAAATCGGATCCTCCATTAAGATAACAAGGGACTTAGGGTTGGCAATTATCTCAAACAGAACACGGATAGGGTTGCCAATTTGACTGTTTACTTTATCCATTTCCACTCTTCTTAGCGTTTATTTTGAATTGAGAGCACTAAATTGAGATTAATTACGGTTCCTTTAACAATAATTCAGGTTACTCTGATTGGAGATTTTAAAAGAAATGCCAATGACATGGGAACTTAAGACTGACAAATTTATTAAGGGTTTTACTGATTGGGATTTCTTTTTACATATCGGAGTGCAAGCAGATAAGGTAAAGGTTGTTTTTATGGACATACACAAGCAAGGTGTATTTGTGTCTCAATTCGAAAAAGGATTTGTTTTGGGAGTGCTTGGACATGGATTCATCTCTCTTACCAGCTAAAAATATTTGCTTCTATTCGATACGAGAAAATAGATGTTACGAAGAATTTAAAACTAAGCAATCCAGTCATAGAACTCGTCAAGAGAAAGTAACTATTTTCTTTAATAGTGAAGCCACAATGAAAGTGACATTAGATAATATTACGACATTTATGAGGCCTCAAACAGGTCCGTTCCTTTTGCGACTGGAAGCGGACACCATAAAGGATTCACATCACGCCATGTCCGAAATAAAATGGCGGCGCAGCGCCAAAACGGGCTGTGGGCAGGTTGAATTAAAATTTATGCTAACTGCATAGTGCATGTAAGTAGTAGGGATTCGCCGATACTACGATACGGGGCGGACGGGCCTGATGGGCGGCATCCAGGGCGGATTTGGCGGACCACCAAACCTAAAAAAAAAAAAAAAAAAAAAAAAAAAAAAAAAAAAAAAAAAAAACAAATAGCCCCCTACTTAGAGCGTTTGGAATAGGTCCCAGGACGCTCAGACAGCTCTGTCAAGACTTACAGAACGCCCTACGCTAACAATGCAACACCTTCCCCGACCCATCGACCCTTTTCTATTGTCTATCCGAGCTCGGGTTTTATTGCCCTCTCGGACGCCGAGCTCACTTTTATTACGGTCTACTATTGTTTCCCTCTTTTATATTTCTCTTTGGCTACAACTGTCTACAACTTCCTTTGCAAACGGTATACATCTTTTAAGAACATTCTTTAGGTAAAGCTGGACAAATACCTAAACATCTCATACCTAAACTATCAGACTAGGTCCGTCACCTTGGTTCTTATTGGAATCGCTGTTTCAACGCAGCCTGTCTCACATCGTGTCTTTACTCCAGGTTTCTTACTACGTGATATGTGCTACGGTGTACGTATCACTAATCTAAGCTAACCTATGCTAGATCACAATTCTAACCTAACCTAACCTAAGCTACAGGACTACGCCCAGCTAACGCAGGATACGTTACTTGACTACTTAACTTCAGGTAGCCTTACTTCAAAGTATGTCTCTTGTTACTCACTACATATGCTGCATTTGGAACGTTGTTCTATTTATATATTTTATCTTGTTCAACTTAACATTACTTCTAACTTAACTATCACTTAACTTCAAAAACTAATTTTGAAGAACTGCTTTATATACTTACCTACTTAAAACCAGCTACGAGCACAGCACAGTTGTTTTGGTCTTAAGAACGCTGTTCTAACCTAACCTAACCTTGCATAAATTTGACTACGTACTCAATGTTACTTTCATTTCTTTTTTGTAATAACCGACTTCAAAAAGGAGAAAGTTCTATGTAAAAATATTGCATGTAGCATAAGGATAATACGAATCTAATCTTACAATAGTAATGCGGTATTTTATACAGTAATAACTGCTTCAAAACTATACTAACTTATTTAAGCTGTAAGTTAAAAATACGAGTTCTATTTTTGCATATTTATTTATTTCGCCAAATATTATGTTCTTGAATAGATGCTTAAGAAAATACCTGAATAAACTTTGTAACTTGTACTAACGTGTATTTGTAGTGGGCTGAACTAAACTCGTTGATTTTTTAATTTGTTTGTTGGGTCCATATTGTTTGTAAAGATTTATGACAGGTTTCTTCTCCGAATCATCAAAAGATTCGAAAGTCTATTATAAATTTTATTACTGTTTGTTGGTGGCTGTTGGGCGCGGTACAAACTAGTCGAAACGTGATTTTAACGGTAATCTATTGTCACATCCTTATAAAAGCCGATGGACAGTGACGATCTATAAGTATTCAGAACCGAGTCGTGCTTGTTACCAGAGCTCTCTCAGTGTACAGTGACATAGTGTTGAATCGTGCTACAGTGCTTATAAAAATGGCAAATGTAAGTATGTACTATTTTTTATAAAATATGTATGTAGTATTTTTATGTACTATTTGTTTAACAGTGTTTTTTTTCTGTAACTTGTGTTCATCGTGTTACTTGTTAAGTGTGTTAATCGGATGTATAACTTATTGTTGAATATTGTTACAGTTCACGGAAAACACTTTCAAGAATTTTTATTACCCTGAACCTGAACATGATGATTCAGGGAGTGATGAAGAAGGCACACTCGGTTTTAAAGTGAAACAAGCCATAGCGAAGAAACGTCCTGCAAATAGTATCGAGAGTTTCTTTGAAAAACCGCAGAAAAAAGTGAAACCAGTGAAGAGATCTTCCAGTGTGTCGCAAAGTTCCCATACCGGTGTTGCTTACCTATCTTCGGGTAAAGACGATGCTGCGTATGCATCACACCTTATTAAAATAGAAATATACGATCTTGAAAAAGTTAGGAACATCGCACCAGAAGAGCACTGGAAGCACGCCGATGTGAGATTAAAATCTTACATCTCAACTGAGCAAGATCCACAGCTTGAGACTGTCCGTGATGTTATATACAACATGACGAAAGACATAGCTTCGAAGGACACGTGCGTGAAATATTTTATAAACAATACGAAAAAGTAAACTAAGTGTTTGTGTAGTTTTAATACTAGGTTAAAACTGTATTTATTATATAAGACATTAGATAATATTTTATAACATACCCTTGTGTACTACTAGTATTATATATTTCTTACTGCTTAAACAACAACTTTTTGTTATTCAAAATTGTTAAGACTCGTTTTATAACCACATGTTGTAATTTGTTTTGTAGCCTAATCATATTGATCTATTTCCCTTTGCAAATGTATAAAAGTCTCCACCCTTTAATATAAAATCACTAAGCTACGTTTGTTATTTTAAGGAAAAAATTTGTTGTAATGTAATCACTATTTTCTTAGACACATCTCACGATGGACTGTTTAAGCTGTGATGTTTACGATTCCGAGCTCGTCAGGCTATGCGAAGAAATTGAAAGTGATCAAGAAATGTATGAGATCGGGGAATTACTAAGCCAGCTGCATAGTCAAGGGTGAGTACTCTTGTTCCAACCTGTTATATTGTTTATTGATATTGTACTTGTATATTTAGACATGCAATTTAAACAGTTTATTCTTGTTCAAACTTGTACAAAACCATTGACCAGTGTCATTGAGTTGTTGCCTTTTTATGGCTCAGTTTCATTGTTCTCTGTTGGGTGGGGATCCTGGAAGGTTCTTTATAAGCGACGTCTCTGGTGTAGAAATCATTCATTATTCCAGTTACTGTGTTTGTGCTAGTACTGTGTCTGTGTATTGTACAAAATACTGTTTTAAAAATGGTGCTTGGATACTTTCATATGGGAACTAGTTTAACCCACGACAAAATTGCAGTTTTAAGCAAAGGATTCATTTTAAAAGTATTTCATAGAAACATAAGATTGTGGTATATTGACAATCAATTACCTCAGGCGCTTTTGGAAGATGAAGATATTATACCCTATTACACACCATGTGATGGGCATATCAATAAGTCGATGCATAACTTGTCATCAGATGTCATTGATGGGGTTTTAACAATGCAGGCATATTGCCAGCAATGTCGAAAAAACTTAAGTTAGTATAATGATAATAATTTAATCATTGTTTTGAAGTTTTAAATCTTGTATTATATACTAACGTTTCACTTTTTCTATTACAGATCTAACCAAGTAGGACGGGGGAGAAAAAGGACAGCTACAAGTACGGGTGCAGAAGTACCAGTGAAGAGAAACTACCCTTCCAACAGTCGTGATATGTCTACATCCTCAAGCGAAGAACCATTATCCGATGTCAATGTAAGTACAAAAAATAATTCTGAAATTGAATGTTCGGTGTGTAAAAAGTTCGTGTCAAAAAGATATTTTGGTAACCATTTAAATAGTAATATTCACAAAAATAATGTGTTGAGATCCGATAGTGAATATGTTAATGTCCAATTAATTGAAAATGCATTCAAAAACAGAGTCGCTACTTACAGAATATTATTTAATGAAATGGATCACCAACCTCTTGATCCCGAAACTATTTTACAAAAACACAAGGATAAGATCTTTACATTATTAGATCGTTCACTTAACAAACATCACGCTTTAAAAGTAAATTTTATTCTTAATGCAAATTTTACACAAGATACCAAACAATTAAATAATACATTTGATTTCCAATTAAGTAATAGTATTGTTGATATCAGCACTGATAAAGCTGCTGTTTTTACGTCCCTAGTAAATGAAATTGTGAGAAGGTTGTCAAACTTTGAAAGAAAAGATAGTGGGTGGAGTTTAGTAACATTTAATCATATCGATCTCAATATTAACAAATATAATCCATTACGCGGCTCTTCTTTTATCGAATTACCTCGTGATATAAAGAATAAAAAAGCGGTTATTAATGTAAAAAACAATGACCATGAGTGTTTTCGATGGGCTGTATTGTCTGGTTTATACGAACCCAAAAGTCATTCAAATATGGTCAGTTCATACATATTACATAAGAATAAATTGAACTTTGAAAATTTAACTTTTCCATTTAAATTGGGAGATATCCATAAATTTGAAAAAAATAATGATATTAGCATTAATGTATTTGGTCTCGAGTACAACTCTCAAAACAAGAAACACGATGTTATAGGCCCACTACATTTAACTAAATTAAAAAAGTCTAATCACTTAAACTTGTTGTACATAACTAAAGATAACCAAGGACATTATTGTTTTATCAAAAATTTATCGAGGTTAGTGTCTAAGCAATTGTCAAATGCACAACATGCTGTTCATATTTGCGATGGTTGCTTAATTAAATTTACATCACACGAGAGACTAAACCAACATCAAAAAAACGACTGCTTCCACGTATGCACAAACTTACCATCCGAAAAAGAAGACACAAGAAATTGGTTTAACGAATATGTTCCATCGAATCAAGTTACTTTTAATAATTATGAACGACAATTAAGAGTACCTTTTGTTGTATACGCTGATTTTGAGGCATTTTTAAATCCAATTCAATCCTGTTCTAACAACCCCAGTACATCTTCTACTACCAATATTCAAAAACATGAAGTTTATAGCTTCGGTTACTATATTAAGTGTTCTTATAATGACAAGTTATCTGTGTACAGAACATATACAGGTGAAGACTGTGCAAAAACATTTATGAAAGTCATAAAAGAAGATTTAGAAACTATTTGTAAAAGTAATGCGTTTGCTAAAACTTCTTTCCCTCTAACAGATGCTAATAAGGTAGACATTATGCAAAGCCATGCTTGTTATATTTGTGATAGAAATTTGAATGATGACTCAACCGTTTCTTATAATTATCATACTGGACTTTACGAAGGCGTTGCACATAAATTTTGTTCTGAAAAATACAAACCACCCAATTTTGTACCTGTATTTTTCCATAATTTGAGCAATTACGATAGTCATTTTATTGTACATGGACTTGGTCTTGAAGATGGTGACATAGAACTAATCCCACAAAATAAAGAAAAGTATATTTCGTTTTCTAAGTCTTTACAAGTGAATAATCGTGTTGTAAAATTGAGATTTGTCGATTCTCTTAAATTTATGTCGAGTAGCTTGGATAAATTAGCTAAAAACTTGACTACTGACCAATTTTACGAATTGAAATTGAACTTTCCTCGTGAAGAAGACTTTAAACGTCTAATACGGAAGGGTGTCTATCCATATGAGTACATGACTTCGTATGATTCACTGAAATTAACTTCGCTTCCTACACAGGATCAATTCTATAGTTCTCTTACTGACAGTCACATTTCCGAAAACGATTTCCTACATGCTCAAGATATTTGGTCTCATTTCCAATGCAAAAATATGGGGGATTATTCCAATCTTTATCTGAAAACAGATGTTTTATTACTAACTGACATATTTGAAAATTTTAGAAATGTGTGTCTTAAGACATATGGTTTAGATCCCGCCCATTATTATACCGCGCCTGGAATTTCCTTTGATTCGATGTTGAGGACTACCAAAATAAGTTTAGATGTCGACAAAATAGCTTTTATAGCGAAAAACATTCGAGGAGGGATTTCCCAATGTAGCAACAGACATGCAAAAGCAAATAATACATTTATGGAAGACTATGATCCAAATATTCCTTCATCTTTTCTCATGTACTTAGACGCAAATAATCTCTATGGGTGGGCTATGTCACAATGTCTTCCGTCTGGCAAATTTGAATGGGTAAATAAAGATACCGATTTCAATGTTTCAGACGATGCTGAATATGGGTTTATATTAGAAGTTGATCTAGAGTACCCCAAGGAATTACATGACTCTCATTCAGATTTGCCGTTCTGTCCAGAAAATGTATGTCTAGGTGATTCTAAAGAAAAAAAATTGATTCCCAATTTAAACAATAAATATAATTATGTATTACATTACAGAAATCTTAAACAATGTTTAAAAAATGGGTTGCGTTTAGTGAAAATCCATCGTGTGTTGAAGTTCAAACAATCTACTTGGTTAAAAAGTTACATAGATTTGAATACCCGAATGCGTTCGCTGGCGACATCTGATTTTGAAAAAGATTTCTTTAAACTTATGAATAATTCTGTTTTTGGTAAAACAATGGAAAATGTCACGAAACGTGTGAATGTTAAATTATTAAGTCACTGGGAAAATCGCGGAAAATCCCAAGGGGTACAGTCCTTAATATCTAAACCTGAATTTCATAGTTTATCAATATTTTCTGAGAATTTAGCTGCTGTGCAATTGAAAAAAACAAAAATCTTTTATAACAAACCAATTTACCTTGGATTCTGCATTTTAGATCTATCGAAAACTTTAATGTACGAATTCCACTACAATTATATGAAATACAAATATACGGAAAATCTCAAGCTCCTTTACACGGATACTGATAGCTTAATATATGAAATAAACACTGCTAACTTTTATGAGGACATTAAATCTGACCTGAACTTGTATTATGATACATCTGATTACCCACCCAACAATGCATATGGTTTACCATTACTAAATAAAAAGAGGTTAGGTTTTTTTAAAGACGAAAATAATGGCAAAATTTTGAAAGAGTTTGTTGGTCTTAGATCAAAAATGTATGCCTTAGATGTTCAAAATAGTGGTATTATATCCAAAGCTAAAGGAATAAACAAGTGTGTTACCAAAAAATTAACCCTTAACGACTATAAAAGTTGTTTATTTGATAGAAATATACAACATGCTCAAATGTTACGATTCCGATCAATAAAGCATGTTTTATTTACGCAAAATGTCAATAAAATATCATTATCTTACAACGACACAAAACGATATTTATTGAAAAACACTTCGGATACTCTTGCGTGGGGTCATTATAAAATACCTCATAATTCTTAAAAAAAAAAAAAAAAATACACGGAACATTCAATTTTCATATTTATTTTTTGTACATAATATTGTATTTTAGGATGTTTTTTTTTTTATTTTTTAAGTTTTGGCAATAAAATGATTGGCAAAAAATATGTTTTTGTAAATTTTTATGTGATTTATCTAGAATAATATAAATATTAAAAAATAATTAGCAAAATTTTTGTTTTTTTTTTTATTTGTTACCCCATTTTTTTTACCAAATTTATTTAAAAAGCTATGGTCTAGAAATTTTCTCATTTGGAGTCAATCCGTTAACATATGAACACACATATTTAAAAATTTATAATGATTCATTTTAACCACCCTTTCACTACAATAGTAGCGGGTCCAAGTGGGTGTGGTAAAACTCAGTTTGTTACCAATTTTTTAAACAATGCAAAAGAAGTATGTAATGTTGAATTTGATGAAATTATTTGGTGTTATGATGAAATGCAACCTTTGTACAATCTGGAAAATGTAAATTATAGCCAAGGAATACCAGATTTTTCTTTATTTGATGGAAAAAAGCCCAAGCTTCTCATAATTGATGACTTGATGAGAGAATCGGATGGACGAATCGTTGATATTTTTACAAAAGGAAGTCACCATAGAAACTTAAGTGTTTTTTATATTACTCAAAACATATTTCATCAAGGCAAAGGACAACGTGATATTTCATTGAATACCAGCTATATTGTATACTTCAAAAACCCGAGGGATAAAACACAAATTCGCTACTTGTCACGACAAGTTTATCCGGAGAACCCAAAATTTGTAGATGAAGCCTACAAAGATGCCACTAAAGATGCTCATGGTTACCTTATGATTGATCTGAAGCAAAATACCGATGACATATGTCGTTTTAAAACTAAAATATTTCCTTTTGATGGGCATTGTACCGTATATGTTCCCAAGAAAGGGTTTAAATACGACAAGAATCAACACGTTTTAATCAGTTCCAAATAATGCATCCAAGAGTACACACATATAAACATTTACTTGAAGCACTGCAGTTACTTAAACCAAAGTATCGCACAGCGTTGCTAAAATCTTGTGAAGATGAAGAAATTAATATTATTTGTGAGTGTATTTATAACGTTTTAAAAGGGAAAATACCACTGGAATCAAAAGATAAATCAAAACTAAACAAATATAAAGACACATTACGAAAACTAGTTTCGAAAGGGAAACACAAATTGAGGAAAACTGTTATTATTCAAAAAGGAGGTGCATTTCTACCTATTATATTAGGTGCAGTTTTAAGTGCCTTAGTAAGCTCCGTAACATAAAATAAAATGGAAAACACAAAAAAAATGTTGTTAGTTGAACCAGACTTTATTGAAAGACTCAAACGAAATGATAGCCAACCCGAAAATGTATCATCTCGCCTAGACGGAGAGATGCAAAAAATCCTGAAGAGTAAAATTAATGATCGTGAAAAGTGGGCATTATATTCTCAAGCACTACAACGATTTTTGCACTTTATTGAATCAGATCGAAAACCATTTAAAATACCAATAGTGATGGAGGGGTTTGATCAACTCAACGATGAAAGTAAGGATTTAAACTTAAAAGTAAACAAAAAGGAGGAGGATGAAAATTATGAATCAGTTGCAAATAAAACACTACCAGATGGTGATGTTTCTGCAGTTACTGCAGCTACACCGTCTGGTACAAAAAATCCAGAAACTGTACTATTCAGTCCATCTCGTATTATAGATAATTTACCAAAATCATATGAGAAAAAAACCAGAACATTATTGACTTGTATTGTGTCAAGCAGACCAAAAATATGGTGGAAAACAAATGGTGAAGTTGTAATAAACAATCGAACTATTCCAAACAGCAATATTCTCGATCTGGTAAGCGATACGGTTAGATCTCTTAAACGCCCTAAGCCAACAGGATGGGAAGAGTTTGCTTTATTTTTAAGAGATATAAAAGTTCCTACGTCTTGTATAGGTAATCCTACTAATCTAGAATTTATAAATAAACCTCAATCGAGTGAACCTCACGCATCATCTGCTCCATCAAGTGCTCGATCGTCATCGTCATTTAAAGACACAAGCGCCAGTACACCTCTTTCAAGTGTACTGCTCAAGGCAAACAAAAAGAAACTAGATTGGGAAAGATGGAGCCCTTATTAGACATTCATGCAATATACTACGATGTATCAAATCCAGCAGGCTACAGTAGTTTAAATAAATTAAGTAAACAAATGAAAGGACGAATGAACAAAGACGAAGTAAAGAACTGGTTACAATCTCAAGAAACGTACACACTGCATAAACCGGTTCAAAGGCGATTCACAAGAAATAGATACGTCTTATCTAACTTTAATGAACTCTGGCAAGCTGATCTGAGTGATATGGGTACTTACAGTCAATATAATGATGGATACAAATATATTCTGTGTGTTATTGATGTGTTCAGTAAATATGCTTTTGCGAGAGCTATGAAAAAGAAAGATGCCACAACCGTTATAAATTGTTTTGAAAGCATATTTACAATTCTACTCCTCGTCACATCCAATCTGATAAAGGCACCGAATTTGTTTCAAAGGCAGCAAGGGATTACTTTAGGAGCAAAAACATTAACTACTATACTACTAACAATCCTGACATTAAAGCAAGTATAGTAGAAAGGTTTCAAAGAACTCTTAAAATGAAAATGTGGCGTTACTTTACTCATAAGAATACATACAAATATATAGATATTTTGCAAGAACTTCTTTATTCTTATAATCACAGTTATCATTCTAGTATTAAAATGCGCCCTATCGATGTAAATTTTGATAATATCATGACTGTTTGGTGTAATTTGTATAACAGAAAAAAGGATAGACAACTTACTTTGGAAATCACAAAACTAAATGTTGGTGATCATGTTAGAATTACTAAATATAAACATATATTTCAAAAGGGTTACGAAACTAATTGGAGTGACGAAATATTTAGAATTGATTCAATAATAAACCGCTTTCCACGAGTTGTGTATACGTTAAGAGATTTAGAAGGTGAGCCTATCGTTGGTACATTTTATTCTAAGGAATTACAAAAAGTGACTTATCTCCCCTCCATTGATTATAAAATTGATAAAATAATACGCTCACGTGGGGTTGGTGCCAGAAAAGAAGTACTAGTGAAGTGGCGAGGTTATCCTAACAAATTTAATTCTTGGATACTCGCTTCAAGCTTAAAAAAAATATGAGTGAAAACAGCTTTTATATTACATTGTTAAGTAACAGTTCCTCGGACTACTATACCGATAATACGACTGCACACTTCTTAACCAAATTACCCAGGAGTATAAAGTTGGAAGGAGAATGGGTAGTTGGCTTAGTAGAATTTCAATACCCTTGTTCAATGTACAATGTTCAAGATCATGAAAATATGATTTATTTAAAAAAGAAAGTAGTGTCACCCACTGACAAGATAGCCAAAATTGTAGATATAAAAACTCATATACCAGCAACTACATATGACAACGTTGACCATTTTATTCAAGCTTTTAATGACAACCCACAACTGAAAAATAATGTAAAGTTTAGATATGATAATCTAACCAAAATGGTTGGGGTAGCAACAATTAATAACGATATAACTTCTCTTATAACAACCCCAATACTAAGTCTACAGTTAGGTTTTAAACCGAAAACAAATTTACGGCAAGTTTCATTTGGTAAAAATCCTGTTAATTTGTATTTGGGCTTACCATCACAATTATTTGTTTATACAGACATCATACAACCACAGGTAGTTGGTGATGTTATAACTACGTTGCTTAGAATAATACCATTAGATCCAACAGAATTCCATTATGGAGCATATAAAACACACATTTTCTCACCCGCTCATTATGTACCTGTTTTACGTAGAGAATTTGATACTATGGAAATAGATATAAGAACAACTACCGGTGCAAGAGTGCCATTTCAATTCGGAATTTCCTGCGTGAAACTACACTTTCAACGGCTAAGATGAATTATAAAAGATCATCTCACTCTTGTCCCTACGATCATTATTATACCCATCAAGCTGGTTCTGGTATAGGAATTGTCTATAAAGGTGTTCCGTTTCAGCGAGGGCATGGGATTGGAAGTTTTTTGGGGGGACTGTTTAGGTCAGTAATTCCTTTGTTGTCTAGTGGTTTTAAAACTGTTGGAAAAGAAGCGTTAGATGCGGGGGTTGGTTTGTTATCTGATATGGTAAATTCACGCCCTATAGATAGTTCAGTTAGGTCTCGATTTAAAGAAGCTAGTGCTAACTTAAAAAGAAAAGCTGATGAAAAGATCGATTCTCTGATGTCGGGATCTGGGTATAAAATGTCAACTAAGAGACGGGAACCTCTCATTACCTTGAAAGCATCGCGCCGAAGAGGAGCTAAGAGAAATAAATATAGTGACGATATATTTTCAAAGTAAATCATGTCATTCCTACACAATCATTCGTGTGAATGTGCAAAATCTGAGTTAGATATATTTGCCCTGCCTTCGACACAGACAAGTATTGAGAGTGGACAGTGGGTTCATTATAAACCAATCTCATCTTTAAGTGATGATGGTCCTATTGAGTTTCAAGTCCCCGGTTCAGGTGATGACTACATTGACTTATCACATACATTATTACATATAAACGCCAAAATATTAAACCAGGATGGTACAAAGTTAAAGCCTGATACTCAAGTTGCCCCCGTTAATAATTGGTTGCACTCCCTTTTTAATCAACTTGACGTATATTTAAATCAAAAACTAATCTCGCCACCAAACAACACATATGCTTACCGTGCTTACATGGAAAATCTACTTAACTATGGACCAGCCGCTAAAAAAACTCACCTTACTTGTGGGTTATGGTATGAAGATACAGCACATTATATGGACACCGTTGACGCAAATAACAAAGGATTTCACAAAAGGATGGAATTTGTTACAGATAGTAAACAAGTTGAAATGATTGGACATTTACATGGTGATATGTTTAACCAAGAGAAGTTTCTAGTGAATGGTGTAGAAATGCGTGTTAAGTTAGTGCGATCAAAAGAATCGTTTAATCTTATTTGTCACCAAGATAAGAAATTTAAGGTACAAATAATGGACGCTAGTCTCATAATAAGAAGAGCTAGAATCAGTCCAAGTGTTTTGTTAGCTCATCAGAAAGTGCTAGCATCAACAA
This sequence comes from Apotomis capreana, assembly GCA_947623375.1. Taxonomy (NCBI): domain Eukaryota; kingdom Metazoa; phylum Arthropoda; class Insecta; order Lepidoptera; family Tortricidae; genus Apotomis; species Apotomis capreana. The sequence goes on from OX392514.1 coordinate 13,503,844, forward strand.
CTGCAAAATACCCTATCACAAGAGCAGAAGTAAAGGTACTTACAATACCGTCAGGAATACAGGGTAAAACTTTAGATAACATATTTCTTGGACAAGTACCTAAAAGATGTATAATTGGTTTTGTATCAAATTCATCGTTTAATGGTAATTTTGCATTGAACCCTTTCAATTTTCAAAATTATAATATGAACTCTTTTAGTTTATTTGTAGATGGTCATGAAATTCCTTCTAGAACATTACAACCATCATTTAGTTCTGGTTTAATAGCATCAACATATCATACTCTATTTTCTGGGACTGGTATTCACTTCCACAATGAAGGTAATGCAATAAGCAGAACCGATTACGGGGAAGGTTACTGTTTGTTATGTTTCGATTTGACGCCTGACCTGTCAGCCAGTTCTACCTCACACTGGAACCTTGTAAGACACGGAAGTGTTCGGATAGAAGTTCGTTTTGATAATGCCTTGAGCACTACTATTAACTGTATTGTGTACGCTGAATTTGATAATGTTATTGAAATAAACAAAAATCGTGATGTATCTGTAGATTACAACAGTTAAAATAAATATAAATACAGTTAAATTAACAATTAATCTCATTTCTTCTTAATCTGTGTTTGTAACATCATCGATGAATGTATACATATTTTATTTATTATGGATACTAATGAAATTCAATATTGTATGAAAAAAATTAACCCTAGATTTAAATCAAATGTTTTTGCTGCTAACCGAATCCCTATTTGGGTTGCTCGTCCAGTTTTTATTGTAAGCAATTTGGACCCTGATTCGAAACCAGGTTCCCATTGGGTTGCAATGCATATTGATGCTAAAGGTGTAGGGGAATACTTTGACTCATTTGGTCGGAAACCTACTGGTTATCATAAGTTATTTTTGAATAGAAATGCAAAACGGTGGTTTTATAACCAAAGACCACTTCAAAATCATTTTACTTCAGTTTGTGGCGAATATTGTTTAGTTTATTTATATTTTAAGTATCAAGGAAAAACTATGAGCGATTTATTGAGTTTGTTTTCTGAGAATTCTCTTTATAACGATTTAATTTTAAGAAATATGTTTAAGTCAATTTTTGTGAAATAAAACAATATATATATACTAAACTGATTTTTTTTATTTATAAATAATACCTTAATTATACCTTATTTACCTAAAAATAGTGATTACATTACAACAAATTTTTTCCTTAAAATAACAAACGTAGCTTAGTGATTTTATATTAAAGGGTGGAGACTTTTATACATTTGCAAAGGGAAATAGATCAATATGATTAGGCTACAAAACAAATTACAACATGTGGTTATAAAACGAGTCTTAACAATTTTGAATAACAAAAAGTTGTTGTTTAAGCAGTAAGAAATATATAATACTAGTAGTACACAAGGGTATGTTATAAAATATTATCTAATGTCTTATATAATAAATACAGTTTTAACCTAGTATTAAAACTACACAAACACTTAGTTTACTTTTTCGTATTGTTTATAAAATATTTCACGCACGTGTCCTTCGAAGCTATGTCTTTCGTCATGTTGTATATAACATCACGGACAGTCTCAAGCTGTGGATCTTGCTCAGTTGAGATGTAAGATTTTAATCTCACATCGGCGTGCTTCCAGTGCTCTTCTGGTGCGATGTTCCTAACTTTTTCAAGATCGTATATTTCTATTTTAATAAGGTGTGATGCATACGCAGCATCGTCTTTACCCGAAGATAGGTAAGCAACACCGGTATGGGAACTTTGCGACACACTGGAAGATCTCTTCACTGGTTTCACTTTTTTCTGCGGTTTTTCAAAGAAACTCTCGATACTATTTGCAGGACGTTTCTTCGCTATGGCTTGTTTCACTTTAAAACCGAGTGTGCCTTCTTCATCACTCCCTGAATCATCATGTTCAGGTTCAGGGTAATAAAAATTCTTGAAAGTGTTTTCCGTGAACTGTAACAATATTCAACAATAAGTTATACATCCGATTAACACACTTAACAAGTAACACGATGAACACAAGTTACAGAAAAAAAACACTGTTAAACAAATAGTACATAAAAATACTACATACATATTTTATAAAAAATAGTACATACTTACATTTGCCATTTTTATAAGCACTGTAGCACGATTCAACACTATGTCACTGTACACTGAGAGAGCTCTGGTAACAAGCACGACTCGGTTCTGAATACTTATAGATCGTCACTGTCCATCGGCTTTTATAAGGATGTGACAATAGATTACCGTTAAAATCACGTTTCGACTAGTTTGTACCGCGCCCAACAGCCACCAACAAACAGTAATAAAATTTATAATAGACTTTCGAATCTTTTGATGATTCGGAGAAGAAACCTGTCATAAATCTTTACAAACAATATGGACCCAACAAACAAATTAAAAAATCAACGAGTTTAGTTCAGCCCACTACAAATACACGTTAGTACAAGTTACAAAGTTTATTCAGGTATTTTCTTAAGCATCTATTCAAGAACATAATATTTGGCGAAATAAATAAATATGCAAAAATAGAACTCGTATTTTTAACTTACAGCTTAAATAAGTTAGTATAGTTTTGAAGCAGTTATTACTGTATAAAATACCGCATTACTATTGTAAGATTAGATTCGTATTATCCTTATGCTACATGCAATATTTTTACATAGAACTTTCTCCTTTTTGAAGTCGGTTATTACAAAAAAGAAATGAAAGTAACATTGAGTACGTAGTCAAATTTATGCAAGGTTAGGTTAGGTTAGAACAGCGTTCTTAAGACCAAAACAACTGTGCTGTGCTCGTAGCTGGTTTTAAGTAGGTAAGTATATAAAGCAGTTCTTCAAAATTAGTTTTTGAAGTTAAGTGATAGTTAAGTTAGAAGTAATGTTAAGTTGAACAAGATAAAATATATAAATAGAACAACGTTCCAAATGCAGCATATGTAGTGAGTAACAAGAGACATACTTTGAAGTAAGGCTACCTGAAGTTAAGTAGTCAAGTAACGTATCCTGCGTTAGCTGGGCGTAGTCCTGTAGCTTAGGTTAGGTTAGGTTAGAATTGTGATCTAGCATAGGTTAGCTTAGATTAGTGATACGTACACCGTAGCACATATCACGTAGTAAGAAACCTGGAGTAAAGACACGATGTGAGACAGGCTGCGTTGAAACAGCGATTCCAATAAGAACCAAGGTGACGGACCTAGTCTGATAGTTTAGGTATGAGATGTTTAGGTATTTGTCCAGCTTTACCTAAAGAATGTTCTTAAAAGATGTATACCGTTTGCAAAGGAAGTTGTAGACAGTTGTAGCCAAAGAGAAATATAAAAGAGGGAAACAATAGTAGACCGTAATAAAAGTGAGCTCGGCGTCCGAGAGGGCAATAAAACCCGAGCTCGGATAGACAATAGAAAAGGGTCGATGGGTCGGGGAAGGTGTTGCATTGTTAGCGTAGGGCGTTCTGTAAGTCTTGACAGAGCTGTCTGAGCGTCCTGGGACCTATTCCAAACGCTCTAAGTAGGGGGCTACTTGTTTTTTTTTTTTTTTTTTTTTTTTTTTTTTTTTTTTTTTTTTTTTTTTTTTTAGGTTTGGTGGTCCGCCAAATCCGCCCTGGATGCCGCCCATCAGGCCCGTCCGCCCCGTATCGTAGTATCGGCGAATCCCTACTACTCATGTAAACACGAACTGTCCAAATGTGTTTCAAGTTTGGTCAGTTTTATCTTAATGCATGTTTTATATAAATATCGCCGTCAAGGATCCACAACTGGTACATACAAGTATAAATGTATTTGGGATTTACCAGTTTATTATGACCTATATTAATTCAGAAACCATCTCTAAATAAGCAATGAGATTGTGACAGACCTGTGGAAACGGACAAAAATTTTGAATAATGTAATTTTCCTGTTCCCTATGTACCTACCTAATATATCATAAGTTAACCCTAATAGTAGTGGAACTGAGAAAAATATCCACAAATTCATTCTCTACAGAATTTGCACAGAAAACACAAGTTTGAATAGCAATCGCATACGCACGATAGCCTGCATAAATAAATATCAACCAAAAACCATGCATTTCAATTCTCGGGGTAACAAAACTTTTCTCACAAAACTCTTATGAGTGGCAAATGTTTACAACAGAATTCAAAGTTACACAAAAGTAGGTAAGATTGCGAAAGTGTAAAACTTTGTTATCTGATGTAAGTTTGAACGAGTAATCTGCATTGCATACTCACAAACATTGATAATGGTAACCATAGTAGACAAGGCTGTGCTCATTATGGAACATACGAAGTACTTAGCGAGTCCAAGGATAGGAAGCGAGAGGATATAATGTTACGTGGAAAATAATGAAAAAGTTTGACGGTGGAACTATTTGGAAAAGTTGAATTAATATTAGAGACTAGCTTTTGCCCGCGACTACATCCGCGTTGAACTTGGAAGTATGGAAGCAACCTCGTACAACACGATAGATATCCACCTAATCACCTTTAGCCAAAAAGCTTTTTCTTTACTCAAATGTCTGTCTAAATCTGTCGTTACGTAGAGTAGTTTTATATAGAACGTTTGAATCTTTTTGCGCGCTTACTCAGGAGTATATTAAAGAATTCCCCGTTTTACTGAGTAATATTGAAATTGAAAGTAATGATCTCATCATAAACGCGCCATTTTACACGCACAGTGACAAAATATTTTTTTCGCATCGAGGTGTCATCCAATTTCGTGTCGACGATTAAAACATGCGTACCTAACCGCTGTGTTCCAAATTCAAAATCCAATCGCTGTATTCTAAAACTTGAACCAGTTAACTAGATTGGCGAGCACAGCCTCAGTAAAATGAAATAAAACTTTTCTATTTCCCAGCCTGCACCTGGAGACGAGAAAATAGGAAAATCTTAGCGGGCTTTAGAATAAGCCGGCTTATATTCGGCCGTGCGGTAAATAAGATATAGCTGGTCTTGAGAAAGAATCTTTCATTCATTCCGAGTAATCTTATTGTGGGACATAATACATTAAGTCGTATTAACATAAAACGAAACGCAAATTCTTTTCTATATTCGAGTTACTTGCCTACTGATTCTATAACGTTAGTGTAGTAGTTCTTATTTAGCGCTTTTTTGTTACTGCAAGACATAAACAAAAGACTAACGCATAGAAATACGCTTCATACTTAAAGGTCTTTGAAAAAATAACCACAGCCAACAAATTAAAAGTAAACACTATTTTACGAGTGCTGCAAACATTAACGGCGTAAAAATGTTCGGTGGTACAGGTAAATGCAAGACCGTTACTATCCAAAACTCGTACCTAAAAGTGTAATTTTGATTTAAAACTTTATCTCGTTCGGCGTGAGTTCTATGCAACGTGTTAAAGCGAGATAAGAGGTTGCGTAAATAGCAGTTTAAATGTAAAGGCATAGGCACACGAGTGCATTCATTAAGGTCGCCCGCTAGCCTGAACATTCAGCCTGGAAAAATGCTGGCACGAAACAAACCATAATTTATTTTTCACCCTTTTTTTGCGCTTGCAACACAAAGTTTAAGTAACGCAACGAATTTATGAAGTAGCGAAGTTTTGTAAAGTTTATACGCGGATAATATTGTTGTAAAATTAACCTCGATTTGCGCGCTGCTGAAAATAGTTTATTGAGATATTAAAATAGTCGTTTATGATTTCCTTGATAGAGTTCAGGGATTTTGTTATCGGAATATTCTTTGATAACTTTATTTTTATTTTGGGTTGAATCATTTTGGAACCAAAATATTGGCAAGAAGTTATATTTTTTTTTATTTTATATTCCTCTAATATAGTTTTAAAAAGTTGATTATCCCTGCATTATTTTGATATTGACATATTGCAATTTCCCATTCATTTAAGTGCCAGAAAATGTCACAGAAATTATCATTTAAAGATAGATCGAGCATATCGCTAAAGTTTCAAATATATATTAGATTCATTAAAATCGTAAAACTTAGCCCTTGAGAGAAGTTAGCGCTTTATAATAAGCTTCTAATTTTTTATCTTTCCTACAACATTTCTAAATATATTGAAAAGCAAACCCGGAAACAGCTGCTAATCGGAACGGTTCTTCGAGAACCGTTCATTCATTCACTGATAGCGATGAATCGAGTCGTTCAGCAGGTCAGTTAGCGTCGTCGGGCTTGAGCGGTTCACTCCAATGCGTTCAGTTGATAACTGTGAGAACTAATACTGTACATACATTCCAAGTAGCACATATGCTTATACATAGCTGAAATAAGCCCTGTATAAACGCGTTTGCAGTGCAGCCTGCACTTCTAGCACAACTTTGACACGCGACTCTTTCTCGCGCGAGATATGCTACCTATCCCTTTCTGTACAGTATCGTGAGAGAGTGACGGGTGATGCGGTCGCGCGACATGAGTCGCGGACCATAGTTGTGCTACGGCCTGTGTGCTAGGATTAGACCATATTCCTAATTCGATGCACATAGACATAATACTATTTGAACGTTGGCCGAATAACGACATATAGCCGTGATATTACATATGATAGTCCTATATCGATTCTTATTAAAGCTGCATAAAGTGACGTTGACAAGTAGTCAATTAAAGGTAAATAGAGAATATCGAAAAAGTAGACACATCACGAGCATTTGTCAATAGAAAGCGCCAGGATAATGTCAGGATATCTTAAAGTATTTGTATGTCTTCAATTTCTCACGAATAGATGCCTCGAAAAAAACTGGCGTTAAGAAGGTTACTTCGATGTCAGAAATTCAAACTGTTCAAATTTTGTTTGACACGAGATCGAGAGGAATGGCACGCTACATATTATTTCGAATTTCGATCTAGTAGCCTTTCAGGCGACTATACATGAAATCTAAGCCTCGGCACCATTCCGACAACGGAATACAAGTTGCAAGAAATAAATTTGCATTTATTGTATAATAGACAGTAAACATGATTCATTCATGCAATTTTAGTTAGCGAGTTTAATATTCGAATAGGAAACGAACTAATGTTTACATTCAACTTTGCAGTCGAGTGCTTTGACTAATGAAAGTAATGAAAAAGCTTTTATTTATGAAACATTCGAATGCGCATGGAAATTAAACGTAACGAACTCGTTATCGGAGTGTCACGGTGCGTCACACTTGTCAAAGTTGTTACGTGACAATTGACACGTTAATAACAAAAGAACGTGTCGATTTTACACCCGAGGAGAGCGTCACTATAGATAGCTCTAATGAATTCGGTTCTGATTGGGGCTTGATTACGACGTACTCTATTTAATCAAAGTAGGTACGTTTGGGATGAAATAATTAAACTAATCGACTAGCTTCGTACCTTCGTGGAATATTATCACTCTAGCTTCATTAGGGGTTGTTTGGCTTAGTTTAGATTTATTCCTTGGGTATTCCAGATTTGGCATATAATTTGTCAAGGGTTCAACCAATACCTAACACAAGACCGTATTCACGACTACGTACCGCGTGTTTCTCGAGAGATGGATGTGTAATTGCCCAGAAAATACATTGCGCAATTTTCTTCAAATCGTTACCTCGCTTAAGTTTATTGAATATTTAGTTACAAATTACTCTACAAGAACCAAATGAATAGATAAATACTCTATGTATAACAAATCATTCACAAATTCATAATTAAATTAGTCACGCTCTCGAAATTAGAAAACGAACTCGAATATTACTCGATAATTCAATGTAATTTCGATTTCGACAGTTTTACGCTTTTAGTTTTAATGAATCTTTAGAATGTTCGAGCCACGACTTCTATAATAATTTTATACGGCGTTAGCAAAGCTTAAACAATGGGCGACAAAGGTTATAACTTAAGGGAGAAAACCTTGAGTTTGTAGGTTGAAGGTATAAAGCACAGGTAATTGATGCGGCCCCATTACCTAAATACCTTACGCGAAGCTAAACTTGCTTGTAAATAGCTTGCTCAAGGGCATGTCACTCAGTTATTCATCACTATCAATAATAGAGTAACGAAGCACGGTCTTGATAGTACTAAAACACTTTCTAGTACTATCAAGACTGCTTGTAGTCATCAGTGCACACCTGGGTGTTCGGCTACGCCTTCCGCCTTTATGCGGACAATATCGGCGCGCGTTCGTACCCCGTCGTAGCGGACACGTCAGTCGGTTGTATCAACACAGCAAAACATCAATTGTGACTTACTTGACATAATCTATACTAATATAAAATCCTTACATTACATTGTATTGAAAATTAGATTTCTATGGGGAGGAATCATTATTTCAGGATAAATCTTAACAGCGCGATGCAGGATTTGTATGTGCACGCAGCGCCACGCGTACAGCGTCATCTGTTGGTAAACATTGTTTGTCCACTCATCACGCTGAAACGGCTGGACGAATTTTAAGTAATTTTCGTACAGGGATAGCTGGACATCCGAAGAAGTTATATGATACTTGTATCCGACTACGATAACGAAAAGGTGGACGAAATAAACAATAAAATACAGTTATTACCAGGCGGCTTTTGTGAAGATCAAAAGAGAGAGCCTTCTGTATTAATTTGAACAACATATCTCTTTTTATATATAACTTTTTCATCAGCATACCTAAGTCTGAACTTACATTCATCATTTGAACAATACAAATTATCTCGCAGACACAGTACTTTATTAAATGAAGGGACTTTTTCTCATGACGGTGAATCAAATTTCACTGATTATCATTAAATACATAGTCATTGTTCGTACGGTTTCACCTCAGATGAATCATTAAACAATATGGTCGCACGTTCCAAGCAAAAAACCATTTCAAGATTTCTGTTGTTTGACATTATGACATTAGTTAAGTGCCAAAGAAAATAAAGTCATTTGAATAAGAACAAGTGTCTTAGTTTCTGGAAAATACTTTAATAGAAGCGTTTTGAGCTAAATTTAAAAATATAACTTTTTAACTAAAAATAAACGATAACAACGTGTTGAAAAGGTGTTGGTGCTATTAATACTATAGCCCGAAACTTTGTCGGTGATCAACTTTAAAATTTGTTATCAATATTTTTTTTTAATTAGGTTAGGATAGATTTCCTGATACACATGATGCATACTCGTAAAAGTATTGTTACGATTTCTTCGAAATATGTAACTATAGTACACATCTAAATTTGTGATCGCATATTAGGTAAGCTACCTGTGAAATTATTTCTTTTAGACGTTGTGCAATCTGTTAAGTGCGCTCGAGTGGTCATCGCGTGCGGTGATGTCAATCTTTTGTCCATCGACTTTTGTTGAACGATGTTTCATTTCAGGGAATTCACCAGTACAATGCCCCATAGCAAAAAAGACATAAGTCTCTATGAGACTCGTTTTACCAACATCTTTAATGAATTGAGGAGTGCAATGCTGCATACCTAAAAAAGCATAACTCTCTGTGTGACGCGTAGTATCATACATCGTTTTGGCTTAATTAGGTAGGTATATTACGGTTGATTAGCAGTCGATTATTTGAGGGTAATTGAATGTGTTTCCCCAAATATTAAAAACACGTGCTGAGATAGAAGATTTTTATTGTTTGCTTCATTTAGGATTACTTTCCTGATTTAAGAAGTTGCATTTGCATCATCCTGTTTATTCTTGACGCTTAAGCTAAATGGACACTAAGTTTTTCAGTATTTGAATGGATACTGAAAAACTTAGTGTAAAGCAGGAAGTTAACAACTGAATCGCAATACAATTTGTATTTTCGGTTGAAAATCCAGCCCATGTAATAATATGTTCGACATTCGGTTATCCAACCCACATAACTTTCTAAACGTAGCGAACAGAAATGCATCACAATAACAACTTCATTATATGCAAAATGTTTGTTATCAACAAGATCACTCTTGCATAATCGCTCACGGTTACAATAAGTGCATTGGAAAGTTTTATGCCACAAGAAAGTGAATTTCACACCGTTTCTTTATTATAAAGTAAAACCACTAAAGTTTATAGACATCGAGATAATCTGTTAAAACTTTCAATTCTACCATACCGCACACCAAGCCACTATCAATTTAACTCAGGACAGCTCGGCAGAAACTAAAATAATAAGGACGACTTCATGTCTCGTGGAAAGTAGGTACATAAATTCAAAACGCTTAAGGCGTAAAAATCTGCATACACCAGATTATTGACTCTTTTCTCCTGTGAATGGATTATACCGTCAGCTTGATTGGATTATAGGTAGAAAATAGAATATTCTGTTCAACTTTTCTGGGTCACTAAAGGCATATATTTTTAGCGACGTCTCGGCCGATCGATCTGTAGGATGCAGTTACGAAAATAAACGTGGAAGTCTTTGTATGGCACGCAGCAGTTTTATGACATTTGCTCCAGATAAGCAGATTACGTGGGCAAGGAAATGCTAGCACAGTTTTTAAGGCTAATTTGGCCGTACTGTAGATAAATAATCGAAATTTAAATGGTGCAAAGTTGCCTAAGTGTGATTGATCATTATGAAGCGAAAGTGGATGCGGACGCTGCGATGGACAATAGACATAGGTTGGTCAGGTCAGACATGATTGGAGACAATAGTTGCTTTTTTCAACGACATAAAAAGTTAATTTGGGCACGACTAAGTCTAAAAACACTGAATAAAAATAATTGTTAACAGCCCAAATGTTAGCTGCTAATTACATAAATCGGACGACTGACAAACTGAGGGCAAACTAGTAATCAAAATATGTTTTATAAAATTAGCATAAATTTTCTTACTGCTAAGCACAATTAGGCTATTTCTCAATTAGTTAACCTAGTTGAGCTATTTTTTTTTCTTTGAAACTATTCCTAAACTGAATATTTCGCCGAATGAATTACTTTTTGAAGATATAAAGCACAGCGGTTGTAAAAGATACCTAACCATTGGGAGACAATGGAGGAGGCATAGAATATTCAAGAGATGCAGTGATTTGAGTACAATGCGCAAGCATCCCAGCATTTGTAAATACAAAATACGGCGGCAAAGCATTTTCCACACACATTTAGCTAAGACCAAATCGAGACAACATGCACACTACTATGGAATTATATCTATCTTTCATCAAATGAAATCAAATTCTCACGGAAGGGACTTAAGAAAATGTATAACATCTGAATCTCTTTAGTTTACAAGGTTATTCTGTACGGCGCATTTCATCACTCAACCTCCCACTTATACCCTCAAACCTACTACTTACACGAAAAATGATCAAATCCTGGGCATCCATTAATGCACAAAACAATAATCACTGTCAAAGACACAAAAACACGCGAAATACGGAAAGAAAATAGTTAACATTTATAATTATAACTTGAACATGGTTCTCGTTTCACAGCTGTCGTATTACTGACTCTTGCGCATTCATAATGGAGTTGCTGTATAACAGTCATTATGTCAATAACTCTGTGAATTCTTAAAGAAAAATACGCAGTTTTAGCGTATATGTTAATTTATGTTCTCCGTTTATGTAGTTTTCATATTACGTAACTATCTAATAAAGGATTATTGCGTTTCCTATGTGTTGCCTACGTTGTTTTAATAGCTACTGTGTCAGTCTGTCAGTGCGGGTTTTAATAAATATAATAAATGCGGTTTTCCTTTTAATAATAACATTATTTTTAAAATATCAAGGAAATAATTATAAAACGCAAACGGAATTGCACTGGCAACCACTGAACATTTCATAACTTATATCCAAAAGTAGCACACTATTTATTCAGCCTTTATCCAGTTTAAATTAGAGTTATAATGGCTGTATAATAAGCTCTTATACAGCCTGTTTGCTACCTGGGTAGGTACTTAAACTAATTTATAGGTATACTTTTTCAAATAATTAAGTAACATTTCATTTAGATATTGAAAAACTCCACAATGACGCTTCAAACCTATTTAGATCTGACACGATACAAATAAGTTAATAATATTGGTAAAAAACAAAACATCAACTATGATATTAGCTAAATGCATTATTATAATAATGACCCCAGAACTTACGAAAAGGTATTTCTTGTAAAAACTACGTACAAGGTCGGTTGGCTACACCAATGTGTTAACAGCTGCAGCAATATCCTCATTTATTCACTAGAGAGACAAGATAAGATACGAGCACTGAAAGTACAGCATTCAACATACAGCATATTTCTTCGGAAACTATCATCATATTACTTAATAAGTAGGTAACGAAAACATACCTACTGACTGTTGATGTTGAGTTTCTTTCGGCGTTTCTAGTGAACAGTGAACTCCTCTTGTGAAATGCCGGTACACTCAGACATTTAAAAAAGCCCTTGCGCCCTATTTACAGAATAAAGATCATTATTACATTATTTTATTGTTTGGACCAAAGATTAATTTACTTATTAATTTATTAATTAACTATTCCGTTACGAGGAGGATAAACTTTATTTATTATTAGTCAAAATTTTGATAATAAAAACAAACCATTAACGCATCTGACGTCGCATCGGTCACAGCGATAAATTATATTTCGATGTTGCATCGAACAAAAAAGGTCAAACTTAAGGTATTCTGGATTAAAGTAAATACTTACATACCGCATGCCTGCAGTACCTATTTGTACTAAAAACTTTCATAACGGCACGACGGCCAGTGAAATACAAGTTATTTTATTGCAGACAACCCTAAAATAGTCGTAGTAGGTATCGTAAAAGACCCAAACTCGATGCTTTACAATTTGAATCCTCACATTTACATGGGATGGTGTACGACATCGACACCCGGAAAACGTTTACACAACCACTTTCGACCTAACAAGTTCACAACCCTTAACTTGGCAGACACCCAAACTACCAAACGGATTGGCAAGACAAAAGTTACTTATAATGTTGTTTATACGAATACAACTTCTGAGTATTGCTGACACGAAGAACAGCGCAGATACAGTGTATTTACTAACCTAGTGAGCAAATGACATAACTTACAAGTTTATCATATAAATATAAGACTGTTTACATTCAAACGGTGAAGTTTGGATCAAAGATAACATATTAAATGAAGATATAAATAATCTGACATTTCGAATAAATCAAACTGTTTTTAGTGATTTTCTTTAGAAGTTTCTGCGAAAATTTCGTCCGGAAATACTCGGCGTTCTTAATGAGATTGGATACCAAAATAACCCACTATACTACGATATTTTAATAGTAAGATACCAATAAACCTTAAAAAATCAGTATTATCTTTGATCACACGAATCATAATTAAATGGTATCTATCAATACTAACCTAAGCTTTAAGATAACAATACAACTATCATAAAAATAAAACCTGTTACATGCACTTTCGACCGACTTCTGATAATATGATGTAGATTTACCTACTTTGTGCTATAAACTAGAACTATAAAATGTTGTACAGTCATATGAACGACTCATAAACATGTGACCACACCCTTATCACGAAGCATAAACCCGTGGTTACATTATATCTCATACGTTTCGTTACGTACTGATATATATCAGTATAGGTGGGCCACCTTGAACCGAGTTTAGTCACAGCAAATACTCGCAAGACTATTTTACTTTTAGATTTCTATGTTTTAATCTTTAATAAAGGTACCTATAACTTAAGGGTGCCTTCTCATTGCGAGCATTAACCTGTAAAGTAACAAAAAAAATAATTCAAATATTTTTTTTAAATGAGTTACCTGATGAAAGAGACCGGGATTCGAACCCGGTACCTCGAATTTTTCCTTATGCTCTGTGTGACGACCTTTGCATTGGTTAAAAATTGGTGTTTACCCACATAAAGAAAAAAAAAGAGATTACGTTTTTCCTAAATTTATAAAAAATAATGAGTTTTCATGTAATTTTTATTACATTATAGGCGAATGCTCGCGGTGAGGAGCACACTAAGATGATCTAGAACTATCTCACTTGTTTCTCTGTATGATTCAACCCCATGTATCTCAATGATGTAATCACAAGTAAGTAACGCTTGTCTCAAGGCTGTCTATTGTGGAGGCTTGCGAATAAATGCCAATCGTAAAGGGAACATAAATGCTAACTTAAGGTCAGCGACTCCGTGTAGCTTGTATGGAAATGATAGAAAACGTACGTTGTCAATAACCTTAGTAGAAATATTGTCAATAACCTTAGTCTAAAAGCAGTCGAACAAATATTGCGTATTTTTGGTACATTCTGTATTGAATCGGGCGTAAAAATTCTCAGAATACAATTGGTTTTATCAAAGGTCATCGTTTAGTACCCAAACTATGTCTTGCTTTGGTTGGCACATTTATATTTTTTAGGCAATATTTGTTTATTTAATGACACAGATCATTATCTATGTAAATTATCTCATGGGTTCAAACAGAATTCTATGTCTGACAATATGTAATAATTTTGTGCGGTACCCAGTACTCACACAAATAACGTAGACGAGATACTGAACTCATATGTGTAAACATTTTATACCAATGTGTCGATTATTTATCAAATAAAATGGCCTTTTATATTGTAGCACCATTTGCACACAATGTCAACAAATCTATCTTAGAGGACCAAAAGGGCTTAATAATGTTCATCATCTGACGCTTATATGACGTTTTAACGTTGTATATCTGTAATATTACTAAAGACACTTCAAACCTCAAGATACTTGGAAAGCATATTGTAATTCAATAGGAACAGCGGATACTTCGACAAATTGCACTGCAGTAAAAACGGTAGCAAAAAAATACAAAGCATTTTTAAACCGCTGGGTTCCCGTGTACGTATTTCAATTATTTAGGCAATTATAGTATCTTCAATAGTAGATTATAATCATAATAGACTAGCCACGTTTCTTGGCCAAAAATATAAATGCAAACAAATAAGGGATCGGGAAACGGTTTCGAGAAAGGCACAGCTCCAAGCATGACGGAAAGTTGCGAACGCAACATTTAATTACAAAAGATTTGTAACAACAACAAACTTGATTGTTTACCTGAAGAAAAATAAACTTGTTTGTCAGAAGTTCAGTTGCGAATACTTAATTCGTGTTCGCGTCTGGATACTTATAAATGTTATATGTATGTATATATATGTGTGTGTGTTAGTACAATTGCCATGTAACAACTCTAAACTACAGTAACGTGTCACACGTCAAATTAACCCTAATATCTCGGATTCCCACCGGTATTGTCGATTATTCTCTCTCGGCCCCACTTAGTCGCACGCTGCTAAGCTCCAAGGTTCTCGTACTATTGAACCCCAAAACGTGCACTGCACGTTTCATTGCATATTCTATTTACACACAACGTTCACGCCTGTCTAAAGCTGTTACAACATGCGATTATACCAACTGCAAGACGATTACGCTACACCCATTATAATAATACAGTTCACAAACAATTTGCCTACGGATTATGTATCTTATATCTTAGTAATAGATAACTTGAGATGACTGTGTGGGTGTAAAATGTAGATTCGGTTTCAATGTTGGCATTGATACAAAAAGACATCTATGAGTCAGCACGAGCCAATGAGTGGTCCCAACTGTACCTGATTTTGTGGGTTGATACGTTCCACTGTGCTCTAAATACGAATACGTAGCTATAGTCTATTTCATATTTTAGTGAATGTGATATTGATATCTGTCAGTACATATACGCTAAATTCTATTAAAATATACTGATATGATAGATATCACACGCGCAAATATATGAAATACCTAATACACTTAATTCGTAATTATATAGCTTTAATTATTTCATGAAGCAAAAGAAAAACTTCGTTCTAAGAGACTCGATTGAAAAAAAAACTACTGCCCTAACAAAACAAGTGCAAAGTGCCGGCACCTTTTAAAACACAAGAAGCATAAAATCGAACTAAAAAACTAATTTAAAGTTAAAATAGCCTTTTAATACGTGCAGGGGATTAAACGTGTTTATTAATGTTTCATTTTCCTTATAACAGGATAAGAACTATCGTATAACCCGACCAAATATCGATAGGTATAAAACAACGGCGGATTATAGAACGAATATGTCAGTCTGCCTCAGGATCATTTCATCAGGGTGGCAAATCTTATCATACAGGGCGATCAGGTCCATTAGTGAGGAAACCTTTGATGTGACTCACGGCTTGACTCACCGAATTTGTGGATTCGCATCATAGACGTCAATCGGAAACTAACTAAAGCTAACGAGCGTCTTGGAATCTTGAGATGGTAATTACTGGTTGTTAATTGGGGAATATTTGCATGTGAATGAATGGAGTCGTCTGCGTAGCTATACAAGTACCATAAAAAAATCCATGGGCCTATGATTTTTTTAGGGGCCGTAGAGGTAGCAAATGATCCCTTCTATCCTCCATTTTAATTTGGCAAACGATGTACCAAACACCCTGTATATTTATTAAGAGTATCTTGTCATCAGTGCAATATGATCAATAACATCATGTGTATATTTATAGTATTCCGAAGACAACACATAAAACAATACCCTAAGGCTGACTGTAAGAGGTCGCTCTTTAGCGATAAGACCGCCTTTTGTTCTCTTATCATAATTTCCTACATTGCATATTTTCTGTCTGCTTTGTGAATTGTGCAATAGCACAGCACTTATATAGTCCAAAAATTTAGGCATCCATTTTTTAGAGTTCCGTAACTCAGCCGGAGCCCTTATAGGACCACTTTGTTCTCCGTATGTCCGTTTGTCAAGACTCTTTTTCTCAGGCACGCGTGGAGGTATAAGCTGAAATTGACTAGAGGCATGAAGCAGTAAATAAATCAAACTTGTTTTAGAAACTACTGAAGAACAATTACATTATTGTATTTAGACGAGTGAGGAATATATTAAGTGACGTCACGCTGCTGCTACTCTATAAAAGCCATATAAACGTAGCACTGTTACATTCGAGTATATCACCCGCCGCATTACCCCAGCCAGACTGATTCCGTATTCCCCTACATCATAAAACTGCATATATCGTTTTATTTTCTCTCTTAAAGGAACACGAATTGGCATAAGCCGTTGGGCCAGCAAAGTCGGTGCTCGAAGCGAAAAGCGCCCCTGGTGCTAGAGGATTGTAAGATTCCATGTCTGAATATATCGGAATATCTTCGACTTATCTCATGGCTTTATAGAACTCTCTAAACGGATTTCTTAACGTCCAGATTGAGAAGAAAATGCCGCTGGAACATCGAAGAAATCATTGCTATTTTCTTAATCATTAATCCATCTTCAGTTGTTATTTTTATGATATACTACATAAGCATTAATATGCTTTGAGAAACACTTGTTGGGAAGTTCTGTATTAATTACATCTATTCAAATTCTTAAAAACCTACCCCACTTATAGGTAACCCCAAAGAAAACTGCATAGATTGGAAGACAGACCCTAAATTATAAATATCTAATAAAGCAGTTTTTCATCATATACATAATCGCATTGTTAAATCTGATCTGATCTCATCTAACATCAACTTCATACTAAAATAATCATTAGGTGTGGTGCATTGATTTCACTTCACTCTTTCATTAAACGAGCAAATTGGTTCCACTGACTGGCAGGGCCAATGAACTAATCAGACCAGCAATCAGTGGCATATTGTGGTGATTTTATAATAACATGACTAGTACTCGCTAATCATCGGGGTACTGGATTGCTAAAATTATCAACGTCTGTTGCACGCAGAACGGTACAGCGACATATATTGCAAAGTTATGTTATTATTGTTAATGCTTCTGAGTTGTAGAAACTTTGTTGGGAATGTCATCTAATTTAAGGTAGACACGTCCCTTTATGGACATACCGATATAAAAAGGTGTCTGTATCATGTGATGCAAGTTAATAAATTCTTTTAGAAAGCTATAAAGGGAGAGAATATCACTAAATAGAACATCTAACCATGGATTTGCGCATAGCTCATTGAAACTAAACTTTAGTTGAAATTCAAACAGAACGGTTGAATGTGTTATATTATAGTGCTGAACGCATTGCAGTTGACACGCTTTTATGTAAATGCGGAGCAATTACATGCATTTTAACGTTAGCCGGCAATGGTGCCTGAAAAAATATGACGGAAACTTGGTTTGGCACGGGCTTCCTGGTGAACCTAACCTAACGTAATATTACTGCGATTGTCCCTACAGCACATGAGTCTGGCCCAGCGTTGTGGGGTTTTCCTAACCCGCGTTAGGAACCTTTCTAATATAAATTCTAATGTAAATTGGCCACCGATTTATTGTACTTAACAATGGTGCTGGTCGAGCTTGCACTAAGAGTAACATATTTTATAAATTATAAATGTACAATAATCATTATCGACAAAATTGCAACCCTTTCATGCACAGATTAGAAATGGCCTCTTCTTTCAAGCTTTATTTCCCGGTCTTGTACTAGTCTGATAGAATTACCCGGCTACCTTCCGAATAACTTCTGACCAGCGAGCTCATGGCTTAACTTTATTTTTTTTATAGGCAGGCAGACATCAAAAGAGTTGCTATATTCAAGGATCGAAAACCACACGATCTATAATGTACAGTACAAATTAGGCCACTGTTATAATCAATACAACCTAATCGACATGCAAATTGTCGTATGGTAATCGCAGCCTTACAATGGTGTTCAAAGACATTAATGGATACATTAATGCAACAATGCATCAGGAACTTAGTAGGCCTATTGTTCGACACCACACATGATGCATCGCCGTAAGGTGGAAGTACATAATTAATAGTAATATAAATAGATACCTACATTACCTGTAATAATTATTGGATAGTTACATTCTTAGTTGTCAACTTGTCAGTGAATAATGAAATACTTTTTCCCTTGTTTGGTATATACTTTCATATCAACAATGCAAAGATCTAAACACAAAGCAAAGGTTATCTAGGCGCTAGGGTTGTGAAAGGTTAACACGCTGGACCAGTAATCCAGAGGTCCCGGATTTGGTTACGTGTCTCTTCCACCAGGTTACGCATTTCAATCTTTGCATCAATGGTTTGGTATACCACTGGTTTACTATAGATTCTCCAAATATTGGCTAGTTTTGGAACGGTCGGTAAAATATTAAGTTTAGCTACTTTGCCGATCAGTATAATATAATTACTAATTGATATGTAAACCAACCAAATATTTATTGCTAAAACCATCTTTATTATTTACCAAGTGATATTTATTTAATTGAACGCCGACTCGCTCGTAGTGCCGATAATAAAGCTATTAACATGGCCCTTACCATCAAAACACGACGTCTAACTGAATTTAGTGGTACCATATAAAACAATAGCCACTTTAGATTTCATTACCACTGAGATATCCACGACCTTAACTTAATTGTTCTCACATACATATCTCAGACAATACCATGGCAATACTTTTAACGTTCAGCTCATCAATAGCTTGGTTTTTGCCTGGGAATCTAACCGTTACATGACAAAACAATGGATGGCGAAACCTTGATGAAACTTAGCGTTCGGTGTCATTGAAATGTGCTAGTTGCGTGGATATAAACAAAGCTATGGGTATGACGTTGATGCGGATAAATGTCTTTGGACTTCCTTCAAACCTTCAAGAAAAGAGCGTACTCTCGCTTTTGAAAGGCCGGCAACGCACTTGTGACTCCTCTGGT
This sequence comes from Apotomis capreana, assembly GCA_947623375.1. NCBI lineage: Eukaryota > Metazoa > Arthropoda > Insecta > Lepidoptera > Tortricidae > Apotomis > Apotomis capreana. Next base: position 13,523,423 of record OX392514.1, read on the forward strand.
GTAGCAGGTGTATATGGGCAACGGTAATCTATGACATAAAAAAAATTGAGGCTTAGCTTAGCGATTTGGAGGAGAGTTGAAAGCGAAGCGAGTTTGCAGCGAGTTCGCTGCGAGGCGACATATCGTACCGCGGCGAACCAGCGTCATAATGATACCTACTTAAGGCTCTTCGAAATAAACTCAAATTTACTGATGACGAGGATTTAGAAATTTAAAGAAACCACGGCGCAAAATTGACGGAGTTTAATATTTTCAACATTACATAGGAAATAAAAGTATTTCTGTTTATTCTAACTCTTCGAGCTGTATTGAGTGACATTTAAAGGTGCTTTCTCACCGCAAGAATTCAAGGAGACATAGGTAGTAAAATTAAACATATTGGTCGTTCTTGTCATTTATACTTTCGCGATATAACTAGCCACTAAATGCGAAAACAATAGAAAAATATTCAATGACTAAGAAATGTTATTTTTTTTAGTTCAGACTGAAGCTTAAATATGAAGCTGAAAAGTAACACTTTCGTTTCTCACGTCGTCACTTAAACAAACAAAATAGTACAATGAACACCATTTAATGGTTATAAGATCGACAAAAACGGGTAATTTTGAAGATCACGAGACAAATTATCAGCACGAACGTCTTCGTTTTTAGGTCGTTATAAACGAATACACACGCGATGTCAATATTAACACTATTATTGACACAAATTGATCTTGTCATAGTTTCACACAGAGAAAACCGTTGTTATTTCACATTGGTAGTGTAATTTTTTGGGAGTTACTCATAATGCGCGTATATGCTTGTGTGTGTACAATTGAGTAAGTGAATAAAAAATCAATCAGATTCAGCGAAGAATAAAAGCATTAGGTTCGATAGTACACGAAAAGTACTCGTAAGTTGTAGATTTTGTTTTTAAGGTTGTCTATGTACACTAACATCTTCAAAAACAATGCCAAGCAATTGGGCTTGGAAACATTTCAGACAGATATTGATGTTCAAATTGGTTCAGTATCGTGAATAATACGGACGGCACACAACAGTTTGGCCTTTGGCTAACCTATTATATGTGTCATTATCATAAAGGCCAATTTAGACAGCAATAGGCCAATCGGATTCGATAATTGACCATTTGAATAATTGTGTATGGACGACAGATATGTTTGTTGCAAAATGGAATTCACTTTACAGGAATTACATAGCTATAGCATAGAACCAGTATTGGTCAGTTAAAAATGTTTAACGATAGAAGGGTATCTCTAATGCGTGAAGAAGAAGACACACGTACCGCTCACCGCTGCCGCGCAAAGTCTTGGCTGGGCCACTTTCGGGATCGAGTGAAATGAGAGAGGTTCAAATTACAAAAGCGAGACAGGTACAAACCCGAAGGCTATTAAGGCCAAACTAAAATTATATTGTTTTTAAATTAAAAAAGTGTACATTATTTATATGTTATGGTACCTACCTATATTGTTAATGTATTTTGTTGTCGTCTCGTGAGTATATGACGCAAACACCCAATTAACGTAATAAATATAATAAATTGAACTATTTTCCGGCATAATTCCGGTTAATTGAATAATAAGATAAATATAAGTAAAAATATTTAAATATTTACCTATGTTCATATTTGCCTTGCAATAAATACATACGTATATACTTAAATATGTTTATTGATTACGTACGTATTTCTTGCTAGCTTTCCTATTTTCCTATACATAAACATCATAAAGTCATAGACTACACTACACTACATTTTTAATTTTTATGCCATACCTTTTTTTCGTCACGAAATAATACTAACGAGCATAGCACGTTGTTTACTACAGCAGATATAGTCTGGCTAATGAAATATTACTCGAAGTTTTGGCGGTAAATTTAAAAAATCTGCGGCTGGTCGCACTTTGTGTAGTAGGAATTATAGTTTTGATACTAGAAAATATATTTGATTTTCTATGCACACGTAAGTTACCTAAGGAAATAAGTTAAAAAATATATGTTGACGTGCACTCAGTCAGCTCACATAAATAATTCTACCACCATGTACAGTACAGTCAACGACAAACACATATGTTTACACTTTCATATACAAGGCGAAAAATGATATGAAGTGTAAATAAGACCTAGCTCGATAATACCATATATTAATCCATCACCAAAAAATACATAAGTACTAAGCCAAATTTCAACTCAATCGGAATATTAGTACATAAAGTATCAAAATTATTTATAGAGGACCTACCTACTAAATTGTTTAAATCATAGACAATTGGTGATACCACAAGGAAATATTTGTCAACATTATTTGGCTAGCCAGACTCTAGTATACAATAATGTTGAATAATTTCGGTTATCAGTTAGATCAACAGCTGTTGGGACACCTGCGCGCGCAACTGTCGTTATGGCAACCAAACACAAAACACACCTTTTGACGGGTGATATGCCATATGGCCGAACTTTTGTGCAGAAAGTGGGGTTTGCTATGACATCTGTTTAGGATCTAATTATAGATTTAATCACATAGGTATTTTACTGTCACTTAGGTACTTATATCTATCATTTAATTCAGTTAAACTTTGAGCAAATGAGAGAGAAAACTAGACATCGAAGTGATAGACGGAGCGAACAAATTAAAACGCGCAAATACCTCAAAGGTACTTGAGAAAGCTGGTCATATTTCATGTCATAAATACTCATTTATGATCATATGTCATATCATAAATACTCATTTATGATATTTATGACATATATATGACCATAAATGTTTTGATGTTTGTTTTATTGAGGCCCAAGAGTTTAATTCGATGAACATTGATATACATATAGCAATATGAACGATATGTGTGCATACCAATATCGCTATTCTAGCTGTAAGTACAGATATTTCCAAGTTGTTATTTAAATACCACATCCCTAAAGTAAATATCGTAAAATTTTACCGTATAATGGATACGCCATATTTTGTCATTTTGGTTTCCAACTACACCTATTGAAACCGGCAATAACAGTTGCCGTAAAAGGATGAGAAAGCAACTCCCTTTATCGTAGCAAAGCGAAGGTAATGTAACCTTGTACCACTTGAACCATATCGGAACGATGAACTCGACGTTTTGTCAGTGCTTATCGATCGTACCCATTACAGAGTACAACCTACTGAAAATGTCCATTGCAAATGTTTGTTATAATTTAACATGGACCGATAGTTCAAAAGGACTGATAATTGTATAGGACTTGGCAGAAGCCGTATCTAATGTCGATTTCATGTTGACCCCTTTCACCAATACTCGAATACATATTTCGAGAAGACTGCTTTTATTTATACAAAGCCGCGGTCTAAAGCTGTTCTAAACAGCACTAGATTGAATAGATTTCTGTTTCATACATTTGTATAACACACTAGCGTCACCTATTCAATTTAAAGTTTTCTTTAAATGGTGCTATATGAATCAAATATGTCATCAACATAAGGAATATTTAGAGTAAGAGAGCCACGATGAGGGTAGCATATGTCAGTAAACCCCTCTATAAATAATTAATTAATTAAAAAAAGTGGGCAAGAGTTGACCTGTTTACAACAGGTCAGCGGTAAGCGACTTTGTAAAGGCATAAGCAGTCTTGAATTATGGTGTCCAATGTCCACGGTTCAAGGGAAACACACTTAGATGAAAGGAAGATCAACTAAGATCGAGATAAGATAAGGGCTCTGCCAGGTTCGCAATGTACAGAGATAAACGTCTGTACATTGTAGTAACTTATTGTCAGTTTAATGTCCCAAATGAGGCACCATATGAAATGATCAAAGGAGTAGAACCGACAAAAGATTGATGTCCCGCTGTATTTGTATTTTGATTTAAGCAACAGAGAGCCAGTTGCTTCATAGGCAACATTTTCTACTACAAGGTAATATTTTCTTAGTTCTGATTCTTCGTATCTGTTTTTTTGCGAATATACTCGTATTATAGCTAAACACAACAGGTTTATGTGGTTTAGTAGTTTCCTGCGTTTTTCCCTGATACATAACCTATTTCCTTAAATAGGATTGTCATTTGCAATATATGTCGTCAAATTCTGACACGATGACGTAAATCAGATGTCTTTCTTATACTAAAATAACTTGATTAAATAATCATGAAGTCCTTTAATTCGAAATAAAATGTAGGTATGTTTGACTTAATCAGAAGTAAAAAGCATAATAAAATTGATAAATCATGCCCAACAGTGTTAAAATGAAACACAAATATTTCGAACAAAAAGGAAATTTTGCTCTTCGCACAGCCAAGTCACCGAATGCCTTAATTACATTGCCATAAAATGCATTCAGGGTGCGATAAGGCACGCAACACTAACCAGCTACACTAGGGTTCCCACACGTTCATTAAAAAAATTAAATTTTCGCGGTTGAAGAGGTATATAATAACAGAAAGAAAAATTGCGTCGCCAACCCTATTTAAATAGGCGCACGCGCCTCGAAAGGGAGCTCAAGTGTAAAACACGTATGTCCGTAATCCGGATTATTAAACACGAATTAGATTAAGTAATACAATTACCTAATCAACCTTTGAGAGAAAGTTATTACAAGCTATTGATTTTCTGTGTAGATGTTACCTACTATTTAGAAGCATCTACATACAAGCGCGTAAATAAATATAGATTCAAGAATAGCAGATACTAAACCAAATCGTTTAGATTGAGTACTGTTTTTAGGGTTCCGTACCCAAAGGGTAAAAACGGGACCCTATTACTGAGACTTCGCTGTCCGTCCGTCCGTCCGTCCGTCCGTCCGTCACCAGGCTGTATCTCAAGAACGGTGATAGCTAGACAGTTGAAATTTTCACAGATGATGTATTTCTATTGCCACTATAACAACAAATACTAAAAATAAAATAAAATAAATATTTAAGGGGGCTCCCATACAACAACCTTGTTACAGATTATGTATATATATATAGGTACGGAACCCTTCATGCGCGAGTCGGACTCGCACTTGCCCATTTTTTTTTATTTTAACACTTTGATAAAACCCATACAAAAGTTAAAATTGTTCCAACCAGGACGCGCATGGTACCCTGGACTGCCAAAGAATTAAACAATGTATGTACTAATAGAAATAAACAGGTTTACAATCTTTAATTACGTTGTTCACGTTCACCTGAAGAAATAGTACAGAACGATCCCTGTAGAATGTCCGATGAGACCACTCGACTCCTGACAGCCAAAATAAATGCTGTAATCAGTTAGCCCGTAGATAAGATTCGATCAATTTTCAAGGGCGCGGACAGGGTTTTTGCGCGTTATATTATTATGAATATATTATAATACTGGCTTTGTTGTTAAATAAAACTTGAAAAGTATGTGAACCATTACAAGGAGATGATTATGATAGGATTGTCACAATCAAAATGTTTAGTTGTAGTAAAACATGTGCAACATTCAATTAGAATAAACGTAGATCTGATCAAACCAAACTCACATCATTGTCATCCGACATTGGAGAATGAAGTGGAGAATGAATCGCCGAATCCGTCGACAGCCTCTTCTTCTTCTGAATCTTCTTCATAATACTCTCAACCACTGTAGGCAAGGACTGCCTTCGCGAATACATCTCAACAAATCCAAACGTCCGGTCAGCTCAAAAGTCCGCCATAACTAGCTTATCAATGCACTACACTGTTGTTATCAATAAAAATATATTGGCCAATACGTGCGTTCAGGTTGGATTGTCAAAGGAAAATGATGAGCTGAAAACACCAAGCGCTCGCCTGCGGATACAACAGGAAAAGAGGTGTGATAACAGGAATTTACATATTTATTGCTGAACTAGAGGAGTTAACCGTGTCAAGAAGTTCATTTGAGTACTTTACAATTCTAACTGCTTGTGGAAACGTTTTTTTTTGCGTTCTAGCATTATCGACAAATAATTAAGTTTTTTTAATCGCCGACTTATTACATTATAAACTAGTATTATACAGTTATTTTTACTTGAGTAATGTAACAAACAAAATGTTATTCGATTGATTAATAGGAACAAATTGAATACAATATTCATGTACCTACATACACGATAAGCGCTGTATAATGACTATTATGTGAAATCAGATACTTAGCAACTCGGAAATTGGAACGACTAAAATACAAAACGCAACAAAACAAATACGAAACACCGAAGTTCAGGAATATCCTACTGATCTAAATAAGTTTACGTATACTCAACGTGAGAAGGAACCCCACACTCATTATCTATCCAATCTTAACATTCCAAAACTCCCCATAAAGAAAGGTCTCAAGTTCAATCGGCAACTAAGATTAAATAGGAACATTGTAGGAGGGACACTAAGCTTAAAATTTCGTGACAGTGTCCTTTTGTCGCCTCAAATTTAAAAGCAAAGTCTACACACGGATTTCCACTTGTCTCCGCCAGGAAAGTTAATGAATAGGGGAAAAGTCGGACCACGAGGTTATTTGAAACAAAAGACTAATGTTCCACGTTAAAAAACAAACAAAGGCGTAACGCGAAATGGCCTTTCTGAGAGTGCTCGAGTGCAAGAAAAAATAAAGCCGAGTCTTTGGTTGAAGAAGAAAATTTGTTAAAGCGAAAAATATTTCTTGTATATGTAAACAGGAGGGCGATTAATGGCTGCTCAACCTAAATACAAACTGAGAGTAAACACTGAATACCGAAATGTTGAAAATTCAATTGCAATGCCAATGGCCTCTATTTTTGAACCTGGTCCGAGCAAATAATCGAGAGTTGTCGAGAATTGAAACACACCTGTAAGTATTGCTCGAATTCCAGAGCCTTTAAAAATGTATATCTATCAGAATTGCGACGAGCAGGAGCGCTGAATAAAACATCCTCACGAAAGTTACACCGTTTCATTATTTTCACCTAAATTACAGTCCCTGCGGGTTTCTGAGTAATAGATCGAACTTGAGGTAACTCGCTGAATATTATATTAGCAACATCTATATGGGAGTTTCGTGGGCGAATTAATATAGCGGGTTCGAAGAATTAGGAAACTTCCAGAAATTTCTCGGTCCTTAAGAGTTAATCCATGCTGGATTATTAAATTTATATCACGTTGTAATTGTGTTAGACACTCAAATAGACAGAATGAAAATTTCACCAATCTTATCATCAAAGTTCTTAATGTACACTTAAACAAAATATTAAAAGACTGTCCAAACATTTACAAAGTCATATTAAAATTTAGCAATAATAAACATTGCTTGCGGGTCAAAGCTTTGTAAAACCATAGTCTGTTTCGTTGAATTTGGTTACCAAAATAGGGGCGAGTACAAAGACTCAAAGGATAAAGTTGCTCCTCTCCAAAGTGGTCCGATTGAAAAGTTTGCGAAGCGGAAGCCCTTATGGCTGTCAAGTTGGCCACGGTTGCACTTACGTTCTTTACAGTTCCGGCAAAATGGAGGCAGGAGGGAATGGTATTAGAGGACGCTCAACCGCTCGCTTTGTTCAACGTCTGAGCATGTTTTATTACTTTTTTAATTGTATGGGAAAGTTTGCCCAAGAAAACTACGCATAACGATGTCAGTTTTAGTTTTATCGACTTTAAAGATTGTCGATTTTAAAGACTAAGTTAGAAAGACCAATCGACGATCCTTTAATTTTACTGATCGTGTAGAATGTTAAGAAAAAGTAATGATATTATGCTAACGGATATGCGTTTCAACATTTTCTTATCAAATACACAATATAAGTTACTACATGTATTGAATTTTAGTTCAACTTGAAATTCGCTAGAATGAGGCCATGCCAAGCAATGTCTTCCAAATGACTTTTGCTTCACTACACTTGGCACAGCGATACTTGATTCAATATCGCGAATCTTTTACGCTTGCTTGTTTAACGAGTTAATGACACCCATTGCACACTAGTTACAAAATGAGCGTCATATGTACTGGGTTTCTCATTATCTGAAATATGTCTAAGCCAAACACGAGGTTATATTGGATGGATATTAGATATCTCCTAAGTGAATCTGCACTAGTCTAGGAAGAGCTCGGCGCCTCAATATCGAGCAATGTTTACTCATGTCCTGGTCCCTGAAATATTACACCCGCGTGCGTGAGGTGCTTTTATAATTTTTTGACCTGACTTGTAAATAAGGAAAGAGGATTCGTGAATGTTCAGCGTTTTAATCTTATGATATCGATCCTGAAATATGGATGTTAATATTTTGGTATGACCTAAATTTATAATTGTAACATTGCAATCGGTTGCTATGATTAAATTGATATCGGATGGGTTATTAGTGGTAGCTAATTCAACATTAGCAACTGGTACCATATTTTAATTAACGGTTTGTTAATGAATACGTAGGTAAATTATAATTTTCCGGGTAATATTTCATCAATTCAATCCCCCGGGTTTTCCGGACTGTCACAACGTCTATAAATAGCTAGACCGCAGCTTCGTTCGTTCTTTTGTCTTACCTCATAAATATTAATAATCTTCTCGCCTTTCGTAAACACACCTCCAGAGACCTAACTGGGGTCTCAGAATTTATGTCGGGTTCAAGTCTGATGTGTAGAAAAATTTAGCTGAGCGCCATCTATTTCTCGGGGACGCCATTTGCTGACAAGGGTCAGCTGTTATAGGAAACAAATCGCGGCGTCCGCCTGACTTCACATCTTGCTTGTCTCATACATATTTATAAGGGACATACGTTCGGCAAACTAGAAAAATTGGAGGGAACATCTCAATGTTTAGTTGGCGGCGATCAAGATGAATTGAAGTAACAGAAGAATCATTCGCACAGGAATGGGTGGAATGGTAAAGTTCTTCCATCCGAGGAAAATCCGAGTACAGTCAAAGCATAACTAGTAAAACGGAAGAGCCATCTTCTGTAAACAGAGCATATCTACCGACCGACATCTCAATGTTCTCGATAATGATTGCGTTATTACTGTAAAGTCACATTATCATTACAGTTATTGATATCAATTTCTTGGATGTCATGCATGAACACTCATTCGTTGCTTAGCCAGTGTATTTTTAAGGAATAGATCATTGTGTTTTAATGAGAACTAAAAATGAGTTTGCTCCGAAACTTAAACAGTATAATAAGTAAACACAACTCAGACATGGCTTCTATATTTTGAAAAACGCCTTCAGTTTTAGTCGACGATGTAACGCTTCGACGAATGTCTACTCGAGGACAAAGGCGTGGGCTGCAGATATACAAAAGGAAAAATCCTTCCAGGAAAATGATTTCAAAAATGCGGATCCAAAATATTTCAAAGACACTTGCATTACTCGATTTGGACCCGATATATGATTTCTTTCAATTTCTTCTTTGATGGTAACCATACCGTTCCCCAAAAGATTAGAAGGAAACAACTATATAAAAACATGGTTAAACATACACGGTCAATCTTATATTAAAATTACGCACGTTTCACGTAATAACACACAAACAATTAAATACAAATCATGCCTTCACTTTCCTTCGGCAATTTCGCATAAGTTTGGTATAAACTTGACCATTACGAGCCATTATCCGTGCTTTAGATACGATAGCTATGCTTTAGTTTACTTTCTAATATCTTTACTTTCGCTTTAACGTCTCAGTACATAATGCAGAGTGAAAACTTAGAAAATGTAACACGTTTATCGCGAGCTCGAGCGTCCGATCGAGTTATCGTCACCATCAAGATCACAATATTATAATGGTGTCTCTCTGTTTATGGGAAGATACATTTCTGGACCATGTAAGGAGACAAAATGTAGCAAGAATTTTGCGATTCGCACGATTCTATAGTATTTATATAGAAGACGATGGAAGAAATGAAGTCATGCTAAATTGGGTACGTTCTCACAAAAAGCAACGCAGATAAATTTAAGACTAGAGACAAGAAAGAAGCATCTATTTATGATAGATTTGATATGGTATCGCAACCAAATAAAATCCGATCTCATACTAATAAATGTGGCATCTGAGCATATTCTTGACGTATCATTAAATTACCTTTACGATGTGTCTACAATATCACCTGGCCGGGTGAAATATAGCAGGAATCCCGACGGGCTCCCCAGAATTAAGAGTGTCACAGTAAAGCATCGAAACAATGTCGGGCGCTTGGGAATGAGCCCTTTTAGCGAAATTTATTTATCGCCCTTTAAGCCCTTTGTCAAAGTGAAATGTAGGCATTATTTACGATGCCAAGCGTGTTTGCTTCAAGTACAAAACCAAACAGTTCATTCTGTAAGTACAGAGGCACTTTTACAAGTCTGGATCTGAGCCTACCAGCATTTCACAAGAGGAGACCGCTGTTGAGAAGAAAGCTAAAGAAAACTGAACAGTAAGTTATTATTTTCGCAGCGATCGACTTGATTGTTCGATGACAGGTCACTTTCTATGTCAGTGTCGTTTTGAACAAACCCACTCGAGATAAAGACATTACTAATACAACTTTACGGCTCATACTTTCTTCTCAACACGGGAATCTCAATCAATTGACCATGTCCAATACAAAATCAAGTAATAAAATAAAATTACGATCGTTATAACACGCTATGATTTCCTGTTGATGTGTGTAAAATTAATTACAACAGTTAAACTCAGTTGAATTACATGATCTAACTTGGGATATGAATTCGAACATCGTAACATGTAAATCCAACACCTATGTGGAATATTAATGTTGTCAAAATTTTGATCAACCCCAGATCGTGGATGGTATTTTAAGATTTTTCTCCGCATTATGGAACGTTCAACTTAGTAATTTTGCAGAACTGTAATTAGATGAGTACTACTAGACTACCTTGAAAACATCCTTATTTAACGAACAAAATTGATCAAAACACAGGAATATAAACGGTACCTCTGGATTACCGGTCCAGCGTGTCAACCCCTCCACCACTCCAGGGGACCTTTCGAATTCATCCTTATGCTTTGTGTGTTAATTACTGCATCGATTATTTGAAAGACACTACCTTAGCAGTTATCACAAAAAATATATTTTTTTTTTCAAGTTGCCATTGCCAAGTAAACTTAAGGAACGTACGGTAGGTAAAGGTTTAAATCCATATTTTATACTTAAGTTTGAATCGTTAGGAATGAACCTCAGGTGAAGTCTTCGATCAAAGTCCCAACTAATCACTTAACCTACCTAATTCTTCTGTTCATTTATCCACTAGGCCTAGATGCCAGGCAATATTTCCTTGTCATTGTGAGCCAGTTCACATCAATTAGCAGCAGGATCAAGACATAAAACCTAGTTCAATTACTCGGCCTGACGTAATCCGACCTTCACCCGGCTCGCGTGCGTGAATTCACGAATCTCCATACATGAACATTTTACACGTGTATTTTTATAATTGAAATTATTGGTCATTTCTTTTGCCGATACGCAAGTACAATTGTATGCTTGAGTGAGAAGATTACACAACTTTTGTTACTTAACTGTTTGTATTTTCATGTGATTTGGATGGGCTTGGTATATTAGTTTTGGGGTTAGTACCCACGTTTTCTAATAAGATTGACAAGGATAATGTGTTCACAAACTTGGCGATATTCGAGTACTTTGAGATATCCCCACATAATCGTTGCTAAGCCTGTAACAGTCTTTAAAACGCAATGTTTGCAAATTCAAGGTGCATAAAATGACATTTCACATGAATATCTGGTCAAGTTTGGGGCCTGATATCTATGGAGTCGCATTTAATTGAGGCGCAAACTTAACATGACCGGGTTTGCGAAGTGGCTATTGGTATATATTTGTTATATATTGGCCACTTCGGAGGTCTCTCCGATATATCAAAGATTAGATTACGATATACATGGTATTAGGGTCCTGGACTTATGTATAAACACAGAAGCAGCAACAAATTGTGTGTGGTTTCATAGCAACTGTTCAAGTACTTACGTTTTAGAAAGTTTACAAAAATGTTTCATGCGGAAGTAAGCAAACTATTTAGCCGGAAAATATATGGTTATATTAGATCTACTTGGCAATTTCTTGATACGAGTAATTTCATGCAATCTTGAAAGACGGTGGCACGTCACCTCGCGTGTTCGAGTGACCGTGTTACGGCGAATTATTAAATTTCCAACTTAATTTTTAGTTTTCTAGAAATCTTTTCTAAAATCGGCTTTAAAAAGTAACTGACCAGTTTAGTACCTTGTCGTAGTAACTAATTTGACGCAGTTAAACTGCCGCAATATTGTTTAGTTCATGCGGCAAGGTTCCATAAAGGGCGGTGACTGAGGACGAATGGTTTAAGCAATACTTTCTGTGACTTCGGTATTTGGGTCGAGTGAGATTTCGTTGTTACCTGTAACAAAAAAATGAATAACGCGTTAGATAAGCAGCCAAAAATGTAGTGAGCATGGTTGTGAAAACTTCTCATTGTAAATTTGTTTCTTCTCATAATAAAAAGGCGTTCATAGTGTGTAAATGAATGCCAGTAGGGAAAGCTTTACAAGCAAAAGTCATTAATTCTTCAACAAACGCCAAGAGATATAAACACATGGATCTAGCATGGGATCGTTTTAAACTTAGAATAAAATGGTGGAGCCTATATTTTCAAAGATCTGCAGCTATCTTAGGACTAGAAAGAACCAGATGTCGTCCCTATAACAGATGATAACTTCTTATAGATCGTTAAACAAAAGTTTATTTTTCTCCTTCTACTAAATCAAAATGCTTCAATATCCTAGGCGAGGAAAAAGCATCCTACTATCGATAATCTACGTTTCAGTCGTTTAGCTACTTTTAATAATAGTACGTATTTTGTATAAACTGCCTACAGTTTTATCTTTAGACTCATCATCATCATCATCATTTCAGCCTATTGCAGTCCACTGCTGGACGTAAGCCTCCCCAGGGTTCGCCACAAGGCCCGATCTCCCGTTTTCGCCATCCAGTCACCACCAGCCACTTTTTTCAGGTCGTCGGTCCATCTGGCCGGAGGGCGTCCTACACTACGCTTGCCGAGTCGTGGTCTCCACTCGAGAACCCTTCTTCTCTTTTTCTTTAGACTACCACCAAGTAAATTTCGTTATGACACCAACACAGCACTTCAAAGTTTGAACACTTTTCACAAGCACTCAAACTGCATATTTTAATATAAACAATATTATAGGACGTTGTAAACTAAGCTCGAAAGTATAGTTCAGTAAACATGCACATGTTTCTCGACGCCTTTTATTAAATTTGTTAGTAACTTTGAAGTTTCGATTATATTTTGGCAGTTTTTTTACGGGGCTTAATATTAAATTTATAAGAAATTCAACGCCTGCCTACGCAGTTAGAAATTAGATGAGTTTTAAAATTATTGTATTAAGCGGTTTACACTCACGTGAAATTGACACGTTTGCCGCGGCGGTGTACGGGCAGCCGTCCCTGATGAAGGGCTCCATACGAGTTCGAAACATGTCGGGCCGTTCCTGACAATTTCACGTGAGTGTAAACCGCTTAATACAATAATTAAATATGTCTCACGAAAGTTTTAATAAAATTAGAGTTTTAAAATCAGTAAAATGTTGTGAATATTTGGTAAATGTCAATCAATAAACTATATAAATGCAGTAAATAGGCTTCAAATTATTTTATAGGTTGTAAGGCTGCCTATTCTTTTAAGCAGAGATCTGTAAAAGGGAGCAATCACATTCCTCAAATTTTAATGTACTTCTTTTGGGCTGCACAAAATCGCAGTCTGATTGATTAATTTTCTCCGCTCGGCTGACAACAAACATTTTCACGCTTTGAATGAAAGTCTAACTGAAAGTACTTTCACTAGCTATACCCATTAAACGTTGCGAATAAAAACAAATGATTGCGAAATCATTCATCCCTGACCAAAGTTCCCACCCATTTCGAAAGAGCAAGTGCATTTTTACCAACACTTTATGCCGTAAAAGTCGACATTTCGCCTTGATTTTCTTTCCCGCCACGCACCGATGCGCACCCCAGCCGTTTTATTAGAATTAGCTGACTAAGCAAGTGCATCCACCGTGCGGGTATCTGACATCAAACCGAAGGATCATACGTATAAGAGGGGTAAATGCGAACAGTGCGAACTTGGTATATATCTACTGCTGTGTAAAGGTAAGGGGTTGGACCATGATCAGTCAACCAATTCTATTTCATGAGTAACTTTTGTCGGGGATAATTTGGGCTCTGGCATTTTGTATTAGTATCAAAGGAATACCTATAACGATATTTATTCTATGATACTTATACACCGAGCAAATGGGTGAATATTTAATTTAAATACAAATTCTCCGTAGGTACTCAACGAAAACATAACTCAAAAATCTATAATCTATATCAATTTACAAAGATATCTACCGATGATGAACTAAAAATTGACATATACCTTTGCCCTCTACGAAAATAGAATTCAAATTTATATGTAGATGGCGTATAAAATCTATCACATTTTTATTCAACGTCAATTCGATCAAAGGATCATTACACTACTGACTTCAACTGGAATTATCATAACGAAGCCAATTAGTAAGAATAAAACGAGTCTCGTGATTCGTTTTGTACTTTCTTAGAAAATATCGGATAAACAGACTAGGTAATAGATGTGTAGGTATACAGGGTGCAACCGAAGATGTACTGAAAATTGAAACCATAACTTCAGACCATTATTCTGAGATAAAAAATAGTGAAATTCTAGTACGTTTAAAATCCAAACTTTTCCTCGCGGTTTGTTTTTCATATTAATACGAGTTTTTCCAGAAAATACGCTGTTACAGATATAATGAGATGATTTACATTGGAAAAATAGATGAAAACTGAAAAATATAGATTTTATTTTTCCTATTTTCCGTCTATGACTTCAGACAAGAAAACAACAGTCAGAAGCAATAGGTTTCAGTATTCGATCCGTCGATTACACCCTGTATGCTATATATTCTGTACGCATAGTAATGAAGTTGGTTGATTACTTATTGAAGCTAATCTTGGATGTAATGTGTATCGATCTTCCATACTGTATGCGGTAGGTTTAGGAATGGGGCTTAATAAAATGGAGGCCCTGAAATAGCTTCATTTAGATGTACTATCTAAATAAAGCTAGGGAAATAATAGGAATATGATATGACAAAAAAAAACAACTTCTTATTACAAAGATTATAAGAAATCTTTAAATACTAGCTTGTGCCATCGGCTTCGCTTGCGTTGAAACATATAAACTTTATGGAAACTATATTTTATAATAGTAATTAATATTATATTTTGTACGTAGGATATCTTGCCTTGCCGGTCACAATTGAAATATTGATTTTAGGTACATTATTTTAGAAGATTTTTATAACCGTCATAGTTTAGGTTTACAATTTTACTAAAATAATATTTGTAAAATTGTTCATTTACAATCAAAATTCAATACAATGAGTGCATCAACCTGCTGATGTTTAAAAATGGATCAACGTCCACATTTCATCCTTATGGTATAATCATAGGCCTTATCTGAGCAGTTTAAAAGTTAACGGTAATTTTATGTATGGAGACGTTCTTTACGGACGTAGATAAGCGCAAATTGGGCAATAAGATCACTTTGTAGCGAAAATGTACAAAATACATCATGAGCTGTTAATACATTATATCTATATGGTTTGAGAATTCCCAGCATTCTCCAACACCACATGTTGGAGAATACTGGGAATAACATGGACCAATGTCTCCATCCGTGAAGAACTCCGCGTCAAGCAGCATCTGTCCGCTTTGGTCCAGTCACGTATTCTCGAATTTTTCGGTCACGTTTCAAGGCAAAACAATAACTCCATAGAGCGTCTCGTCGTCCAAGGCAAAGTAGAAGGAACCAGATCACGTGGAAGATCACTCATGCGATGGACTGTGGGCGGACCTTTGCATGAGTGCACCAGAATGTCTGTGAATCGCGAGAAATGGCGTATGGACCGACCAGATCAAATCGGCTGTGGGCGCACCTTTGCATGAGTGCACCAGAATGTCTGTAAATCGCGAGAAATGGCTTATGGGCCGACCAGATCAAATCGGCTGTGGGCGGACCTTTGCATGAGTGAACCAGAATATCTGTGAATCGAGAGAAATGGCGTAATATCATACAGCGAACAATATCTGCCTCTAATAGTACTAGCAGTTGATCACGACCGCTCTGTAAAGAGTGAAACGAGTAAGAAGAAGATATAGTGGTAAGTTATTTTCAGTAATACGCTTCGAAGTCACAATCACACATAAGTATCAACATTATGATTTATAAGTGCGTTGTTTAATACGCCGATTATAAGCGCGTGTGCGTAATGGTGCAAAGAGAGCATATCTACTATCCCACGAGTTTTCACAAGCACAGGCGTCATTAGCGTATTCCGTAATTAGTTTTGCATGACTAAGATAGTGGATACAGTAAAAACCATTTTAGCTTCACATTGGAAAGTACGCTGGCATGTACCGATGTGACACTAATGGTCGGAACAGTTTTTTTAACGAATATGCAAGGAAGAAAAGTTGATTGTAACTACTTGAGAATTGTGCATATTAATTATTGCGGGGAGATATTTCATGGACAGCATTTTTTATTGGTTATTATTTTCAAGGCATCTAAAATAATAACTTGGCATTGGTCGCCCAGGGAACAGATGCTAAGTTATTATTTATGTAGGTTAGGTTAGGTAGCTATTTTTTTAAGCTGCCTGGTTAAATGCATGCCTTTTTTATTTTTGTAAATATAATTAATTTGTTATTGTGTAAGGGACGAAAGAAATGTTACGCGCGCTAAAATAAACTCCTAATTTCTACTCCTACGTACTCCTAGTGTATATTTGTTTTTAAAATAAAATTGCAACATTCTTTTTGAACATAACGAAATGTTTTTGTGCAGTGACTGTGCAAAATATATTGCACCGTTTAAAATGTCCAATACAATATTTACGCAGCAGAAAAAAAACTAGTTGTGTCACTATATGAACATAGCTCTTCACATAATTCGTTTTCATGTATTAACGTCGATATCAGTTTGTTTTTCAAAACAAAACCGAATGAAAATAATTCAGTGAGAGAAGAGCGCACGGTGTAAAAAAAAATGTGACTCGCATATTTAGAAAAATTGGCGCTTGCTAGGTATAGTAGTACATTTTTATAAAACAATTGAATACACCGCAAAAACAATTGCTACAAGCAACTCATTCCAAAACAAACATTGCACCACGTATTGTGTGAAAATAATATAAAACTCCAACTGAAATTTTAATTGGAACCAATTATTCTCAAAGCCTGCGTGATCATTATATAACTGCTAACAATTTTGCGCAAGATTAATACGGTAGAAATTCTCACTCAATTTGTCTGTAATACAGGCTGCGTTTTGCATGTTTTCACGCATTCGAATGACAAGTTAATCGGTCGAATGAAATAGAGGTATCATTCAAACATGTTACGCCTAGTAACTAAAGCATTAAAACTAACTACTTATCTATACTATTATACATTCCAAAAATGTAAAAAATATAAGTTTTCTATGAAGAGGCGTCATTATTTCAGAAAAAATCTAGCGCGAAATATGGTCGCGCGGAGCCATCACTTGATATAAATTTCTTTGTCCGATCAACACGCCGAAAAGGCTGTACGGATTTTAACCAATTTTGGTACACTGATAGCTGGGCATCTAAAAATGGCAAAGGATTCTTTTCACCCGACTACGCTAAAGAAAAACGTTATACGCGGGCGAAGTTGCGGACACCTTGTAGAATTATTATAAAATTAACAAAATGAAATGTGTCTCAAAATGAAATATAAGTGAAATAGGATTTTTATTTGCATGTCTGTCTTTGTGGGCTCATCACGCCTATACCTACGGTAAGTGTTTTTGGTGCAAAGGTTGGACATCCACAGATGGTTCAGGAATACTTTTCACCCGACTACGGAAAGTAGAAAAAGGTTCTTAAACGAATTTCGTGGATAACGTCTTGTTCAATATTAAAATTAAATGTATATTCCTTCTCCTTCGACCTTAAGACTGATAAAAATCGTAAAAACAAATGCTTCCTATATTAAAACTATTAAAATGTATATTCCTTCTCCTTCTACCTTAAGAGTGGTAGAAATCGTAAAAACAAATGCTTCCTACATTTCGTTGGGCTGTTCGTTCCGAAGTTATCTTCGAAGGGAAACTTTTGCAACAATCAGGGAACGTCAAAAGTTGTCTAATACCCTCGGAAAGCGTCGCTTTGTGACAGTACAAAAGACTTAGTGAATTGGAGATCTAAAACTTGTATTGCTTTTAGTTTAAAATTTTACTCGAAACGCTTTGGGAATTTTATACCCAAGTTCAAACGAAAATTCCTCGATTTTTAATTGACAGTTTTCATGGGTTGCACAAGTTAAAAAGAAAAAAGTGATTGTTATGATTTAGCTCTAATGGGGATCAAATATCTGCTAATTCCAACAGATATTATAAATGCGAGGGTAACTTTATCTGTATTTTAGGTACCTCTTTACGCTTAAACCTCCGAACCATGTTTGCCACTCCGTGTTGATGAGCCGTTTTATTATTTATGGCAATGAACTGTTTAAATCTACGTACCAGAAGCCGTGGGTGGTAGCTGGTCGATAATATAATAAAATAACGATTTGTGCATGAAAAATAAGTATGTCTTAAACGAAATAATACTATCCGCAATAGAAACCACTGCACTCGGTAAAATGAAGAGACGTTCACCGGATAGTGGTCCGATAATCCGTGAGCAAAGTGCTAATAGAATGGCATTATCAAGTGACGATGGGACCAAATGGATGGCACAGTCGACTTGTACGTATATTTAATCTCAAGTTTAATTTAATAAAATTAAAGTTCTGATTGATGACAGCTCTTTGTCAAATGTGAATCAAACAGATGACATTATGGATCGGCGTCACTTCGATCGATCGATCGACGAAGCCAAGAGAGTTACCCCCGGTGATTATACGGAGTGTTTTATTGAACCACCTCATTACTGTAAGCTTCTATAAGCAGTCAACATCATTTTGATAAGAATTTTAGAAATCTGCCTCTTCTACAAGACAACATAAGATGGCGCCTTTGATCATACGGGGTCTGTCAATTTTTGCATTCCCTAACGTCATAATGATCACTTGTCCTAACACTCATATGCCCTAATATCTTATTTCCTAATGTCACTTGCCATATTGATCATTTATCTAAATGTCATTTGTCATAATTATCATTTCTCCTAACACTCACATGCCCTAATTTTGGTTTTAATCGCTAGGCTCGGATTCTGTTGTGGTCACAGTTCTAACCTAACCTAACCCATTAAACTACTTTACTGGTAGCAGTTCGGTGGTTGCAAAAGGGGCGGACTTTAAAAAACGTAAATTAATTTTAGGGATTTCGAGGAATATGGCAAAAAATATTAGGGATATTGATAGTTAGGGATATTGATGTTTCGGACAAATGAGTTTTAGGACAACCATTACGTTATGGAAAATGATTATTATGGATATTGATCGTTAGGGCATTAGCCCATTAGGACAAAACAGTTCCGGCAAGTGATTTTAGGACAAACGATGTAAGGGATCGCGAGGGACACCCGTCAAAATATAGTGGACGATAATGTTAAAACGCTAGAATAATCACACCCGAATGTTCGAAATTCGAATTTCGTGCAGTCCCGATAATTCAAATATTGTTTGACACGCGTTTGATAGGGATGGCATGGTACAAACTTCCGATTCGGAGTAGCCCTTCTGAGCCCTGACGTTGCGTATACGAGTAGATAGTGTTACGTTCTTTTCATACACACCATACTTTTGACTGCGAATACGCTGCGTGAACGTCTTTAGAGCAGCAGTGTGGCCTTTTATAGAACAGCTTTACAACTTCCATATGAATGCTTCGTGTCTCAATACGAGCACACCCGTGCATTGAATCAAACAGCACGCTGATCCAATACTAATGGGTGTCTTGTCTTGTCTTGAAATTCCTTAGCTTATGAGCGCGGGCACGAAAATCGTGACGGTCAATATCTGAGCATGTTTTCAGAGTATATCGAGCACGGAATACTTAAGGAAGTCAGGTACGTGTAAGAGGCAAGATTCGACGTTTCTAATGACATATGTCTGAGATCTCGACATTTTATGTCTCCTTTAACGATGTGCTTGCTACATTTGCAGTATAAACTGTTACATTTACTTTCTCAGTGAGATAGTAAATGTTAACGTGTGTAACTGTGTAAATGTTGTTACTATTTTGATAGGCGTAAAATTTCAAATGGCGAATCGTATCACTTGAGTAAGTATAAATGAGAAATACGATACGAACATTGTCTAAATATGGCACTATCCCCTTTTAAAATACATACGAACAGCAAAGATCCGTTTAACTCGTATGGCCGTGATAATGCCGAGATGTTGCTAAACTGATGATATAGCAAAGCCTCATCGAATTACGACTCAGGACATGTACGCAACCTCATGAGGTCAATTAAATGGAAAGTCCACGGAACACGTGTAGTGAACCAGGATTTACCACGGCATTTGCAAGTTTAAATCTTGTATGTAAACACTAACCAGGGATCTTGCGTATTCTTAAAACATTAACATCCTCCAACCGAAATGGAGGTGTCATTTTCGTATGAATATATCGCCTTTTTGTAACGCGAAAAGCGTTCTCTCCTAGCCACCATTTGCGGAATGAAAATGTTAAAAAATGTGTTTCATTCTCTTTATTTATTTCTGTACAGATAAACCCTTTTTGTTGGCGTAGATTGAAGTGTTCGTCGACAATTTACTTAGCGATAGCATTGTGTTATTCATTTTTAAAAGCGCGTCAAGTGTATCCCGATAGGTCAGTTTCAAAGCACATCAGTTACCGTTAAGCGACAGCTGATTAACAAAACCCTTTTAAAACGAATGGTCTGCGGTGAGTGTCCATTTTACCAAATCACGACTGTCACAGTGGAAACACGCCGTTGTCTACAAGCGGAGAAATGAATTCGTTCCACTTTGCTGGAGTAAGAATTGAACTTCACTCGAGTTGATTCACATTTAAAAATGCCGTACCCGGTTTCATGCGATGCTAGCGTTAAAAATGTGTATTTAATTCCGTGTAACGCAAACTAACCCTTTTTAATGCATGCATGAAAATGTTAGTATGTCTTTTTTTACCACGTTATAGATGTTCCTACCCGACATACAATAAAGAAAAAAACCCAAAGAAAAGGCAATCCACAACTAAAAATCTCAGCAGATTAGTATTTGCTCGGGATTGCGTCATTTGTATTTATTTGAGCGTTTTAATCGTCTTATTACTCTTTCCGCAATATTGGCCAATTCATAACAGCAATCAACAACATTTTTCTAATAATATTGTGAAAAGGCGCGACTTCTAGAAAACAACCGAAAATACAAATACACATACAAAATTCATTTATTTACCAAAAGTATTACATGCTAACACAAGTACATATATGACAGGGTTTATACAGTGAGAGTATTTTGCGTAGATTTTATCAGTGACAAAATTCGTAAGGGATTAAAACGCTCAAACAAAAGGCACACATTCAAATGTACGTAACGGTCTGCATAAGTGTTACCGTGTCTTAGCTCACATAATTTCGTAGGCATATGTGGCCATTAATCACGACTGTGTCAATGTTGTCATGTGGTTTATTTACTGCGGTAGTTGCGTTAACCTTTTAGAACGCACGATAGGCGAAAGTGACCACTTACCGTTCAGTGGTCAATTTACGCTCATGAATTGAAAACCGTAGAAGCTACAGCTGTAGAAAATTTGAGGTTACGTGAACTATGCAGAGATGAAAGCCCTCGACGAGACAAGCGTTAAGCATGAATGTGGAGGTATAAAGAAGAAGAATAATAAAGACAAGATTATATGGATAAGAAGTTAAGCGAAGGCTAATAGGGAAGGATAGAAGAAAAAACATGCAGCGTCGATCTCAAATAAATGGGACAAGGCACAAGGGCAAGGGATAATGAACTATGCAGAACGAAATACATGTTGAGATTCTAAATATAATTGTGAATGAGTTTACGAGGCAATATTGTCATGTCAAATGTATCATAAACTCAACAAAAATACAACCACTGTGGACTGTAACATTAATTCAATTAGATAATGTCTGTAATGACGCATCAAACTTTTAGTACAGCCACGTTTCCTGACATCTGACTTAAATTTGTTGGGATATAACAGATCTCGTCCTAGTATAAAGCATGGCCCAATTCTTAATGAGCGCGCCTGTTCCACCAGCTGGTCTCATAACTCTTCGGCTAAAGACGGTGTCGCACATAAAGCGAAATCCGTTTGTTTCTACACTTTAAGTCGTTAATATGGAACTTAAAATCCTTTGCATATGTCTCAGACCAGCAGCAAGAACCGATAAATTTCAGGTAACCAATGGACACAACATTTTGGATGTTTGCCTTTTTTTATGCAGGTAATACAGGTAAGAGGCAACCGATCACACGAGATGAGGCGTACGAGTATAGATTTTTGTTCTATAGAACACATTGAATAAAAAGCAATGTGAAGTTTTCAGGCTCGCGTGAAGTCTAATATAAAAAGTTTCGAAAAGAAATACAGTTTTTGTTTCGTTTAACAATTCAACATGTGCAATTCTCAAAGCGTTAGGCGAGAACAAAATGTCACCATTACCAATTTTCAAACAATAGCTTAGGGCGTTGTTAACGCACGTTGCATCGTCTGCATAGCAAGCATTGCGAGCATCGTAAAGATGCGTGTGCGCCGGTCCTAAATGACGCAAAACGAGCAAAACCTGGGCCCCGATTCGACGAGGCTTTGGGATATCTCCAATTGCGAAAGATCGGCATTTTCACGGCCATATATCGATTTTTGCTATTCAAGTACTAAGCGACATTCACAAGTTAATATTTGATCGCAATATAGCTGACCTTGACTGCACTCTTGCTACGATACGGCATACTCGTAACTCGCATAGCAAAATAAGAGAAGAGTTGGAAGTCAGATATAACCTAGGAGCAAAGGAGCTTACGTCTCATAATAGAGCTATGACTCTTTGCATAACTCTCTGGTAAATATTTGACTTTTACCCCTTTTCACAAGGGCTACAGAATTATATCTTTAAGAAAAGGTCCTTCCGGTTACTTCGAATAGAGCTCACCGCTTAGGTAGAAATATAGTTGCGAAATCTCGGACAAGTGTCATTAGAATCGCCGAATTCAGCCCGAGTCAGCGACCGCGTTGACACTAGCAAAATGCCGTGAATACTTGTCAAAATGCCAACTTGCACGTCGTATGCTGTGTCGGCGAAATTGAAGTGCATCGATTGACCCACATAGCAGAATGCCAGTAGCGGTAGCAATAAAACTAATTCAAATTATAGCCAGGCAATATATTTTGGAAGATGACGTCAAAAATGAAGAAACGAGGAAAGCTGATCCTATTACCATGTGGTATGCATAGTCAGGAAGAGAGAAAACTCGAAAGTTTTATGTGGTGATTAGGTATAGTAAAAAATAATCTAAGATTGCGCAACCCACTGCTCCTATGGATTACTATGACACGAAAACGGACACAAGTGACCTCACGATCACATTAAGATTTGTTGACAATCTGTTTGATGAAAGACAAAAAGAATAAGCCGTTAGCGACAAACCCTATGGTACTTATACAATTCGATGTAGTTTTGTAAATTACGTGAGATGTCAAAGATAGACCGATGAAATCGATTTAGTGTCGATTGAATGATGAAACGGAGACTAAATCGATTTTAATGCCGCAATTTAATAATAGTGACCGAACATGTTTAATAGTAATATGGACATCTTCATTTTCTTATGATACATATTTTAATATAGTTTCACCCAAATTTAGCGTATAAAATTAGCAACCTTTCGCAATAATTATCTGCGTGTTTCCTTCGGGCTCATAAGAGAAAGATCACACAAAAATTTAGCAAACATCGCCATAAATGACAAAACATCTGTCACTCTCGCTCTTATATACTAACACTGTCGGAAAGTGACGTTTGAGATACAATTAAAGTTTGAGTTGACGTCTTTGTGATTTCAATACCACTAATTTGCGTGACGTCTTCTTTATGCAGTCATAAATTACAAAGAGATTGAGACAAGATATTTTTATATTGCTTGCACAATAATTGTAGACATTATAACGCCAATTCAGCGAACTCGTCAGCGATTCTTTAATGGGTTAATGTGTGTTGTCCACGCGCAATAAAACTAAGAACAAAGATTTATCGCTTTGTGTGAAGCTGAGAACAGCATCCTCTTGGAAGAGTAATGTTGTATGTTGCTAAGGCACCCAAATACACAGAAGCCTGTGTTTAAACAAGAGTGTTAATACTGTGAATTCAGAACAGAGTCCGCTCTTAAAAGTCATTGCTAAAAGTTTTACGATTGTGCCATTCATATCAATTGCATTCGAAAGCCCATTAATTTTATCTAGGATTATTATTTCTGTTATATTATCATTTCAATATAGATACTTATGTATCTATATTTATCATTTTCTTTTTTATTTATTCGACGAGGAGTCGCATCCTTATCAGTTCTGTAACTATGGCTATTGCTAAATTCATTGTACTCGTAGCTATTAACGTAATAATCGCAGATAAGATGATTTATAATTGATAAGGCCTCGATCAAATTGTAACCACATTATGTCACAGACGTCTAGTCGAAAGTTGATTATCTGTTATTATCTGAAGACAATTATCTATTTTTTATTTCATTATAGGTAGTCAATGATCTTATCTCGTGCATTGCATGATTACACGTTTTAATTTGTTGATTTCATCAATTCTTCAGAGCAGAAACACGCGACGGGTCAATGTGACATAATACTTTAT
This sequence comes from Apotomis capreana, assembly GCA_947623375.1. Classification (NCBI taxonomy): domain Eukaryota; kingdom Metazoa; phylum Arthropoda; class Insecta; order Lepidoptera; family Tortricidae; genus Apotomis; species Apotomis capreana. Next base: position 13,548,244 of record OX392514.1, read on the forward strand.
CAAAGGATTTTAACCTTGCAGTAACATCGTGTTAATTACTTTTTTAGCTAGGGATTGTCAAGGGTTCGAAGATTCATTTTAAAACTCTTTTCTTGAGACAGAATACTATGGCAAGATTAGACGGTTCTCTTTCATCTCCGCAAACACGGGAACTGAACTTCTATTCGACGCCTTCGCGACGGTCGTATGCATCGCCACGCCCCACATCCACAACCAATTGAGTTGCATATTACAGAAGCAGAAATAAAATATAGTTTTCGGGCGGCCTTTGCTAAGATTGTAAGAGAGATCCTTCTGTACTGTTTTGAAATATGACGGAAACTAATACTGACTGTGACCCGTGTGTGTAAATTGTTATAAATAACTCGTGTCTCTACAAACTTTGGTGTGCTTAAATAGCTTACTTCTTTGATCTAAAATGCGAATTTATCGTAAAGATGTTAGTAAACCGGGAGAGACATTAATATTTATCATACAACGTTAAACATATCTAAATCAACTTACTTGTTAACGTTTTAATTTTCTCTAGGCATTTAAGTCATAACGAAGTGTTGAATACGATTTCCTTGACCAATATGAAGAAAATTTATAATAATGACATATTTACGAGTATATGAAAGAGCTTATAATACGACGTTATCAAAATAAAATGTAAGTTATTTCGGGGGTCTTTGTCATTTCAGCGTTCTTTACAAAAGAAAGTGTTTTTTTTTTGGATTTGATACTTCATCCCTGCATGGTATAAAACAAAGTCGCTTTCTGCTGTCTGTCCCTATATATTCTTAGATATTTAAGACTACGCAACGGATTTTGATGCGGTTTTTTAAATAGATAGAGTGAATTTTTCAAGAGGAAGGTTTATATGTATCATGTATGGATCATTTATCAACTTTGCACCCGTGGGCTGCCGGGGCGGGTAGCTAGTTGGAAATAAATCAGATAAAAGGTAAGACTCGGATCCAACATTTTTTCTGAGTAAATATCAGTCTAGATAAATTGTGTTGTGATCCCACAAAAATATGTCTCATAGAAGATGCCAACCTTAGAATTTGTCCAAATGTGATTCCGTCCAATTTCAAATAGATAAATAAATATCGACAACGTCTCACCAATCGATTTTGTCTCACAGTAAGCTCTAATAGGATTTTGCTACGATATACGTACTTATAAAGATATAAATATATACTTAAAATACAGTACAAAATATTTGAGTTCAACTCAAAATATAAGGTGTAACATACCTAGTTATTTAAGACAATGAATTATTATCATTTGTACCTACTACCTTTTATTTATTTACCTTGAATTATATATTTGAGTGTTGCCAGTCGTCTACCTAAAAATCGATCACCATTGCAAACAGTTTATGATAACTTCTCGTCTGCGGTTTTCATGTGTAACATTAATTAACTAAGCCTTGAAATATATTGTCAATTAATTAATTAACATGACTGCATTGTAAACAGGATAAGAATAATGTTGTTCATTATTATTATTCCGTTTATACAAAATACAGTACAGTATAGTATACAACATACATACATAACTTTGACAATCATTACAATACGATATATATAACTACTTTAAAAAATTACATCTAACAAAATTATCTGTGTCAAACAATTTTTCTCTATTGCTTGTTGCCATGGTGATGTCCCCTGGGTAACTCTTTAAAACTACGATTTTCGGCGGCAATATTGAACAAAAACTTTGTTATTGCAGCAGTTATAAGTCCATTCTTATTTAGACTATCTCTTGAAAATACCCATATTATAAATTATCAACAATTTTCTGAGAAGTTTAATCACCATTGTCTTCTTGATACGGGACAGAATAACAACAAGAAAAAGTTGATCCACCCATCTGACAAGTTTTGAAAGTCCTAGAAACGGACTAATGTCAGAAATTTCACTAAGGGCCTGTTTACATTTTGATAAGTGATTACAGTAATCAGTCGCACTAATGTGCGTGATTATACAATTCCTATACTTGCGTTCAGCAGCAAATGTATAAAAACACACTAATCAGTAATCAAAAATTAAAAAGAGCCTTAACAAACCTAAGGCTTCTAGAGTTGAGAAAGAATTTAATAAAAATATAAATGTAGTGTTCCTATTACATGTGCATTTATTTTAAACAAGCTAAGTAAATATGTATGTAATTCACAGGAAATAATTCAGAGGCAAGTTGAGCTCTTTAAAGCAATTCTATTATCAATTCACACGTAATTAGTACTGGCTTGTATGATACAAGTTGTATCTTCAAAGTTAATTAGTAAACAAGGTTTCAATTTGCAATTTGATTATTAACTTATTATTAGAAGAAACTGTGGTCATGCAATTGTTATCCAACCCCTTGTACTAAGTGAACAAGTTGTAACTGTTATAGAATACCGGTAATTCGGTAATCTAATACATTTATTCATTAATTTGTGTTATGTAAAACGTGAACAAGTATGGCGGAGCAATGGAATGAAACGGATCGTTTTTTAGCTAATTCCTTGAGATTCGCATAAGCAAATACTGCCTTTAGAAATCAGAAGTGGGATTTCAATTGCCAAAAATGAGGAAGCCTGTAGAGTTTGATATTTCTGAATCCTACTCAATAAAATTAGGTATGTAACAAATGCCCCAGTTATAAAATATGCGAGTTAATACACAATCGGCGAAGATATCGATTATCAAAGTCTTCTTAACACTACTTAAGAACCTTCTATTTCAAGTTAAAAACAGCGGAAAGGAAATACCTCTAAGGTAAATAATAAAATTGCGCTTAAATATCCAAAACACCGAGAGAAGACTTGTGTTTCGGATCACCGCAACGGTACAGTGAAAAGTTTTTTGAGTTATGGACACCCCAAATCTGGCTTGACACGGATACGGTCGAAGTTTTTCAATATCGATATTATCCGTGTACGAATAAAATATGTATACTCAAAGGAGGAAAACTCGGTACACATTACGGGATCATCTCCACATTAGAAATAAAAATATTAAAGATAAGAACACCGACAAAGATAAGATGTTACCCTAAAAAATCAGGTTTTCGGATGTATGTGACAAACATGTTTCCGATATGGCAAACAGTTTTCTCCGTTACTCATGAAGATAATGTGATTCATAAGCTTCAGGGTCATGTAACTTGTGTACGCTTTCGCAAATTTGATGTTGCAATGGCAAAACCGGAAAAGGTGATGCCATTATCGGTATATACACATATATTTGGTGCAATTATAAAGTCAAGAGATATGCTTTTGTTTCGGAAAGGTTTTGTTTCCCCAATCATTTTGTGATTACTCGTAGACCTCGTAGTAGACTTATTGGGCTCTACGAAGTTTTCATCTTCGTATAATGTATTATTAATATCGTAATCTTCTATTTGTTGCCTCGAAACTTCTATAATTTGTCCGTCTATCATATCAATTTTAGCCTCACTGTTATTAGCGTTGTTAGTAAACACGCGCTCTACAATCAAGGATTTATCGTTTACAACCTCTGATTCATATTACAGCGTCTTTACGTCTAGCCCACTTAATCAGATAATATCATCAATGACGCAATCCACAACATCAACGTCCGGTAACGTTCGACGATCATAATATATGCAGAAACTGTCACTCATTAGGCTAATGTAAGACCTCATTGCATAGATATGATTTTGGTAAGCTGTCTACCACTATTTGACGGTTATACTAAAGATGATGGTGCTAATAGACTGTAAAAGGTGAAAAGTGCGACAATTTCAGTGGGACAAGTTTGAACAAGTTAGTGTCCTACATTTTCACCAGTGCATGAGTCAAAATATGACGTAGATTTACCTCTTTTTGTTCTGTAGGCGTGCTCGTCCTGACGCCTGTCAAATCCTTCCACCGGAGCACCCCCATGACTGCGTGCCGCACCCACGACCCCCGCCGGCTTCTACCGTTCGAAAGTTCATCCACCACACCACAGATCACAGAGTTCACCACCAACCCTTTCCCAGTTCCATTCTTATCACTCTTCAACGCCACGTCGCTTATAGGAAATGACCGTCTCTCCCTCATAAAGACCGTCAATTACTATCGACTGCAACCGAAACTCATTCAACGGGGAGCGAAAAGCATCCACACGAATCCCTCGTCATACAAGTTATTAATCATCCTAAGACTTCAAAGACCTGGGGATAAATCTTGCGGAATCGTTTATTTTTATTACAGTTTTCGGGTCACACAGCTGCGAATTTTCCCATAAGTGTACCGGGTTCGGAACTTTTCCAATTATTTTTCAGTCCTTAAGAAATCCTCCCAAACGGCAGTTTGTGCGACAAAAGGCGGTTCTAAATGGCTTTTGTTAAGTCCAACTATAGCTGTAGAAAAACAGCCAAGTTTTTAACTTTCACTTAACACCGGCGTCGCTCCGTCAATGTAGGTTAGACAAATTTCTTTCGTTCTTGAGTTATTCACGAAAACGTCAACACGGGTAGTCTGTAAGACTTAATTCACACTTATTTGTTCGAAAACTTTCTCGCACTTATTAACACAGTCAACACACCTTTAAATATTCAGCGGAGCTGAACATCAACTGTTTTTATTTAGATAACTGACAGAAGATCGGAGTAATCAAAACACGATCGCAGCGCGAAAATCGAGAACGACGCAACGTCTACGTCGGTTTGCGTTCGGATACCGAATGCAGTACAGGCGCGTCGCGTGCCACATGCTTCCACGCTTCGGACACCGTCTCTCGTCCCTTTCTTCGCAGTTATCTTGATACGGAACAGATAAGGACAAGTAGCTGTTGCAGCGTTCGCAAACAGAAGCAATGGTTACAAGACAGGTGAATGTAACTGATGGAGAAGACAACAAAAAAGTTTTCCAACCGTTTCTAGTGCGATTCCATTGTCAGCACAAGATTGATACAGTTGAATGGTAGCTAACCGGCAAGAAAATAATTATGTAAATAATGAAACGACAAGAATGCCAATAAGATTGAAATCGGATTTTTCAATGGTGTTAATTCCAGATAAGTGATTCAATTTAGTCACTTTCGTTCCAGTCACTCTTGGACATTGCGAAGAATAATTGTAACAGAAAAAAAACGAGTTTGATTTAACTGTAAACAGTGATTAACATTGACAGGATAAATTAATGATCATAACAAACCTACATTTAGTGGCCGCAAACTAGGTATCAAATTTGTAACTGCCATGCCATAATAGGTCATTGTCGCATTTGTCAATATTGAATTAAATGATTAATTTTTGTCATTACAAAACAGTTTTTGTATTGCAAGGACTCAGTCCACCTCATTCAATATCTTCTAATGATGTCTTTAAATCTTCGATAGAGGACCATCCAATATGGCAAGGCTTTTGGTCAATAGCTGGGCAGCAATTCGATGATGCATTGTGGTATCTCAAATTTAGCCATTTGTCAGCTTTGACTCATCCATATCTTTTTGATATTCGAACTGTATTCAAAAGTTGTGTGGCGTCAAATAAAAATTCACGGCATTTCGTCTTAGGTTTCGCTGACTATTTCTTCAGTGGCAATAGATAACTAGTGCTCTGTCCTGTAGTGGGCAAACCTGTGGGAATCGGGTTGTACGAACACCCGGCCACTGGTATTTAATAAGATTAACAAGTTGATATTTAAACAAGATAATCTCGTCATCATTAATGTTGCGCCCATCAAAATAAAGTACGCTGACCTTAATGATAACGAAAACTCCAAAACAGTTACTTTGAATACAGCATAGTGCCTTAAGTAGATATGTAGCGAGCTCTCGGACAAACGTTATTGGAAACGATGAATCTAGTGCCAGTTCACACCTAACGTACAACGCAAAGTTCATATTTCTTACATGTAATGTAATCAATGTTCTAGAAACCTAGTGTCAACAAGTTACGTCATGGAAAGGAAAACTAAATTAACTATAATTTCCTGGTTCAGGAACTACAGTTGATACCTGCGTTTCTAGTCATATGGTCACTTATGCACCCAAAGTACCTAATATATTTACTTACACATATAACGACACAGTCATTATTATTGTTACCATCCCGAAAGTACTCATAAGTTCACAATTATCCAATTATTATGTGTAAAACGTGTTGGTGTTTGAAAAATAAAGTATCTCTGAAAAACTTATCTTTATTGTATTTATTCCTTTCAACGATTACAGATTTATTTTTGCACGCAACTAAATGCAGTCACAAGTAGTTCAATTATTATTAACAATTTAGAATAGATTTGTCCTATAACGAAAATAAGGAGTATTTTTTTGCACGTTAAATATATTGTTTTTTTTTTAATTATGTATTATATTTATAGTTGCAAAGGACAGGACATTGTCGTATACTATGCTATATAATTTCGCGAGCACTGCACCGAAAGGCGTGGTGCATCGTGGGAACATCCGGCACCACCCGACCATATCGACGCAATACACCCAAGAGGAATAACGCACTACAAATATTCCCATCCCATACTATCTAACAACCTTTCGGATTTGAAGAGAACTGCAGGGTACCCTATAATTCCCTTGAAGAAGGGAGAATGTTTGTTCGAGTGACTTAGTAGCTTAATGCCTTTTGGATTTGAGTCGGGGTGCAGTGCAGTCTGCACTTCCCACAGAAAGACAATGCACAGGTGTCCTTGAACACAGCTGCTTCCGAAGCCGAAGTTGAGAAGCAATGGGAACGGAGGATATTGGGGAATTCGTAGAAAATGCGAGGACTGTCGGTAAAGAAGGATGCGGTATGCTTACATCGGGTTCCTGAGATTTGAGCATTTCTCAAAAAGTTTGTACATTTACTTTACGTCTTTGTCCGGGCCGGTTCGAAGCTTGTAATAAATTAAGAGACGTTATCTAACATAATCTGACCTTGAAAACTTAAAAATAAGTTTAGTATCTCCAAGATAATATTTTTGTCTGAAATCATAATGCATAATATAATTTTATAAAAATATTTTAAAATATTGGGTAGGTCTCATTTGTATGGCAATGCAAATGTCCCCTTAACAAAATTGTAGTTAAATTATCGATTTTCTGTAACAAAACTTAGTGTTTCGGGTTGAGTGTTGTGTTTCATTACAAAAGAGATATCTCAGAATTCATAAAAAATAAGTATTATTGTCGTTATTTAACGTATATATTTATAATAAAAGATAATAATTTGTCCTAGAAAAAGTTCCAATTTTGTTTCCGGTGTTTGTTACGCTATTTTCATAGAATTCTGGGGTTTTGTTAATGCAATTGTAGTTTTATAGGAAAGTGGTAACACTAGGGATATTTTTAAGAGTGGCCATCTTGGCATGTTGACAGTCTATCAAACGCAGCGGTAGAAACACGCTCGCCGTTGGTGGCAACCGAAAATTTGAACTCCTTGTTTGTTACGGGATAACTTGGTAAGTTTCACTTTTTCTTCAGTTTTGTTTCAACTCATCACTTAATCATATTATTACGACTAAGATTCAGTACATACAATATTCGAGTTATTCATTAAATTCGGTTAAAATATTTTTTAAAACGTCCGAGCATGACTTCGTTACTTTCTTTTTTGTTACTTTTGAATCGTTTCGTATGACTAGGAAGTGAAGGTAACAAAAAAGAAAGTCTAAGGAGTAGTATAGACTAGAGAATGACGTAATACAAATATATATTTCTCTTTAAAAAAATTAATAAATATATTTTCAATTTTAATAAAAACATATATTATAAAGGAAAAGGAGATTGAGTTAAATAATATTATTGATTTCTTTTCTAGCTGAAGAAAAAAATGAGGCTTTTTTAAAGTTTTTTTTTTTAATTTTTATACTGTACAAACGATATGTTTATTATCATTGGTAATTGTAAATATTAATTGTTAAATAAAACCACTTACGTCACCCTTGACCGTAAAGCGGGATTTACGCCCGCTTCGCGGGACGAAAATCCCACATCCCGGCCAAGGCAAGACGTAAAACTTTAGACAAACCACGGGCGGTAATTCGTAAAGCCCCAGATTGCATATTTATTAGGGTGGGTCATTTTTATTCTTTTTTAATTTCTAACGGGCACGGTTGAAAAAAGGTGCCATTTAGTGTCATTAATGGATACAATATTGTTATTTATTTTTATATTTCCGTTTTATTACCTCCAGATTACTCCAGAAAAAAAGTTCCTAATGTATGGAGCACTAAAAAAAATTGGCCTTGTAGGTTTTTTTGTTGTATTTTGTTTTGTGATGCCCTACTTATTGTACTCAGAATAAAAATACATTTAAATATTGGACCAAATTTAAAATAATAAAACCAGACTTCATAACGCTCATTTAATATGGGCATTTCTATACTAACTTAAAAAGATTACCGTGTAGGTACTGTAATATTCTGATTTTACTGTACTTTTTGATGTTTAATTTTATTATTATTTGGATTCTTTATTGTGATCTGATCACGTCTACAAGTAGTCAAAACTGCATTTTGTGATTTATTGTATTGTTCCTATAAACAATACTCTTGAATAATAACAGAAGATCTCATGTCAATTCGGCTTGAATTGGCACATTATTTAAGCACTAATTAATCTGTATGATTATTTATTGTGATAAAAAACTAATAATTATATAGTAAGAAATGTAATTACTATTAAAGTGAGTTGTTAAGCATCTAATTAATATTGTAAGTGTACCAATTGTACACTATGCTTAATAGTTCCGATTTTGTTACCAAGGTTCCTATTATTGTTACTGTCCCTTGAAAATATTAGAGGTTTTTGTTGTTTTTTGTTAATTATTTGTTTAATAACATACATTTAATACATGTTTAAAATATAATTTAGATGGTCTAATAAATTGTTCTTCAAAGATATTTTAAATAACTCAATTTAATACGCGTGAAATTGTAATTTCAAACCTGAGTTTTGACTAAATGGTAACGTACAAGAGTAGTTACCATTATATCTTTAACTTATCGGAATATAGTAAGCAATTTTTATGAAAAAATATACGCGGATTGGTTATTACTATGTTAACTAATAAATAAATTCAATGTAATTCGTATGTGTTTATTTTATTTCCCGTTTGAATTAAGGTAACAAAACCGGAAATTTTGATTGCCTCGGCTCAATTAAATAAACTTTACAGTTAAAATTACACATCTAATCTCTGTCAAAAATTAATAAACTGAATCCTTACATAACAGTTAAATAATAAGCAACAACAAAATCATTAAAATGTGATATTTTTTCTTTGTTACGACTATCCGAGAAATGTACAAACTTTTTGAGAAATGCTCATTTGTCAGGAAATTAAGTAATGTTTTGTGGACTCGTGTAGCTAAAACCATAATATTTACTCAAAGCCCACCACACACACAGACTACCGAACTGTAGACCAGAATTTTCTTTTTCTTTTGTAATAATTCCATCCATTCATTCAGGATGATTCAAACAAACTACAAAGTCTAATCTAAACCAACAGAGAATCTATTGGGTACTGGTATTTGACACCAATTTAGGGAAACATCTTATGAATATTATAAACAACGAAATACCCTCAAGTGTCTACGTAGAGGTAGCAGAAAATTCTGGTGCATTTTCCTGAATTTTCTTAGAAGTACATAATGAGACGTTGGTGTGGAGAAAATACTAGTAGGCTAGTGTAGCTCTAGGCCACAGTTAAATACTAGTACTGTCAAACATGTTAAGCGTTAATGAACGCGGCCCAAATGGCATGTAGGTACCAATTACAATACACCGCAGTTGTCCAACCGCAAACAAACGCATTCGCAAATTGCATATCCCTGTCGTTTTGGAGCAGCGGGGCGTCCCAACCAAATATGGGTCCCGATTTAATATCAAATTACAATGAGCGAACACAAAAAAGGACTTTTGTCGGCAAACATCACTTCATGTGGGAGGTCGTGCACTCGCAAATCCACTGTTTACTTCTCCCAATCCTAACTCAACGTTGGTAGACTGTATTTCCTAAAACGAGAGGTTGGTTTTACTTTTGTGCGGAAAGTGTCAGGATTTCAGCTGACCCTGTTTAATCCTGGAAGGCCAAGGGACGCGCTTGTTTTTATCAAGTTCTTCGCGTCCGTATTTTTAAATTATGACCTTATCTTCTGTCGCTTGGGAGTAGCTGATTAACGTACTTTCGTACGTTATTGAATTCCATTGAGGCTTTAGCGAAGGTCGAAAACGTTCACTCAATTTATAATTGGTTTCTGTTACAATTCGAAGCATTTTTTTTAAAGGAAAATAGCCGAACACATTACGATGACATTTTGAAATGTTCTAAGAACTCGAAGTTTACTTTGAATAATATATGTTCCCAAGTTATGTGTCTTTTTTTTTTCAATTATAAGTATAGGAGTTTGTAAAAAATAAGCCAAAGTAAAATGTTAGAAGATTCTATTTTTTCTATTATCGTTGCTAGAACAAAGAATATATTTATAGATATCTATCTTAAACATCAAAGAGAAACGAGCACAAACAAGTGCATTCTCCATATATATTATAAACACATGTTTGTTATTCTATTGTGTTTCTTATAGCGTGACTTAAGCATCAACAATAACATAATATTTAAATAGAACTTTGACTGATAAGACAAGTTCATTGCCCTCTTAGCAGTAACAATGTAGTTTAATTGAGATAATCGAATGAAATAATCGTGTTATCAACTAATCGTTGCATATTATATGTATTAGTTATGTAGGTACATGGTCGTGGAACAAAAACGTTTACCTGTATTCAGTCATTAAGGAATTACTTTCAACCCACCCACATCGAAAATTTATGGCAATGGTTTATAGAAAAACGATAAATAATCAGCGGTTCCTTGAGTAGTCCAATACATTAAGTGTGTGTAATGAGACTTATGGATCACTGATAAAGTAAATTACTTAATTAGCGAGAAAGATCTTGTGACGAAGCAAAGCGCACGTAGGTATACGAAGTCACATAGATTTATTTTCTTACCGAATTAATGAAAAAAAATGACGTCAAATAAATAGGGGTAAAAATAGGACTATTCTTATTAACGGCTACTGGATTCGTCACTGTCCGTCTGCCGGCTGTCTGTCTGTCACCAGAGATACATCTCATGAACCGTGATAGCCAGACAGTTGAAATTTTCACAGTTGATGTATTTCTTTTGCCGCTATAACAGCAAATAAAATAAAAATTTAAGTGGGACTCCCATACAACAAACGTGATCGGTTGCGTTTTTGCACCTTATTTGTATCTGGCGCAAACTAAACCCGGCCAGTTATTCTATTTGATGGTACCCTTAGTGTGCGAACCCGACTCGCACTTAGCCGGTATCAGCATTATCATTATGAATTAGCATTATGAATCCAAGGCATATTATTATTTCAAGAGAATTAGACGTGAGAATCAGTTTGCATACCTACCTACTTACATATACGAATATGTGCGACAGATGACTGTGTCTCTGCATATTTTCCTCATTCAAAACCCAAGTAAATAACTGCCAAAGTGGTAAACTCAGACATTCAAATCTGTTATCTTATCATTGAAACAAGAAAAAATCCCATTTGAACCCAAAAACAATGTCGTTAGTGATCATTACGGCCCGTATGAATTTTGACCTTATAAATGGGACTTTATCGAATCTCCCGTGAGATAACAACTTAGTAACCTTTTCGTCCTTTTCGCTGTATAAAATATTTTCTAGATTCAATAGCTATTGAAGGTCAGGAAAATTGCCCGTCGATAGATTTAGAAAGGCAATATCGTGAAGACGTTTCGTTTCGGGAATTTTATTACGCTAAAAAATGTATCCTAGGGCTCCAAGGTAACACCGACGACAATTGAATTTCTTTGCAAAAGAGAAAGTACCTAGTCACTCTTGGCATAATAATTGTTGCAAAAAAATCTCAGAGTATCTTAGTTAGGGAATGCATCACACGATTCACACGTCACAGCTGCCGTGTCAAGTAAAAAAAATGTGATATTCTGAATGATAAAATAAAATATAAGCCGTTTAAGTGACATAAACTTCGCAACAAATTTTGCCTCTGTAAATTGCCATATCCTGCAGGAGTTATTTCGTGGTTTTAACTTGGAAGAAAAGCTTTAAAAGACACAGATATGAAGTAATTGGCATGGTTCTTGCTACATAACATCTCCTGAGGCTTATGTACTAGTAACGTCTCGAATCTGTTTATGACAAGGTTTCACTGGAAACGTATTTTGAGGCTTAGAAACATACTTACCAAAGTAACTTTAAAACGGTATCGCCATCATTTCTTCTCTAAGCATGTATGTAGGTTGGGGTGGGTCCTAACTGCACGCGCCTGGCAAACGTGACTGATTGGACGCAGCCGCGTTGCGGGATGCAATTTTGCATACTCAAGATCACGTTCGACTAGTGATTAGTGGATTCCATTCTATCGATACAGCGATAAGGAGTATATTTGAGTTATTTATATTGGAAACTGTGCAAAATGATCAGTGGTGTAACTACATAGGTGATGAAGAAAAACTAGGCAGAGATAAGAAGGCTTGGCGGGTGCATATACCTACAAGTATTGGTGAGTTTTTGAATGTGTCTAATTGGTACAAGTGACACTACTAAAATGCTGCTGGTACCGCTACTTTATCGATCCATCCTTAAACACCCGTTAAAAACTCGTTAAAACGCTATGTCAACACCTAACACTCTCCTAATTGAATGGTCACAATATTCAAATATAATATCCGTTCAAAAGTGGTGACAAAAGCCATTCACAATAAAACATGAATGAATTTCCGAGGTCGTACGTTATCGGCCACATCACTACGGTTGTGATTACGTAATCAATGCATCACTTATGCAACTGCCAGTGCCAAATTTTACGCTGTTGACTTTGACTGCGGTTTGCTTTGAAAACGAAAACAATAAACTAATAGTTAGTCAAATCATTTATATCATATCGACTTCTGTATGATGAAGTAAATATAAACTCGAAAACTGAATTTGCGTTGCGAATATGCGGCGCGGTGGACAAAAAGGATCTAGTAGCCAGCTATTTGTAACACAATGGGAAATTTTCTTCGGTATCCGCGACTGTCCCACAATTTAATAAGACGATTTAAACTGATTATATCGCGTATATTACAATTAAGGCCAGGGAGGCTTAAATAATTAATAGACGCGATATAATCCGTTTAAATCGTTTTAAATAAACAACTATCGACCCGCCCCGGCTTCGCACGGGTGCTATGCTGATAAATTATGCATGTATTATGTTACGTTGCGTAATTTAAAGATCTAAGACAGCAGGAAGCGACTTTGTTTTATACTATGTAGTGATTGGAAATTGTCTTTAGGTATCTCTCATACATAACAGTATACAGTTACGATTTTCCAGAAACAACACGTTATGCGAGTTTTGCAAATTAGCTGAACTACAAAGATGTAGTGTAGTCATCAAAAAAAAAATGCCGTCACGAGTCAACTACACGGAGTATTTTGTAGACGACTGCGTTTTGTCAAACATAATTTAAGACCAACCGTGAAAACACGATTTCATTGCAATTAATATACCCATATAAAATCTAAGATGCCACAGACACACACAGACAAGGCTTAAACTTATACCATCATTTTTTCCTTGGTGGCTAGAATGGGAATCCTCGCTATCGTACCGCACTAGCGAAGTGATTACGTAGGCGGTGCATCAGTTATGCAAGTGTGGTGCCTCATTTGGCGTAGTCAATGCACGGGCATGTTCAGTTTCAGTGCGAATGTAAACGTACCTCGTTTAAATTGCTACTAGATTAGGTACAGCGGGTGTTTTTAATGTCCATTTGTAAATATTAGCGGTTTGAAACAATAATATTAGAGAACTGGAAATACATAAAAAAATGGGCAAGTGCGAGTTTGTTGTATGGGAGTCCCTATTAAATATTTATTTTATTTTTAGTATTTGTTGTTATAGCGGCAATAGAAATACATCATCTGTGAAAATTTCAACTGTCTAGCTATCACCGTTCTTGAGACACAGCCTGGTGACAGACGGACGGACGGACGGCCGGACAGCGAAGTCTCAGTAATATGGTCCCGTTTTTACCCTTTGGGTACGGAACCCTAAAAAGACGCATTTGGTGTGAATGGTGGAAGTGGATAAGCGCCTATAAAATTTTCCATCATAAATACTGATACTGTTAAAATTCCCTCGAACCCCCGATAGTGATTTCTGCGAAAATACATTATATATATTTTGTAATAAATAATTATCCACTCAGGTTTATCCACAATATAAGGATGCGTTTTGTAATACTTTTCCCTATTCTGTTCTGGTTGAACACACACACAATAAAATAAAAAATAAACTAAGTAGGTATACTTGCCTACTGGAGATTGTTTGTGACACCACCAGGAAAAGGTTCAGTTGTGCGGCTTACCATAAGGACGCATTGACAGCTGTAAATCGCAAGTCTTATGTTAAACTGCACAATGGGACCTTTTTCTAAACACGGTCACATTTAGTTTTTAGGGTTCCATACCCAAAGGGTAAAAACGGGACCCTATTACTGAGACTTCGCTGTCCGTCCGTCCGTCACCAGGCTGTATGTATCTCAAGAACGGTGATAGCTAGATAGTTGAAATTTTCACAGATGATGTATTTCTATTGCCGCTATAACAAAAAATACGAAAAAATAAAATAAAATAAATATTTAAGGAGGCTCCCATACACTTGTTATAGATTATGGTACGGAACCTTTCAAGCGCGAGTCGGACTCGCACTTGCCCAATTTTTTAGTTATGTTATCTACTTGATAAATAGTTTTCTTATTAATATCAGTTGTTTACTTTATTTTAATAATAAAATACACTCGTTAAAAGTAGCCGTCACTAAGTAACGAACAGTGAGTTACTAGGAAAACAAAAAACCGTCAAGTGATAGCTGGCGTCAGAAGGCGCATAATTCAATTGTACACTACTACATAGAATGGATAGCATCATTCTGTACAAAAACTTGAACGTTCCTAACCAAGCTTAATTCAAATCGTATCTGGCACGCGCTGACCGCTAACTAGTCGGCAAAACTTTTTTTTTAATCCGATAGTAGTAAATAGTTGCCAAGAAATAATTCACTGACAAAATTACGATTTATCTCCGTCGAACGTGTGATAACTGTTGTTATAATTTACTGTAATCGCCGTTGGTTTGTCAGATTTCGAAGATTATGAGTATAGAAAAAGATTGAGACCAAATTCTTCAAGATATATAAACACATATTTAATTTTAAAAAACGTGTAAAAAAGAAAAAGAAACCTTAAGCTGAGAAACATAAAGTACTTAACACTGTCAACTCCGTCTTGCTTGGCTGAAAATATGTTCACTCAGAAACCTATTAAGGACTTCAAAATGGTCATTCGATTAAATTAAATGCATTACATGACGATAAAAGAGTTGGGAAATCGAAAATCACGACAAATACACCGTGTTGATTTCGTTTGGAGCGTACAACTCGAGGAATACATTTCAAATTCGCTTGACCTATCATGAGTGTTTTGGTACGAGTATTATTACTTGAGTAGTAAGCCGGGTGCTTATTGACCTAACCTCTATTCCGAAGGTCTACCGCAAAGATCAGATAGCGAGTGTTACCTTGGAAGAAACAACAGTCCTAAAAATTAAAGTAAACTTTGAAATGGAAATTAAATAAATCCGGGGTCGGGTAGATTTGAGACCTATATTTCATGGTAAATAGTAAAAAAAAATTGGGCAAGTGCGAGTCCGACTCGCGCATGAAGGGTTCCGTACCTATATATATGTGTATATACGTATAACAAGTTTGTTGTATGGGAGCTCCCCTTAAATATTTATTTTATTTTATTTTTAGTATTTGTTGTTATAGCGGCAATAGAAATACATCATCTGTGAAAATTTCTAGCTATCACCGTTCTTGAGATACAGCCTGGTGACAGACGGACGGACGGACGGACGGACAGCAATGTCTCAGTAATAGGGTCCCGTTTTTACCCTTTGGGTACGAAACCCTAAAAACAACAATCCTATGAATGTTCAATTGGGAAAACCTTGACAGTGACAGTGACAATAAAAATAATTTAATTGTGTAAATGTGTAATAGGCTATTTGATGTAATTTACAAACTCTTTTTTTTTACTAAGATTGCCTATTCAATTTAATTGAAATAAGGCCCTTGTCCAGCCCGTCTAGCATAACTACGCTTCGCGATTCTTGTCGCGCGACATAGCGCTACCCGTCACTTTTTAACCGACTTCAAAAAAGGAGGAGGTTCTCAATTCGAACTAATTTTTTTTTTTTTTTTTTTTTTTTTTTTTTTTCTATGTATGTTACTCGATATCTCCGAGAATCGTGAACCGATTTTCAATTATTTTTTTTTAATCGAAAGGGTATAACTCCGAGTTGGTCCCGTTGGCACTAAGTCGGGATCTGATGATGGAATCTTGGAGAAATCGAGGGAACTCTTCAAATGTTATAGGGACATGTACGGCGCTTTCGGTAATTTATTGATAAAGTCAAGAATTTACATTCAGTAAATAGGATTTGGCCACTAGAACTTTTATATGAATCACTAAAAAGCAAAAAAAAAAAAAATTTTTAACAAAAAAAAGAACCGACTTCAGTAAAACTAAAAAACCAAAAATAACCCGTTCAAGTACAGATTACATTTGACTCACCCTTCGAAGTCGGTGCCAAACCTCGCATAAACTATAATATAAATATAAGAACTGAGTGGTTTTACCTCCTTATTATGTTGACCCCAGATTATGTTATAAATGGTAATAACAGTGAAGCGATTTTGCAAGGCAAATAATATGTAAGATTATTTTCCGAATGCTAAAGCTATTCGAAAATTAAGCATAATTGTCGTTTACAAGGTTAATGAAGATGGTAAGATTATATCATAAGTACTAAGTTTGTGAGTGTGTTTATTTGTATGTTTTTTACTTCATCACGCGCAAACGGCTGGACCAATTATGATAAATTTTGGTAGGAAGGCAGCTTACACCCTGGATTAACACATAAGCTACTTTATATCCCGAAAAATTTAGTGTTCCTGTGGGATGAGCAGGTAACATCGCGAGGCGCAGCTAGTTAAATCATAAATTTAAACAAACCAGGTTTTTGTGATATATTATAAAACGTTTACTAAGAGGGAATTGAGTAAATTAAGAAAAAGGAAACTGGGGAGAAGCGGAGCGGAGAATTTCTAGAAGCATGAATTTTTTCAAGTTGAGAATATTTACCTTACCGGAGTATTCTGAACTATTCTGAACTGGAAATTGAATAGACACTTTCTAGAAAATCATGCTGTATTGTCACTTGATATCTATTATGACAAATCGAGACCAAGTATCATATAAAATAATACTTATATTTAAAGTAATTTTGCAAGTTAACTTTATTCGAAAATGAGTGTCGAATACTTATGTATATCGTAACTTCACATAAGGAACGAAGATTAAACAAAACTGATATTGTTTTTACGATTATACAATACCATAATAAGGTCACCCAAACATCTTGCTTTTAACTTTCAGCTATAAAACCCAGGGTCGATAGAGCGTCGAGTTCAATTCGTACATAAACCTACTTTATTAAAGTTTTAAGTAGAACACTGATACAACAATTGAACACTAATAAAGATTACACATCTGAAGACACAGATTTCATTTTATTTATTTTATTATATTAACCTTTATTTACAAAATCCTCAATTTAATGATTTCTGACTTTCGAGACCGCAGGTACCTATACGCTCGACTTTAGGAAATGTCTTCACTGTCTTTAGATTAGTGTTTGAAGCGATATCTTCAACACTTGATGATAGTGACAATTTGGACTTGTCTTGAGCCCATCGGCCAAAGCAAATACGACCTTCAAACCTTCGAGAAAAGAGCGTACTCCCACCTGAAAGGCCGGCAACGCACTTGTGACTCCTCTGGTGTTGCAGGTGTCTATGGGCGACGGTAATCGCTGACCATCAGGCGATCCGTTTGCTCGTTTGCCCCATAATGACATAAAAAAGCGCCCGTTTGACATGATACATACAGTTCGGCGGCTAAATCGCGGACACCTAAGAAAATATAAAAGATATAAAGAAGTGTAGCTACTATTTATTAATCAGCAGTTATTTAAAAAAATGTTAAAATAATAAACAAGTAACCTCATCAAAATAGATGTAAGAAATTCTAAATTTGAAAATAGATTCAATGTCAATAATAAAAGACTTAAATTATTCCAGTGAGGTTCATAAATGAGCAAGGCAATTCATAGAAGTCGCTTGATTGCTTAGAGAACAAGAGATTTGAAAGGGATTTTAAAATATTCTAGGCCCTTATAAAATTATGATTGGTGTAATTAAACGACCTATAAAATGAATTAGTAATGAAATACTTTAAAATAAGGCTTTGTCTTATAGTTGATTGGATGGTTAAAAGGTTTTAAATTAAAATGTTTTAAAATTACCTCTGTTTGCTTGCTTTAGGACTTTAATTTTTTTTTTATGATTGTTTATGGAGCAAGCGAAACGAGCGTCTCCGTTTCAGTTTGGTCAAAAATTATTTCGTATGTCCGGATGTTTAGATGTCCTGTTCTCGCCTACAGACCGCATTTCTCAACCGATGCTCGGGACTTTTTGTGAACAGGTTAAATAATTATAAAGATTTTTTTTTGTCGAGTCAGATTTATGAAAAATTTCAAAATGGTGCTTCTTCTTGTTTCGTGTCGAGGTTCCTCAAATATGTGATGCCCAAAAGACAGCGGCGTCGACAGCCCTGACCGTCGCATCCCTCAGGATGAAAATGGTGGTGATATTACGGTTGCAAACGATGAAAAGACATATTTTCAGCCATTTTGAAAAAATCCTGGGTCATGGATGTTATCTGTATATAGTGTATAGGTATGTATTTATATATTATGTAGCTATATCGTCGTCTAGTACCCATTGTACCAGCATTGCTTAGTTTGGGACTAGGTCGATTTGTGTACAATTTTTCCTTACTATTTATTATTTATGTATTATTCTCTCTAACAGACTGAGGTTTTACAGATGGAAGAAAGCATCAAAAATGCATACTTCCAAAACTTTAAAAAACGTATTTCGGGTAAGTCCCCCATCCGTAACTCCATGGTTCGCTGGCCACCCTCGACCGGCATCCGCTAGTCACTTGTCTTGCGTTTTGTCAGTGCCAACGAACTTCGTGGTTGGTGACCCTTGAAATCGGTCGAAACAAACGGAATTCTTCATTTCTAAGTTGTAGCTTTGATCTTACACATGCAGTTAGCCCAGTGACACGCTGGTTCACGCGTTTGACTACGATACAACAAATAGATAGGTACGCGTCAATATTACTGGAAGGTACCCCTTAGTCCGCGTATTTTTAGGGTTCCGTACCCAAAGGGTAAAAAGCGGGACCCTATTGCGAAGACTCCGCTTTCCGTCTGTCTGTTTGTCCGTCTGTCACCAGGCTGTATCTCATAAACAGTTGTTATTTTCACAGATGATGTATTTCTGTTGCCGCTATGGCAAGAAATACTAAAAACATAATAAAATAAATATTTAAGTGGGGCTCCCATACAAGGAACGTGATCGGTTGCGTTAGCTTTGCACCTCATTTGTATGCGGTGGCATACATACCAGGTGCAAACTTAACCCGGCCGGTTAAGATGGGAAGTGGTCTGTACGGAACCCTCGGTGCGCAAGTCCGACTCGCACTTGACCGGTTCTTTTCTTAACCATAGTCGGGTAAAGAGTATCCTATATAACCATCTTTGGATGCTCAGATTGCTCAGGTATGCATGTACCTACTAAAATTGGTTACAATCCGTCTAGCCGTTTAGGCGTGATGAGAGGACAAAGAAAAAATCACCAACAGATGGCGCTCTACGACTAGTACAGTACAAGTACCTACTTTATAATATCGATTTTTTATTTTTAGAAAAAAATAATCATACAAAACCATCGATAAAAAGGTGTATTTGCCGCGCCAAGATTTGATGCTCTGTGAATTGGAAGAACTATAATAGTATTAATAGTTTCAGTTCTTTATTATAGGTACATATTAATTTTATACCTATAGTGAAAAATGTCCTTTGACTTTAACTTTGTGTTTTTTTGTTGTAATTTTGTAGACCAGTCGACCAATCAACTCTACTCAAGCCACCAATCAAGTCTACCCACCTCAATTATGCTATCGTCCAGGTGTTAAAGATCAATTTAAAACTAGACCAAACTGAACTATAGGCATATTACATATAAACAGTGAATTGAATAATTATGTAAACTGGAATCTACTTGTGTATTATTTTGCAATTTTTTTTCTAATACCTACACCTGCCTACACTAGTTTCATAAACTTTTATTGTCATAAACTCATCATTCAATATAAGAAAACTTGGTAAATTTTCTCTGTAACTACGTAAGTACCTAATTTGTAAGTATTTGAACGCAGAAGAAACTCCGATTCAAAGGAAATTCTACATTACATTTCAAAAACAATACAATATTCATTACTTACTAGAGACTTGCTCAACTTACCTGAGAAAAGTACGGCGGCAGCACTGCCCTCTGGTCATCCAAGCGCGAACATTGCACCCGCTCTAGCAACTCGAAGAGCTCATGTTGAGCGCGAGCGCCCCCTGTCGTCGTCGAGCTCCATGGCGCCGCCACGTGCTGCCGCCTGTTGGCAAATAGAGGAACTAGTTAAGCGATGTTGTTGTGAGTACACGGCGTAGAGTTGTCGCTATTCGTCGATAGGTGGCGTTACAGTCAGTACTATTGCAATAGTTTGTGGCTTTGCCGTTAGATGGCAGCTGTTCAACAGAAACGCACTGTTTTAAAAACGACGATGTTGTAACATTGAAATAAAAGCCATAAAAGTAATGCGAATAGTTTGGTAAATGGGCAAACTTTTATTTTGACGACGCGGTTGGCGCAGTGGTTAAGCAACTGCCTACTGAGCCGACGGTCCCGGGTTCAAATCCCGGCAAGGGCAATTATTTGTGTGATGAACACGAATATTTGTGCCTGGGTCATGGATGTTCTATGTATTTAAGTATTTATTTATCTATATAAGTATGTATATCGTCGCCTAGTACCCATAACACAAGCCTTTTTTGGGACTAGGTTGATTTGTGTGAGGTTGTCTGATATTTATTTATATTTATTATTTTATTTTGTGTAACTCAATGGAAAAAAAAATGTAGGACATCGTGAAATGGGGCTAGAGGAAGCAACTTTACCAACTCACGAAATTTTTTTGAAATCTGAGAAAAAAAAGAAATCGACAACAAAATAAAAATTTGCCTAAATAGCGATATTTTATACAAAAATATATAGACGCTGTGTTATTTACACCAAATAAAATAGGTGATATTACATACAATAAAATAAAGGTACCAGAGAAGTCAATAAAGCACTCGAATTTACCCTACAATAGACTCATGATTCACTCGAAATGACTGCCCGACCTATTAAATGATTCAAATAGGCGATTGTCCCACTGCGCTAGAAAATCCTATGTAAATGAAATGCGAGATTCCAACTGTCATACCTGCCTAGGTAGACGCCTTTCTGTCTTAGGACATGATCCTGACAATCGAATGTGAATAAACTAAGGGCCGATGGCCGACAGACTGCAACCGAAATGCAACTTGTAAGGTATAGAAACTTGTAACTACTCGTACAACACAACTTGTAAGTAGTTTCCAATCCCGGAAAGTTTTAGTATGGGCAATACCGGGATGACGCGATTTTACATACGAGTATTAAAAATATGTTGCAGGTGCCAACAAATATTACACAATTATGATTTAAATTTAATAATTAGTACAAAAGTGTACCTATTGGTCGCACGGAGGATAAGTTTAATGTTGTCCTCATTTTCATGAGTCATATTTTCGGAAGCGGTGGTAGATTCAGAATAAAGCTTATGAAACAGGCAAAACAGCACATTATGTATGTGCACATGACATACCTATTCAATTGGTTGGGGTAGGTACGGACATAAATATGTATAATTGAATATCTACATCCCTTTCTCTCTACATCTGTTTCCATTTTGGCTTGTATTTTTTTGGGATGATTAGTCTGGGCTCGTTTATTGTGTAAGCAATATTTTATGAGATTTTACCGATTTATTTGAATCTCATAAAATATTGCCGCGCGCGTTTATTAGAGTCCCGCTCCCGCTTACATTTGTAGTGGATTGCATAAAGTTTGCTAAGTACATCATATTAACAATTGTAGGTATGAATTTTCTAACAAAATGAGGTATTCTCATAAAAACAAACAGGGCTAGCTAAATAAAACCGTTAAAAAAATACGATTGCACAAAAATAAAAGATTAAATAAAAATGAATTTAAAAGGTCTCAGTCTCAATCCGCCTGCATAAGTCACTCAATAAAATTAAATATTTCCTTTATGTTTTCTTAAGACCTTAGCGTAAAGTCCGTAGGTATGAGACACAATAGGGCTCGTTACCGGACCCAGTCCTTTTTATTTCTTTTTCTTTTTCTAACCGACTCGAAAGGAATCCTTTTTTGTTCCGATGTTCCGAAGCTGATTGCAACAGGTGACGTCTCTTTCCAATAACAAACGTGCAAAAGTCAACGATGAAAGGAAAAAGTCTGATTCATTTGAACGCATTTGTAAATGATTGTGTCTCTTGTCAATAATAATAAATAAAAAAACCCACAAGGTAATCCTAAAGTCGACGGCTACTGCTTTTTTAAAAGGCAATTCAATAAAATTTTATATTCACAATAAAACTGCCCGGTCAAGCTAAATTCACAATCGGCAGGAGTTATTTATCACATGGAACAATGCTCTAATTGCAGCTATTTAACAGCATGAGATGAAAATATTTTACCAAATCAAGCATTCAATGGGTTATAATAAACAAAACATAAAAAACCGGTCTTCAGCTCTCGATAACTATGGAAATTGTAAACAAAACGTGCACGTGACCCCATCTATTGGCTCGACTTGGCACTAGCGCAAAACTCGCACATCTGTCAACAAAAAAACGTCGCATAAACCTACAGACTACTGAGGAACATACGCTATTCTTCCTCTCAAGCGAGAAGTTGAATAATGGTCAAGCTCTGATTTATGAGTCAATTAACTGACCATTCTTTAGACCCTCTGCACTAAACGCTATGACCACGTTTAATAGCTTTTCGAATTAAACCTAAGGGGAACCGAATTGTTCCTACAACCGGTTTCGGCAACTCAATCAAGCTTTGTTTGTTTTACAGATAAGGTTAATTTAGTTGTGTCGAAGGAACTCCTTTGTGATTGCTTGTAAATTTGATAGCAGATGGTTCTGAGCTGTGTTTGTTGTGTTTCAATTACAGTAATCTGGGGCGGGGACTTATTACAAGCTATCACATCGTGTATCCATCCATTGTCGGGTAGAATCAGTTTTGACATGACTGACAGTTAAGTACTAGATACTGGAATGCGAGAGGCTTATTTCTGCTAAGTCCCTCATTGTATTTGGTGGAATTAAACTCATGCAAAAAAATATCCACAGACGTCCCAAGCGCGTCTGTTTGATTGTGATCGGAGCGGAACTCGGGAAACCTTTTCTGGGCATATTCGGATGTCTTTTTAACCTAATCCATTACCCAAGTAAAATAAGTCTTGTAAAACTTTTAATATTTACTTGTGTGTTTAGTAATAGCAGGAGGCGCCATGATTCCTACTGACAACCGACGAGCCAGCGCGCACCAAGGAGTTCGGCTCCAGCTTCCGCTTTCTATCTAGCTATAAATCTATCAGCCACAGACGTCCACTGCTAAAATTACGCCTTTGGGGAGGCCTTGGGGACGCCACAAAGTGGAATCCCGTGCAGACCGCATCCATCGACGACTCCCCACCACCCTCACAAAGTCGGTGGCCGTCCCACGCTGCGCTTTCCTACACGACTTCGCCACTCCACAGGACTTTGCTGCCCCAACAGCCGTTCTCCGAGCCATTTCAACCGTGTAATCATGTGAGCTATATCGGTTACCTTGGTTCATCTGCTGCACCTCTGCACTCAAAGTAGGTAACTCCGAGCATAGCCCTTTCCATAGCAGTGCATTGCTTTTTTAAGTCGCATTTTAAACAAATGCCCAATAAAATGCAGCTTTCAGCTAGCATTTAGGGAAGATCAAAGGAGAACCGTCTGTACCTCTTTTATTCTGTATTCATATTATAACAAATTCTCAGCTTATTACTAAGTTCAAAGTCACAGAATCCAATATGTGGGCGTCACGTTTTTGTCCGTCCATGATTCAGCGAACAGATGTCGTTTGCGAAACTGCAATAGCGTGCAATGCTGAATATTTTACTCGCCCTCGCCGGACAACTATACGAGCTATAGCTACTAGTACTAGCTGGAATAAAGGATTCATGTAAAATTGACGGCCAAGACTCACATTCTCATAACGCTTTCGCTGTAAAAAAGTTATCAGATCCCAGGAAAAGCCAAGCCCCTAAGCCCCGACTTTACTAACCCCACCACCTTGGTTTAAAAAGTATGGCATCAACTGGCTTCAAGCCCCTAAACCCGGAGTTTACTAACCCTACACCTTTGTTTCAAAAGTATGGCTTGGCCGTTTCATAGAGTACCGTAAATAAGTCCAACGGACCGTCTGGCCCATATGGTATCAAGAAACTAAGTTTATGTCTTTGATAATATATACTTATAAACTTAATTCCTTACGATATAGGCCGGACAGTCCGCTAGACTTATTTACGGTAGTCTATGAAACGGCCAAGCCATACTTTTGAAACAAAGGTGTAGGGTTAGTAAACTCCGGGTTTAGGGGCTTGAAGCCAGTTGATGCCATACTTTTTAAACCAAGGTGGTGGGGTTAGTAAAGTCGGGGCTTAGGGGCTTGGCTTTTCCTGGGATCTGATAACTTTTTTCCAGCGAAAGCGTTATGAGAATGTGAGTCTTGGCCGTCAATTTTACATGAAATGTTTTTGGTGGGATCTCATTTCTTTTTGTAAGGTGCTTTAGTTTTTTTATTTTTTTTGGGCTGTAGGGTTTCTTGAGCGTCAACTGAAGTAGACAATTGTGTATTTAAGAAATACTTAAGTTTAGCCCCATATATATATACACTTTTATCCCCTATTATGGGAAACCCATACAAACTTCCATCCCCTTATTTAAAGGGTGGGGGGTGATTTTTTAAAACTCCTACAATATGTATTTGATTTATAACAATGAGTCCCTATAGGTTTCAATTTTCAGACCTCGAGTATCAAAATTTGCGGAAGTTTCATACAAACTTCCATCCCCTAGTTTAAGGGGTTGGGGAGTAAAAGTTCCAAGTTTTAGAATTATTTTGTTGTTTGTGTACTAATACTAGCTTACATACCAAATTTCAGCTTTCTAGGTCATCGGGAAGTACCCCAGAGGTTTTGATACGTCAGTGAGTGAGTGGCAAAATCGGCGTATTTTAGGTACCTATAAAACCTAAAGTATAAAAGCTAGATCAATTAAATTTTGTACATTTTATATGTTTGCTAACTGCATTTTTACCAGAGAATTTGGGCGCTCTAGTGTTAACTGGGACGAAACTATGAGGGTTTGAATATGAGACGAAACGGTTCGAGAAAAGGTAGGTAGTGCCCCTTTCTTTTTTGTTCGTCTTGGCGGGGGCACTACCGTGCCCCCAGATTGCGCCACAATATAGGGCAAGGACGACAAATATTACCCGTAAATATTGTAGGAGAAACAGACCACATAATGGAAGCTGAATTTTAAATTTAGAGCGCATTGGTAATTAGACACACAGGTCGCCTGACCTTATTGCGAATATAATAGAGGCAAATGCGACTTTAGATAATATAGAAAAGTTATACTTTATAATTACCATTCTTTATTTCAATGATTGATTGTCAAAACACCTATACATGCACACGCAATAACCTCAGGTGACCTTATTGCAAAATGTATTTAGTTTGTTTCAAGATATAAATAAACTAATTTAAAAGTGAACGCGCCACCAACGTCATAAAGAAAATATTGTTTAAATAATATAAACTCTTTTTTCGCATCAAAATCGGTTAATCTCTAATTTTCCCAACTCTCCCACCCAACATTGCACAGTAATAATAAATATCTGTTCCAATTTTCAGTATTTTTCCCTTTGGAGTGCAATTCATAACACCATAGCCATACACATCGGCACGCACAATTCGTTCCTCATATAATTATATTATTATTATGAGCCTATTATGTCCCACTGCTGGGCAAAGGCCTCATATAATTAAACACGTAAATTAGTGGTGCCTGTTCTCTATCACGGGTCAAAATATACTGGTCAGCAAATTGACAATTTCACACAAGAACGGCCATATTAGAAGATCCATAATGACAAATATTTGATACGAATCTAGGGGTCACATTAAATTAGCGACGAACTCGTTAGGGCTGACACATTTTCTGATTAGCTATGATCAAATTCGCTCAGTAATCACATCAAATGTGAGTCGACTAACGAGTAATACTAACTGGCCCTAGGCCTAATACGATTAGCAGCGTGACATTTCAGGTTCCCTAAAATAGGGAACAAGAAGTCAGTTCAGTTAAGCCCCAATTAAATAGCACTGGTCTTCAATTAGCCTGGACAATTAGTACCCTTTGTACCCGAAGCCAGCTTAGCTAGATTTCCATTAGTATAATATGTTGGTTAATGAGTTCGACGTTCACTATGTTCTAAAACAGTTACATTTAAGAGGCCTTATCTTTTAATTTTTTTTTTTTTCATATTATGACAAATAAGTATATTGATAATTTCAACGAACTTCTTCAAGTGAATAATACTTTTCCCTGAGTTCTAGAAAGTAACATAGCTATGTATTTCATGCTTTCAATGCGTGCAGTTGAAAACAAATTGAAAAAAAAAATAGAATTTTTGAACGGATAAAGAGCCTTTTAATATGACTGGGCGCGGGCGCGTATAAAATATATTTTTGTTATTACAGACTATTTATTTTAAAAGGTGTCCTTTTTTATTTCTGTGCGTTAAATGTAGACAGTGTTACTGTTCCATATTTGGTTTGGTTAGGGGAAAACCGGGAGATCTGACCAGGTAGGAGACTTGAACCATCTCAAATATTTCATTCAAATTTCGCACCATCGGCGCCGTTGATAGCTCGAAAGACACTTGCATAAAGGCAGTGGCTGCGAGTGCGCCATATTGGCCGCCATTAGTACGGTTCGGCTTTGAGCGAGAAAAACGTGTTCTTGCGTTTCAAAACTGAATAAAAATATTTTTTTGTTTTCTTATGCAATTTCAACAGTTTTAGAGGTAAGATCTGTTTTATTATCACATCGTTTTCTTTGTTTAATGTAGTATTTTTGAGTTAATGTGTGTGGAATCGTCCGTTGCAATTGTTTAGAGGAAACATCACTTTTGTAAGGCAAGGAGGTAGCGGGAGACGACCACTCTGTCGGTGGGAGACATGATCAGTGGTTCAAATGTCCCGCTCTGCTTTTTAGTTGATTATTATTTTAGTATTATATTACTAAATGTTGATCATTTGTAAGAGAAACTCGATTATATTTTCGGGTTTGTGATTCCTGATGATTATTGTTTAAAACTTGCATAGTTTTTGGTTATAAGTGAAATTATAGTTCAGTTTTTGTAATATGTAGGAAAAAATGTCTAAAATGTTGTTAAAATATAATTTCTTCTAAGAAAAACTCATAATAATTATTATGGTTTTATATGTTGTTAATTAATGTGTATAATCGTACGTGATTCCTGATGTTCCTGAGGTGCCTAGTTTTCTGTTAGAAGTGAGATCATAATTTATTTTCTTTAAAATTTACAAAAAACGGCCTCATGTCGTTAACTATTGATTATTTGTAAGAAAAACTCATGTATAATTTTGGATTTAAAGCTTATTTATTAATGTGCATAATCATGTGATAATTGATGTGCCATTAGTGTTTATAATTGATCAGTTTTGTCAAAAACTAGCTTAATAATGTTAAATGTTGATTGTTTCTCCCTCAAGCCCTGGTCAACTCACGCGTAGGGGTGGGAGATTTGAACCATTTTTCCGTTTTCAAAAAATATGAAATAAAAAAATATATGTTGACTTTATCAACAATCTGATATTATCAAATTATACCTATCAAGATGAGACATACATGAGCCAATTACAAGACGCTACGACTAATACATAAAATTTTAAGCATCTTTAATGAGATTGGGGTTCACCTCTCCCGGACTTCCCCTACCTTTGTTGGATGGTTTTATTCGGAATTCCAATAATTCTGAGTCGATTTAATCGTTTTACAGTTTTGATGAATACATTACCAGATTTATGATATTCACAACTTCCATCCGAAACTCTAAGATCAAATTCTGTCAACTTTGCACAAGCGATCGTATACCTACTTGTAAAATTAGGTACATTTTTTTTTCTTGTGCTTGTTTGACATATTAAATCTTAGGTTCCGGTTAAACTATAACCATGTTTGCCTTAAGAAATAATTTAAGACGTAATCAATCACCATCCATATCGAAATGAAGAATTTCAAAACCGTGAAATAACTAATGTTTCTTTCAAACTCAATGTTAATCCGATTACTACGTGCATACATCAGTAAATCTCTACCTTGGATACTGGATAATTGTGAGTTAAGACCGTGAAAAAGATTTACCCTAGCCCTTTTCTTGGCAATGTATCATATATCATACATTCAATTTTATAATGTTTTTGTATTTTTTGTTACTTCTAATTGTTTTAGTTACTCAATAACAACAAGGCATGAAATGCGGATTTCTCATTATTATGCCAAGAAAAGGGCTAGAAAAAAGAAATGCTATTACGTGTGTAAACAGATCATCAACGCAATAGTACCTGTAATTTTACATTACATACTGGTGGCGAATTCATGAATGTCCCGCAACCGAAGAAAATATGATGTCATTTCTGTTTAGCTACTTGGTTAAATACATTGCCCTTAAAAATGCCTGTTCAAGGAACTCAGACTCGGGGCCAGATCACCGCAATCCTACGGGCGAACCCATCATAGTAATGTCGAACTATTAGTGAACTAGTGGTGTATCATTACAAGTACTAAACGCTCTGACGTTTTAACGAGTTCCGACCCATTTTATCACACACCTGCACATACCACTGCTTGAGGCATTGCGTTTTAAGGCCAGGTTCACATGAGCCCGAGAACATCGT